>CM076584.1:120507620-120728949 GCA_034641835.2 Pinus albicaulis | reverse complement strand
AAATAAGGTTATAGGTGAAATATTCTAGTTCAAACAATATTGCCAGAACTTGATGAGGAAGGAAAAATCATATTGCAACCTGAAGCAGTCACGAAAATAAGAACTCGACAGCTACAAAATCGATCAATTTCAGAGTGTCTCATCAAGTGGAAGAACTTACCCACTGAAGATTCTACATGGGAGAATGAGAATTTTATACAGAAGCACTCAGAGCTACTCAAGCGTTGAGGACAACACATTTTTGAAGGAGAGGGGCATGTTAGGTCCCTATATTACTAGTTTAGTCCCTTATTGTTATTAGTCTAGCCCCCTTATTGTTATTGTTGTACCCCTGTAACCCCAATATTGTTATTATTGTGCCCTTACATTATTATTATTAGGTCGGCTAGGATTATATTGTGGCCCCATGGACTCCTATATATAGAAGGACGTTTTTGTCATTTTTATCGTCCAAGAATTGTTCATTTATGTAATGTATTGGAGGTTTCCCCCTCGAAGTGGCTGAGTTCTAAGCCATCGATCTCTCTTTTCTTCTATTTTTGGAGCTGTTTTCATAACATTTGGTATCAGAGGTTTGGATAATAGGGTTTTGTTGCTCCAAACAGGTCATCATGGAATTTTCACAATAACTTTATACGAAGGTTTAGAAGCTGAAATTTATACAGCGTGAAGCCAAAATCCCGAGGAACCTCTTATAAAAATTTCAGATCTTGGTTCGAAATATTTTCGAAGATATGATCTGGGGAAGTTAGGGTTTTTTCAGGCTCCGGAATTTATACTAAAATAGGTCATCGTGGAATTTTGCTATAAATTTTCGTATATGAAGTTTTAGAAGCTGCAATTTTTACAGTGCGAAGCTGAAATCCTAAGGAACCTCCTGTAAAAATTTCAAATCTTGGTGTGCAAAATTTTTGGAGATATGATCTGTGGAAGTTAGGATTGTTTCGGGCTCCTTAATTTCATCTCAAAGAGGTGACCGTGGGAAAAACGTCATAACTCTCTCTTTGAGCGTCGGATTGGAATTCTATAAAAAGTGGCCATAATTACACGGACTGTAGGTTTCGGTCTATCAATTTCAGAGACGAAGGAGGAAACAGTGACACGTGGAAAGTCGTACAAGTTTGCTCTACTGAACCAATCCATAATTAGGTCATCGTGGGAGATTGGGCATAACTTTCCTTGAAGAATCCAAATTAGGTCAAACCTATGGCATTCGAAAGAATATTCAGAGGGCTACTTCAGGGCTGAATTTCATATATTAAAGATACGAAATCACAGACATAATTCAGTTTAAATATCGAGCTCTGCAAAAGCAAGAAAAAGGTGTGTAATTGTTTTTTCCGAATTGCATAAGTCTTGTGTGAAACATCAGTTTGAAGTGATTCCAAGGGCATGTTGAAGCATATATATCACTATTGGGTTCTAAAATGACATATAAAAAGAATTAAACACCCATTAAGACTTCAGAAGGCTCTACTATGACTCATGAAGAGGAAGAAGCGCTACATGACATATCAAAATTACAACAGCAAGTGCACCAAATTTCTCTCTCGCAAAGAGCAACAAAAAATAAAATGGAAGTTTTGAAGAAAGGCGTGGAAACTAAGATGGATGGTTTGAATAAAGGCATGGAAGCTAAGATGGATGATTTGAAGAATGGCATGGAAGCTAAGATGGATGGCATGGAATCTAAGATGGATGACATGGAAGCTAAGATCGATGAAAAAATGAAAGACAACATGGAAGACATGAAGAATGATCTAAAAGCATACATGGAAGGTTTGATGACAACGTTAATACAAGAAATGATTCCTAATGGCAGAAATATAGTAGAGGAAACTCATAATGAGAACAAAATAAATGTAAACCGTGATTTCATAAACTCTAATGTTGGATTGAAGAGCCACCATATTCCAAAGATGGATATGAGGATGTTTGATCACAAGGATCCCGTAACATGGATACTACAGATGGAGCAATATTTTGATCTCAATAATGTGCACAACACACAAAAGGTACACATTTCAACTTTACATTTAGAAAAAAGTACATTTGTATGGTATCGATGGCTTTGCTCCCGTAAAAAAAATTGTCACTTGGTCAATTTTTACGGAGGAAATGATAGCACGTTATGAGGATAAAAAGAGCAACACCTTCTTTAGCCAATTGATAAATCTCAAACAAAAGGGTTTAGTGGTGGAGCGCATTGAGGAATTCCAAAAATTGAATATAAGGGTAACTGATATTCTAGAGGAACACAGGATTGATGTCTTCATAGGGACTTTAAAGGATAACATCCAACATGAAGTTCGTGTTTGGGAACCTGATTCATTGGAAAAGGCATTCAGGTTGGCAAGAAAAATTGAATGTAAAATTATGGCAACAAGGAAGCCTACCACTCACATATATAAAGATGGAAGTGTTGCTACTCCTAGACTTCCACAACCTACAAGGTTGACACCACAACAATTGGAAGAAAAAAGAGCAAAAGGGCTTTGCCACAATTGTGATAGCAAATACACTAAAGGTCATAAGTGTGCTGAGAAGAAATTATTTTACATAGATTGTGAAGAGGAAGAAGAAAATGAACAAGAAGAGGATATACACCAGGAACCAACCCTAGAAGAGGAAGAAATGAGTCCGACCATATTGTGTAATGCATTGGCAGGAATTACCACTCCTCAAACTCTCAAGATAGAAGGACATATCAAGAAGAAAAAGGTAATAGTGTTGATTGATTCAGGTAGCACCCATAATTTTATTCATTGTTAGGTAGCCAAGGAATTAAATTGTTTCCTATACCCAGCACCAGAATGTCAAGTGATGGTTGCAAATGGAGGAACTATAAATTGCTCTGGGAAATGCCATAATATCAAGCTAACCATGGGGGAATATGTATTGAATAGTTCAATGCTTTCCATTCCTATGGGAGGTGCTGATGTTGTACTAGGAGTACAATGGTTACAATCTTTGGGGACGGTAGCTTTTAATTTTCAAGAACTTTTCTTGAAATTTTTTTCAGAAGGAAAGGAAGTCGAATTACGGGGTATTGGAGGGAAGCCAGGAAGGATAATAAGCTCTAATGCCATGAAAAAGCTTCTAAAGAAAGAACAACAAGGTGAATTGCACAATTATGCTCACTAGAAGTTCTGACATCAAAATCATCTATTTCTGCAGATCTCCAACAAGTCTTGGACAATCATTCCAAGGTGTTTGAAACTCCCAAAGGACTCCCACCTATTCGTGATCATGATCATGCTATTCATTTGATTCCAGGAAGTGTTCCTCCAAACATCAGGCCTAATAGATATCCTTACTTCCAAAAGAGCGAAATTGAACGTATGATTGCAGAAATGTTAGAGGCGGGTATAATTCAACCCAGTCAAAGTTCTTTCTCTGCTCCTGTAGTATTGGTACACAAGAAGGATGGATCATGGCGAATGTGTCCGGATTACAGGGAGCTCAATAAGCTCACCATTAAAGACAAATTTCCCATTCCTGTGATTGATGAATTATTGGATGAATTACATGGAGCAATTTATTTTACCAAGTTGGATCTTCGTTCAGGATATCATCAAATTAGAATGAAGACTGAAGATATTCCAAAAACAACATTTCAAAATCATGAGGGTCATTATGAATTTTTGGTCATGCCTTTTGGCCTTACCAATGCACCTTCTACATTTCAAGGGTTGATGAATTCCATTTTCAAACCCTTCCTTAGAAAAATTTTGCTAGTATTTTTTGATGATATACTAATCTATAGCAGGTCTTGGAAGGATCATGTTGAACATGTTGACAGGGTGCTCAAACTATTGCAGGAGAAACAATTATATGCAAACACATCCAAATGTTTCTTTGGAGTACAAGAGGTGGAATATCTGGGTCATATTGTATCTCACGAGGGTGTTAAAGTAGACCCTAACAAAATTAAAGCCATTAAGGAATGGAAAGTCTCCACAACCATAAAGAAGTTGCGAGGATTTCTCGGGTTAACAGGGTATTATCGCAAGTTTGTTAAGAATTATGGGAGAATAGCAGCACCTCTAACAACATTATTAAAGAAAGATGCATTTTCATGGACTCCTGAAGCAACTAAGGCCTTTGAATATCTTAAAGAGGCAATGTGCCTAGCACCGGTCTTAGCTACGCCAGACTTCACAAAAACCTTTATTGTGGAATGTGATGCCTCAGGAAATGGAATTGGTGTTGTTTTAATGCAAGAAGGAAGACCCATTGCTTTTGAAAGTCGTCCAATCAAAGGAAAGTATTTACAGAAAGCTATTTATGAGAAGAAAATGTTAGCAATACTACATGCACTAAAGAAATGGCGACCTTACCTAATGGGAAGACACTTCAAGGTAAAAACTGATCATGATAGTCTTAAACACTTTTTGGAACAAAGACTATCTTCGGAAGAGCAGCAAAAATGGGTCACAAAGATGTTGGGTTATGACTTTGAAATAATCTACAAAAAAGGAAAGCTTAATGTTGTTGCAGATGCACTCTCAAGAAAGAATGAAGAGGTGGAAGCATTGCGTTGTGCCATTTCTATTATCCAACCAGATTGGATAACTGAAGCAAGAGATGAATGGAAGAAGGACAAAGATGTATGGATACTCATTCAAAAGTTGCAGCAAGATCCTAGTACATCCGATACATTTAGTTGGAAAAATGATTCCTTATGGTACAAAGATCGCTTATATCTTTGTAATAATTCCCAACTAAAACAAAAGATTCTTCTGGAATTGCACACTTCTCCTCTAGGAGGACACTCAGGATTTTTAAAAACTTACCACAGGGTGAAGAAAGAATTTTTTTGGGATGGCCTTAAATCTGATATTCAAAAGTTTGTGGCGGAATGTTTGGTTTGCCAGCAGAATAAAGTAGAGACAATTAAGACCCCGGGACTTCTACAACCTTTATCCATTCCAAGTCAACGTTGGGAGGAGATTTCAATGGATTTTATCACAGGTTTACCTAAGTCCGAAGGAAAGAGTGTCATTATGGTGGTAGTTGATAGACTTACCAAGTATGCACACTTTGTGCATTATCTCATCCATTTAAATCAAGTACAGTTGCTACTACATTTATGGATAGAATTCAAAAGCTACATGGAAGCCCAAGGGTTATTGTGAGCGACAGAGATCCCATTTTTACTGGAAATTTTTGGACAGAGTTATTTTCTTGTTTGGGTACTCAATTAGCTCATAGCTCATTTTATCATCCTCAATCCGATGGTCAAAATGAGATAGTAAATAAATGTTTGGAAGGATATCTTCGTTGTTTTGTATCTGATAAACAAACACAATGGGTCAAGTGGTTACCTCTAGCTGAATGGTGGTATAACACTTCCTTCCATGCTGCAGCAAAAATGACCCCATTTATGGCACTTTATGGATATCATCCACCATCCATCACATCATCTTTAAGAGAAAATTCTAAGGTTCAAGCAGTGGAAGATCACATCGAGCATCAACAAGAAGTTCTCCAACTCTTAAAGGATAATCTAAATTTGGCACAAAATCGAATGAAACAACAGGCAGATCAACATCGCAGCGAGAGAAGTTTTGATGTAGGAGACTGGGTATTTTTACGGCTACAACCATACAAACAAATGTCCCTCAAGCAAGTTAAGAAGGATAATAAATTATCGTCAAAGTACTATGGTCCTTACAAGGTGTTGCAAAATATTGGTACTATGGCATACAAATTGGAGCTTCCTGCTTCTTCGCGAGTGCATCCAGTTTTCCATGTTTCATGCTTAAATGAGGTTATAGGTGAAAATCTTCCATTTCAAACAATATTTCCAGAACTTGATGAGGAAGGAAAAATCATATTGGAACCTGAAGCGGTCACGGAAACGAAAACTCGATAGCTACAAAATCGATCAATTTCAGAGTATCTCATCAAGTTGAAGAACTTACCCACTGAAGATTCTACATTGGAGGATGAGAGTTTTATATAGAAGCACCTAGAGCTACTCAAGCGTTGAGGACAACACTTTTTTGAAGGACAGGGGCATGTTAGGTCCCTATATTACTAGTTTAGTCCCTTATTGTATTAGTGTAGCCCCCTTATTTTTATTGTTGTACCCCTGTAACCCCAATATTGTCATTATTGTGCCCTTACATTATTATTGTTAGGTCGGTTAGGATTATATTGTGGCCCTATGGACTCCTATATATATAAGGAGGTTTTGGTCATTTGTATCATCCAAGAATTGTTCATTTATGTAATGTATTGGAGGTTTCCCCCTCGAAGTGGTTGATTTCTAAGGCGTCGATCTCTCTTTTCTTCTATTTTTGGAATTGGTTTCATAACATGATCCATCACACCATGTACCAAATTAGAAATAAACTACGACCCATTATCAGAAAAAATATCTCTAGGCACACCAAATCTAGTAAAGATTTCAGTAAATAAAAAGTCTTCAACAAATTGTTTAGTAGCAAAAGAAACAACTTTATCTTCTACCCATTTTGTAACAAAATATGTACAAACCAATGTATGCTTTTATTTAAAGAATTCGGATTTATGGGTCCTAAAAAATCAATAAATCATTTTTCAAAGGGCTCAATCATAACTTGAGGACATAAAGTCATTTCATTGGTTTGATTCAGTTGGCACATTCACTAACAACTATCACATCGCTTCACATATTGTTTGGCATCCTTAAACAAGGAAGGCCAAAAATAGCCAACTCGTAGAATCTTGTATGTATTTCTCTTATCAACGAAATGGCCTCCAGCAGATTTCAAGGTTTCAAACACTTCTTCCTCTCTTACACATCGACAGATAATAAGATCTGGTCCAGTGTAAAAGAGGTCTCCTTGAATCCAAGAATATGCAACACTTTTTTTTATGATATTCCGCTTTTCAAGAGTGGACAAGTGAGGTGGTGTCTTTCCGGTGAATAAATAATTGGCTACGTCAGCAAACCAGAGGGATTTTGTTGACACAACAAAAATATGTTCGTCAGGGAAATCATCATCAACAGGAATTAATTCACCGAGATTATTTAATCTAGAAAGATAGTCAGCCACAACATTAGATTTTCCTAGTCTATCAACAGTAGTAACATTAAATTCCTAAAGAAAAATTAACCACCGAGTCACTCTATTGCTAGTCAATGGTTTATTCATCAAATATATTATTTCAAAATTATCAGTATGCACAAAGACTTCATATCATGTTATGTAGTGTTTGAATTTATTAATAGAAAAAATCACAGCTAAAAACTCTTTCTCGGACACAGCATAATTCAGTTCAATGGGTGATAAGTTTTTACTGATGAAATAGATAGCATAGGATTGTTTGTTCTCTTCGTGTCCTAAAGTTGCACCAATGGTAGTATCTGAGGCATCCGAGGAAATATGAAATGGAAGGGACTAGTTAGGTCCTCTCAAAACTGGTGCATGTACTAATTTTCCCTTTAATGTCTCAAAAGACTGTTGGTAATTTGTGGACCAAGAAAACTCAGTATCCTTAGCTAATAATCAGAAAAGGGGGGTAGCTATCCTAGAAAAGTTCTCAATGAATCTCTTATAGCAACCTGCATGTCCCAGGAACCCTCTCACTTCCATTTGTGTTTTTGGTGCAGGAAGACACAAAACAACCTCTATCTTAGTTGGGTCAACCTAGATACCTTTGTTAGAAATGAGGTGGCCAAGAACTACTCTTGCTTTGCACATTAATCTACATTTTTTGTCACTCAAGGCAAGGTGAGATTCTTGGCAACGAGAAAGCAATTTTTCTATATTTTTGAGTGCTTCAAAAAATGAATCACCAAATACCGAAAGTTCATCCATATAGATCTCCACACATTCCAGGTCACCAAAAATGGCCAGCACTGCCCTTTGAAAGGTGGATGGGGCATTACATAGCCCAAATGAAAGCAATCGATATGAAAATGTCCCCCATGGGCATGTAAAGGTGGTCTTATCTTGATCCTCAGGTGCAATCTGTATCTGGTTATAACCACTAAAGCCATATAAAAAAGAAAAGTACTTTTTACTGACAAGGGTATAAAGCACCTGATCGATGAAAGGAAGGGGAAAGTAATCCTTGAGAGTGGATTTGTTCAATTCTTTGTAATCAATGCAAATGCGCCATCTCCCATATTTCTTCGGGACTAATACCAATGGAGAGACCCACTAGCTATCAGATATAGGATAAATAAAATCATCATCTAAGGGTTTTTGTAATTCTTCCTTCACAACTTCTCTTAGAGTTTGGTTTATGTGTCTCTGGGGTTGTCAGACAGGTTGGGCTCCCACCTGAATATAAATGTGATGAGTACAAGTTTCAGAAGGGATGTCTTTCATTTCCTCATATCCCCATGCAAAGGCATCAAGATGGTTTTACAACAAATTTACAAGCTGCTCTTGTTGGGATGCATCCAGGTCTGAGCTAATATGTAAATATTTTCCTGGACTTATCTCAACAAGAGTGGTTTCGAGTTTGAGAGTACAAAGAGGTGATGCTAGAGACTACGATGGGGAAGGTTGGGAATCATGACTTTCTTGAAAATTCAGACTAAATATTTGACATAATGACTCAAAATTTGGCATGGTGTCTAGATTATTCAAGAAGTCTCGTATCTCACCCTCCTTAGTTGACTCAGTATAATGATGTATCATTGAAACTGACTAAGTCTCCTCGTCACTACTGTAATCTATCCATAAGGTATCTCGAAGCTCCTAGATAGATCTAGTAGGTGGATATAAGGTGACTTTCTTCCTAGAATCTCCATGGGAAATGTAAATGTCACCAGAACGGCATCCAATGTAAGCATCATTTGTGGCAAGCAAAGGTTGTCCCAAGATCAAGGGATGTCCTCCCACAGGATTATTTGGCTGAAGCACAATGAAGTCTGTGGGATATTAATAAGATTCTATTGAAACAACCACATCGTCCAACACTCCCTTCGGCTTGATTTTAGATATGTCTTCCAATTCAAGCATGGTAGGAGTAGGACGAATGTGGACCAACCCAAGTTGATCCATGGTTTTCTTGGTCATAACATTAATAGTTGCCCCTAGGTCTATAAGCACATTAGAGACAAGGACATCACCTATTTGAACAGAGACAACAAGGTTACCAGGGTCAGTATATTTTTTCATTAGCATGCACCCTGTCACTTACTCTGCTGCTCTTCCAACAAATTGAATGGTTTGAGGTTCTACTATTTTCCTTCCTATCTTCTTGAGACAGAGTTCCCTAATGATTATGTACAGATGGGGATCTCTTTAATAGCTTGGAGCAAAGGGACCTTTATGAAAATATTCCTAAGCTCAAAAGCCAGACTAGACTCAGTAACGGGGTCATTCCTCTCCACAAGTAGCCTCTCTGGATAGGGAGGCTGGTTTGAAAAGGATGGCAAAGACTCTAAAGGCACAGGGATGGGCTAAATGGTGACACCTCTCCTAGAACAGTTAGGAGTTTCCTCCTCACTTTTCTCTTCGATAGTCACCATGGGCTTCTTTTGTTTATTTGATGTTACTACCTTCCTCGATCTCAGTTGGAGATCATTGACTCCAACCGGCATAGACTGATAAATGGGTGGAACAAGCGGTTTAATCGAATGGATCATTTGTACTGCTTTATTATTTGGATTTGGTATGGGTTGAGCAGGAAGTTGAGGAGGTCGAAATGGTGGAGGTAAAAGTAATGGTGGGTTGACTTAGCTGGGGCAATGATGGTTGCAACATTGGGTAAGGTGCATATGTAGGTGGAAATGATTTCATAAGTGCAGGATAGGAATGATGTGAATGGTTTGGCCCTCTCCAACCTTGTTACCAAGATTGGGAGGTTTTTCCATACTGAAATTGGTTCCCATGCTGCCACGGTTGAGAGTGATTAGTGTTATTATAGGAATATATGATTGTGCACTATAACCAAAAAATGTCGAGGAAGTTCAAGAGCCATACCTGCACCTACCTGAGGCTAATTTCTTTGTGGTCCCATAGTGTACAATTACTCGAGTTCAAGTTTCCCTCCCTCCAATACTGCTTTCAATCCAAGTATGGAGGGGCATTTTTCGGTGGCATGGTTCTCTACACAAATCACACATTTATTAGTTCCTTTAACATCATTAGGACATTCTCTTAAAGGATGCTTTTTCCTACAAAAAATAGACAATGACTCTTGATCTGAATTTATGCAGGAACGCAATAAAATATAGAAATAGACATAAACACAAAGATGCAGCGGAAATAATAATTCATTTCATTACTATCAAATAACTGAAACATTTTTACAGACCGAATGGAAATAAACTAGCTAGGGCGATGGTAGCTTATCTCTGAGAAGAGATGTGGCAGATACATGCCTCTGAACTATGTTACAATGAGGCTCGAAGGCCTATTTATTGTTTAGAACCAATTAAAAACCCTAAACATCCAAAAACCTAACTGTAGGAGATGAAGCGCCAAAACTATGGGCCCCATTTTGGTAAATTGGTGTTTCAACTTCCCGGGGACGTAACTTTGGCATACAATATTCGTTTGACGTGCATCATACCTCGTTAGAAATATATATCTAAGGAATACAACTTTTGGTGTGAGAAACATTGATCCATGGACCCATGTTACTCTCGATTTTCTAAAAAAACGTCGTTTAGGGCCTCAAAACGGCTCTAGAAGTTCAGGACCCGAAAAACTGCTAAAAAATAGTAAGTTATGCTGCAACTGAAAAACTGAAAGAAATGATGGTGGTGTTTCAAATGGGATAGGTGGGTGTCCACCAATATCCACCTGGATCATTAGGGCCCCAAAACGGTTCCAGAAGTTCAGGACCCAAAAGCCTGCTAAAAATAGTAACACGTGCTGAAAATGTAAAACTAAAAGAACTGATGGTGGGGGTCCAAATGGAATAGATCAGTGGCCACCAATATCCACCGGGATCACATGGTTATCTACACAAAACACACATTTATTAGTTCCTTTAACATCATTAGGACATTCTCTTAAAGGATGCTTTTTCCTACAAAAAATAGGCAATGACTCTTGTTCTTCTACAAGTTTTTGTTGAAATTTTAAAGAGTCTATTTGCTTGCTAACAGTATTCATTATTTAAATTTTCATATTTTCCATATTTTTCTCCAACCCAGTAGTCATAGCATCCGTAGATCCAAATTTTTTATTTCTACTTCGAGTTCCTTTACCAGATCTAGATTGATTCCTTGAGAATTTCCTGCACAGGTCACAAATCTGATCAAAAGGTTTCTGAGCCATATCCCTTTGTCCTAACAAATTTAATTTATTTCTAGCATCATCAGTAATCCCACGTAATAACAAGGTTCTAATAGTACTTAGATCAAATGTGTGCTTTGACCTTTGGAGGATATACAAAATTCTTTCCAAATAGTCTTCCAAGGTCTCATCATCACCTTGCACAATGGTGAAGATTTCATCCTGCATCTCTCTAGTTTTACAATATTCCTGATATTTTAATAAAAAAACTCTCTTCATCTACTCCCAAGAAGCTATAGTGTTTCCTCCTAATCTGATGAACTAGCGTAATGCTGAATCCTTGAGAGTTGCAGGAAACAACTTTAACTTCTGAGCATATAAGGAGTAATCATAGCTTCTACATAATATGTCAAATTAGAATAAGAAATAATGAAGGTCCTCGTGTACCTTACCATATAAATGAGGAAGATCTGATGGAGAAATACTCTTCATTTTCACAACTATGTCTGGATCCACAATCAGAAATATGAAGGTAGATTGTTCCTCATTTACCTGGTTTTCTCCACTTCCCTCAACATGGTCTTCGTGATTAGCCATTCTTGTAACTTTAAATGAACCGCTCTCAATAGGCTGAGAAGGTCAACTATGGTTTGGTTTGGTTTGAAGTCTAACAGTCTCCTTCTTCCCCTTTGTTAGTTGTATCACACCCGAACCATTGTCACCAGAGTCCAGGTGGACAGTTCCTGCGTGATGGGTTTGTGTCTATTTGGAATTTTTGCATGCAAGATGTTGTCACTCCTAGAGACAGCCTAGAGTTGTGATAGACCAGTGCCTAGGACATCTTATATAGCAAGGAGCATATGGTATAACAGAGGAAGTTATCATTACAAAGCTTTCATGCTATCTCTTGTAGAACAAGGAATATTAATCTGAATGGGATCAAGACCTTCATAAACTGACACATAGAAAGGAGTAATGCGGAGGCAACATGTAGAAATCCTATATAAAAGCAACAGACAATTCAAAGACAGCTTACTGTAAAGAGGGCCGATTCAGAAATACCTCACAAAAATAAGTTATCAGAAGGTGTATGTAGTGAATGAAATATTGAGAGAATATTAGTTGTCATTGAGCTGATATCCAGATACACAATACCACCATGCATAGGCTTACCAATCTAAGAATCCATACATGACAGTAGCGTTTTAAAAACACCCTCCCAAAGAAACTAATATAACAGAAATACGGTTTAGATGAATAGTGGAACAGAATATCATGCATGAGCCATATTTAAAGTGCTTGACTAATCCAAGCACATGTATCAACTAGGATAAATCCATACCAAAAATCAGTGAGCCACTCGCATTCCAAAACATGATACAAGAAAGATGGATGAAATGAAATGATCTATTGAAATAACACATAAGAGAAAGTTACAGACTGTGAAATACCAAAGACCATAATCCTCTTAACAGATGAAACTCCTCCTCACTGAGACCCTATGGGCTCTAAGCCTTCATACAAAAGTTCAACAAAATGTATACAAAAATCCTTTCACTGCATAATTTTCTTATGAAATTTGGAACCCTAATCATCTGTTCTTCGGGAGCTTTATAGGAGAACAAGAAAGCTCCAAAAGGGAGTCGTTGATGATTATTTAATTTGCCTCATTAAAACAAAATGGCGGAAACGTGCACACCCATACTGCTCAATGACTTTGTAATGTTGTTTGTACCCTGCTACCTGCTTATAGAAATAAATGCACTGGGTAGAAAACTCTTCAGGGACACGGCAAAAGTAAAATCACATAAACATTTTGTCCTTTCCTGAAAGAAAATGGTGCTGAAAAGAAAGCTTTAAGGTGTTTTTTCTATGAATGGTACCCTCTGCCTTCTAACCCTGAATCACGGTTTAAGATCTTCAATGTTGAACGTTGAATTCCTCGATCATTTGCTGATATTTCTCTGCTGCTCCATTAATGTCTTCTTCTGCTCAATCTGTGCTTTGAATGGCTCTGCAGGGTTTGACAGATTTTAACCCTGCTTCTTTAATGGAAGTCTTGTTGATCTACATCCCCAGGCCTTTCTCCATAACTACAACCTCTGAAAAATGGTACTTTGATGTGCTCTGCTACTGCAATCAGGACTGTAAATCACGGCAGTTTTCCGCTGTTGTAACCCTGCAAAACCCGCAAACTTGTTAGGAAAACCGTGTATGGGGGATGATGGATATGGACGGGTTAATTAAAATGGTCGTTCAGACATGGAGAAATGGTGGAACAATACAGGGTGGCGGAAAAAGGCAGTGAATACGATGGTGAATGGACTGATGAAAGGTTTTAATACGAAACATTAAAATTTGACCTATGACTGGGATATGTAACGGGCAGATGAAAAATATACGACACACGCGTGGAGCGGGTGACGTGGAGGTAAGGAGACAACTGGCGGATATGTAAGTGATCTGGACCGTCAGATCTCGGGAGGAGATCGACGGCAGAGAATGTGTCGAAGGGCGATGAAATGGTGGGCCGCGGGCGCTGTGGACTTGGATTAACACCTGTGCAGCTTTGTGAAGCTACCGTCGGATGGATCGCTGTAGATTGGACAACTCACGCGCATATCGCGTTACATCCACTGCCGAACTATAACGCGCGATGAACGGCGGTTTTTGGGCCGTACGTGGAGACACGCGGTGAGCGCTGTATGGAATCGCTCCTGAAAACGAAATACTGCCTATCGCCCAAAAGCGGTGCGATAGAAACCGGGCGGGTTTGGAACAAGCGCGGCTGCGGGGACCACAAGGACGGATGGGTTTCTGACTGTAGATCTGCAGGTTGATCGAACGGTGGATAGGAGATTTGGGCGATGAACGGAGTGGGCCACTGGTGCGACGAAGATTTTCGAATGCCGTCGGATTTGTACAAATCGACGGTTATAAACGCACCCGATATACATATGTGATAAGTGCCTCCGGTTTTAGCGCTTGGTCTGGCACCCAGGTTACATGGAGAAAAAGACTGAGGGACTAGGGCCGAAAGGTGTCAAACCTTCCATATTTTCAAATGCGGGTTTTGGCCAATTTAAATATGATTTTGAGGCTAGGCAAAGGTAACGATAGGAAGAAGGAGGACTTTTAGGTCAAAAGAGGGGGGTTGGAGAATTTAAGGGGGATTGCTTGAAAAAATTTAATGGGAGGCTGACGTGGTCAACACAAGAGAAGGCCCACTATGAGAAAAAGTTTCATATTTATCAATGTTTCCTCGACCCCTATTGGGCTTCAGAGCCCTACCCCTTTTAAGCATTCATCTCAAAAAATGACAAAAAAAAAAAAACTCAATAAAACGTTGCAACTAAAATAAGAAATCAGCACTTATAAAATCCTTCAAACAATAGAAGCAGATTGCGAGAAAAAAATAATAGTAGACTTACCCCTATTGCAGAAAAACAGAATGTTCTTACCAATTTCAAATCCCCTCCCTGGCAACGGCGGCAAAATGTTGGGTGTAGGAATTCTGGTTCAGCAAACTCCTTCAACACTTAAATCTCAACCCGGGGTTTCGTAAAACTTAGAGGCAAAGCACAAGAAATGCCAGAAATGATACGAAACTTTCCTAATTCTATTCCTACTTCTTCAATCACAATCTTGCAGAATCAAAAAGAATGATCACACAGCAAATAATACCAAAGAAATTATAGTGTTGGAGTATGAAAGAAAGTACTTTGCGAGGAAATAAATAAAACGAACTCTCAAGTTTTTGTAAACAATCCTGGTTGATGAAATGAATATTTATGATTATCTTCAGTATGGTTATATGAAAAATTGATAGTTGGACTGTTAAAGGTGTCTGTCTTCTTTAAGATATTCCTTCCTGCAGTAAATTGGTATTCATGTACTACAGCAATGTTCTTGTACCATAACGTTGTGCCTGTACTAGAATGAAGTTTATATGACGAAAGTACGTTTTGTACCTGTACTGAATATTTTAATATTCATACAGGAGCTCTGAGTCTCTGGGCTAAATCACTCTATTCCTGTACCAGGATATCGGTTCCTGCACTAGAAAACTAGTGTCCCTATACCAAGTTTTCATATTACTTTCATAAAGTAAAAAGCATGTTAACTAGGAAGATAAATTGCAAAGTGAACAAAACTTTGAAAATAACTTTCACAAGAAGAAAGATGCTTCAACTATACTTAAACTCGAAACAAGAAATGATTTCAAAAGTCAAAGTAATATTTCTTAAAACAAGAAACGCTTTCATGCAATTAAATAAATCATCTGATTGTGACAACAGGCTTTCTCCTGTGATGGTTGTTTATATGAATCAGATATGAATTTTAATCGTTCTAACTCAAAAAGTTCATTTGATAATTTAACATAAAATTCAATCATTTCCTCAAAAGTGCGAGCACATATCCTTATGTTATAACAACGTTTATTCCGTATTCATCAAAGCATAATTAACTCTTAATTTTAAACTCCTAATATTAAGAATACCTCTGTTTTAGAAATAAACACTCACTTGCAGAAAGGAATCAAGATCTTACAAAGGAAAAGAAGCAAAGAGACTTGCGGAAATTAACCAAAGAAATCGACTTGCAAAATTTAGAATGCACTATTACAGGCAGCGTACTTGCACGATTCTCACAGAAATAAATCAAGCATCGAAAAGGAAAAGTTAAGGAAGTTAAAATCAAACTCAACTAAGCTTGCACACCACGGATCCATCACTCAACAATTGCAAATGAAATCAAACCCACTACTTGTGAAAGAATCGAAATGATTAATTAATTCACGCTTTGCATTTGAATTAAATTAACACACCTTTAACAAAGGGAGAGTGAGTTGGGTTGGTTGGGCCCTAGCCAACCAGCTCGTTTCCCTATTACGAAATCTGGAAACTTAGCCTCTCAGCAACGCATCACCATAAGATTGAAACGCAGAAATAAAACAACATGGCACTATGCCTTGTATTATATTGTGAATAATAAAATGTACATCATAAGATCGAACTAACCCAGAAAGAGGGTGATACTAGAATAATTTCAGTTCACCAAAATTACTATAGTATCGCTAACTATTTTCTATCAGAGTTCTAACCTATATACAACCCTTAGGCCCACGACCGTAACAAAAATATAACAAGAGTTTAAACTAAGCCTTTCGGCGATTACAAGGCGCTAATATAAGGCATATGGCCGGAGTCCTAATCTTTAATATCCGCTAATTTATCTCTCGCTCCAAGCCCAACTCAAGATGAACTGATCTTCAGCGAAATATCTGCATAGATAGTGAGTTGTCACGGGAGTGCAAGAACCGCCATTTGGTGCAAGAATCTTATCTACACTCATCCATTCTACCACAATGATTAATAATTTTTTCATCAAATACTTTAGGAAAGAAGAAATATTAGTTGCAAAGATAATTTAAAGGTAAAAATCCATAAAATAAATAATTAAGTCCATGACAAGCCTTAAATATGAAAATATAAAGAGAGTACAGGAATGGGTATGATTCTGGAAATAGTGCAAGAATGAATGGATTCTGAGGTTAAAACAGAGGTTTTAGGTCGTGTGTTTAGAGTAGGATAGAGGTTAAAAACGAAGAAATTTAGCCTACCAACACAAGGATCATTAGATAAATAAATGTTGATGGAAGGTAATAATAGCAACATTCAGAGGAAATCATGTAAGTGAAGGCCTTGATCATGTAAAGGATCAACCATTAACACATGAACATACTTAGGTTATGGAGAGTGTGTAGCAAACTCTATAGGATGAGTCACTTTCCATGTTGGAGGAGGATCCATCCAATGTATCTTTAGAAGAAACTCTTGAATTATTGGGGGCACTTTTAGCTTTCATGCAAGAGAGAAAGAAGAAGAGTGGGGTCTATTCACCAATCGAAGATGAGGTAGGTCTTTGGCTCATGCATGTGAAAATTATGGGAAGAAAGGTAGTTTTGTTGGTGGACATCAGAGTAACTCATACTTTCATCAACAAAATGATACTGAAGTCTCTTTGTTGTGATCCCACGAGGGACAAGAGTTTGCTCAAGAAAACCAACTTGGAAGTGAAGTATCCATTTAGATAGGTGATTGGTTTGGTAGTATGGACTTGATGAATGTCCCGTTGGAAAACCATGTAGCAGTGTTGGGGAAATACTTCTTCAAAGAAACCAAGTTAGTTCTCTATAGAAACAAATTACTTGGTGTTCCTAGATACGGGAAAGGTATCAAGCGTACTGATGGTGAGGAAGAGTAAGCTCGAACAAAGATCATATATTTTCACAATCAGGTTATTTGAAGGAATTTTTATGGTGATGGATTATCCTCACATTGTGGCATCATAGTAGGGAAGCAGTCAAGTCATTGGTACCAAGCACCAAGAGAGATGGAGGTTAGATGATACAAATACATTGACATAGTCTCTCATGGGAATATTGGTTCAACCGACACAAATTCATTAGTAGCCATGGGGAGAGAAGGAGGTTCATCCCATACTTTCATATATGATGGAACAAGGAAAGAAACCAAAGTTACCACTGAGACAACAAAGTTGTGGGGATTCACCAAGTATCCTACATAGGAGAGTTGGATCAAGCACAACAATTCAGGAGGGTGTAGAGACTTTCACACAACCTAACTTGGACAAGGATGAGGTGGTAGGAAAGAATGATAGGGATCCCACAATCATTATGGATTTTTGTAGAAGGGTCGTTGGCATATATTACTTTCAACTAACAATCGAACACCTTGAAATTTTGACCTATTTAGCGAAGGAGGTTTGGTTAGTCTTGCGATACTTGAATACAAAGCATCACTTGGATATGATGATCACACAAAGCCTTGGAGGAGATCTCGAAGCCTATTTTTATTGAGATAGGTTGCAAACAAATGTGTTGTTGTGAAGGGAAACACACCCATGATGCCTTTAGGAGAGAGGAATTACAACAGGGTTGAGAAAGCTAAGAGGAGGAGTGGATTTATCATTGGTACAATGAGGGGTTTGACAGTTCAAGGAGATAGAAATGCAAATAGAAAAGGTTGCACATTGGCATAAGGATGCACCTACTCATGAGTTGGGTGAGACTGTAGGATTAGCTACCCAATCATTCTAATGTATGGGGAAGCTCAATGTGAGGTGGCTTGTCCAAGAAATTTGGAGTAGAGATACATGATTATGTTATGGAGGCTCAGACAAAATAACTTCTCAAAGTTGGAGACTTGGAAACAGGTTTCCATTTGTGATACTCTAGCTGGTGGACTTTGAGGAGCAAGTTTACTAGTTAGAAGATTGTCGAGGATGGAAAAAAAATTGGAGTGGAGGAAGATCTAAGAATGTTGAGTTTGGCATGACGTGTAGCCATGTGCAACGACACAATCACAACATTGTAAATTCACACCCTAGGCTACGACATGTACAAATAGTTGCACCTTATTTGATACCAAGGGGATTCGCATGAAACATCACATGAGGCAAAGAGGCAAACAAGTTACCTTGGGTGTGTAATCATGCCAAGGGGTCTTTCCTAGGTATTAGCATGTAGACACATTGTGCTGGATGGGAGATTTGTAGGGTAAATGATATCTCGGCTTGAGATAAAGAAGTTGCAAGATTCGACACCATGGATTTGGCTTAGAAGACACAATGGGTCGGTTGATGAGAGTATGGACCAACACAAAAATGAGCAATGTGAAATTTGTAGGGTTGGCTAAACAAGGAATGATCCCATGTGAGAGTGAAAATACATACATGGATTGACCAACTACCATATGGGAATGTGTGAACTTGGAATAGTGGGCATGTAGGTTGACTAGACACGGGCTAAGTGGAATGGCACCACCAAACGACATGACGGTCGACTAGAAACTATTCCAAGGGGAGGGTAAGGAAAAAAATAAAAATATACATTCAGTTGAGGGGTTATAACACAATCTCAAAGGGTGGAATCCATGAGACAAGAAAAAGAAGAAGGCACAAGACGAGTATGGGAATAAGCCACAAGTGGACAAGTCGCATGGGTGATTTTTACTACAACAAGTGGTTGAAGTTGCAAGGCAAGGAATCATGGGGTAAAAGAAAAAATGATGGCAAGGGTTCATAGGGATATAATTTTTTATGTGTAACCACCCAGTTTTGGAACTCGTTTGGTTGGTTGAATGGGGTATGCGATGACTTGGTACATTTTTGCAAGCCAAGAAGTGGCACTAGTTCTATATTAGGGAGTCCCATGACTCCGGGGTAATTTCAATCTTTGTACAAACTCTGGCTCTTTTTGTATTCTTTATACTTTTGTATTATAATTGGGTGTTAGTTGGCGGAGGTTTCCCAATTGTAAAAATACTCGTGCACATATTCTTGTAGTAGTGGTTGCATGGTGTAATTGTTATTCTTGTACATAGTTGCTAGTTAAAGAAAACACAAGTGTATAAGATAATAATTGTGTTCATAGGCTAAGTGTGATAGAGTAAGCATAATATGGAATTGCAGAGTCTTGGATGAGCCAAGCCAACAAGACGAAATGAGTCATGATGTCACACTCCCCATAATGATGATTGAATTGGAAGTGCCAAGTTGAGTCGGGTGTCTAGGCAACTATGGGGGCGTGACACCCCCCTTCTTAACTTATTAAATTCAATTTTGATAGGGCTTCCAGAGGAAATTTTGGCCTATTTGGTTATGGTGGGTTCTTTTGCAATCAGTTGAGAAGGATTATTTGGATTTATATTGGCTCCCTTAGCACTGAAAGCGACAATGTTGCCAAGATATTTGCTTTTGAATATGGCCTTCTCATCGCAATTGGGTAGGATTCTCCAGAGTAGTTGCAAAAGGAGACTCTTATTTTATTATTCATATGCTTAGAAGATTACAAAATGGATCAACCATAATAAAAATATCAACCACTTGGATATTATAAAGTGTCCTTGAACACATTCAAGATATCCTCCTCTAGCTTTTTATTCTTATTCCCTCACATGTTTGACGTAGAGGTAACAAAATAGCGGGAAAATTGGAAAGTGAGGGTGCCTCTCTAACTGATAATTCACTATATTGAAGATGGTCTACAACCAACTCTAAACCCTTATCTGCCCAATGTTTCTCACTTTCTCAAGAGGACACCAAACCCTCGGATGGGGTGAGAAGGGACAAGTGACCTTGGACATGACGACATACCACCATTCCCATGACCCATTTATTGAGCTCATGACATGAAAGTAGGAACCTCATTATTTCATTCAAGCTCCATGTCTTAGCATGATTTATGTCTTAACCAAGTTGAGTTCAAGGAAGTTATGGAAACAACACTCAATCATATCCATTTCCAGGCCATCCCAATATAGGATTGATTCTAGAATAAATTCCAACCATCATTTGTCCACATGGAATTTCTGAGTGGACGCTCATTGCAATCTCTAGTTGACATAGAGTGGAAGGTATGTACTAATTGGTTCATTTTATTTCATGGGTTCCATGAATTTGAAGGTGTTTTATTCTCAAAGCATTTGGCTGCATTGCACCCCATAATCAACATCTACTTTGGCTATATACACTCCTTATAGTCTTCTATTTGTAGTGTATCCATTGTGTTTTTGGTTTATCTTTATTTGTGTCACCTGCATACCTCGTGTAAATATTTGCGTCTAGGTCATCAGGGCAAATCAGACTCTATCAACTCCTGTGGATCCCAAGCAATTTCTTCCACCTTTCATGTTCAACTTAAGGCTCATGAGGAAGTTAATCCTTTTTGGGAGTAGGTTCCTTTGCACATTCGTGAGGAAATAGAATTGATAGAGACTAAAATACTGTAGGAGTAAGGTACCATGTTGTATCAGCGGCATAATTACATGATGTATCAACGGCATAATCTGTAACCCAAAGATATCTACAGTAATACATAAATATATGCATCGAGGCCAATTTTTTTTCAAAAAAGTGTAGTCTGCCTAGACTGCCCCCAGACCCTCCATGTCCTCAATGAAGGGTTTGTGATAATATTGATATTCTTGATGTCCATCCTATTCAAAAATGTGGCATCGACCACATGCTAGCTACGATGCTTCTTTGGATAATTTTTCAGCCACATGATTCCTCTGCCCGGGATCAGAGTATTGTCCTCCTCCAGGGAGTGTACATTGCAATTTTGAGCATTTGAGTGTGTGAGATGAGTTGAGGAGCTGCCCAATATGGTCCTTGTCGCAGGTTGGTCTAGAGTCATCGCTTGTGCCTTAACCTCTTCTCCAATACGAACTGTTTGTGTCCCCGCATGCACCAGGATCTTTGTTGGTTTAGTGGTTGCAATAATGAGTGGGCACTCCTTGTATAGGTGTATGACCTCATGACAACGTCTGCACCTAAACGAGACCCCTTCGTAATCGAGGATTTGGAAACACACGATGTCTTTGTAGTGCAGATTGTATGCCTCCACAAGGCCCTCCCTTGTATCCAGGTGGACGAGAATACGGGCCACTGAAATATTCCTGGCCTCAAGGTAGGACCTATCGTGGTCCAAATATATCCCCAAATCCTCTCCAATGTAACGGAGAGCCTCTTCAAACTAGAATTGTAATGGTAACCCCGACAGTCTGACCCATATTGGGCCTGCTCCTAACTTCTCCTTTTCAGGATTGAATAAGGGTGTATATCCCTTCAGCAGTACAGGGGTCATCTATATATGCCAGTATTTGGTGAGAACCTAGTCTTCCATGTCTGGGTGGGGGAAAATAAGATCAAACCAACCCCTGTTCATCGTGAGAACCCCCGGAAGTTGTTCCAGGATGTTCCCCCAAATTTTTGTAGTCTAGATTTTGAGCCTGGCCAAGGAGTAGTTCCTTCCTCGAACCCGCCCAACTAGCACGGTCTGTGAGGTGTGCTCCATTTTCTCCATTTCGACGCCTTCCCCAAATACCAAATCCCTCTTTAACCCTCTGCTTTTCATGTTGCGTCAAACCTTCCCTTGCTGCGTCAACCTTCCCTGTTGTGAGGTGTGGCTCAGTAAAATCATTTGAGCACCGTATGTTGTGATCTAGAGAAACTTAGCCAGAGATATGATGATGCCCCTCTGTCGGTCTGTTGGGTCTGATGGGAAAAACCCAAGTTGAGCACCTGCAAAACGTCGATTCATGGCAAGATACTAGCTCCTGTGACCATGTGACGCTGCTAGGGTTTGTCTACCATTGCCAGGGTTTGTCCGCCATTGCTCTCATCTACTCGATCTTTGTAGTAGTAAGTAAATGAATTAAACTCTAAAATTTGTATAATATTTTATCTTACTAAATAATAGAATTCCGAACTTTAAAAAATAATATAAATATTAACAAAAAGTAATTTTCTAAGAAAATTTTAAATACTCTATAAATATGAAAACGTATGTTTTTTAAATTTTGATTAATATAATTACATAAGATACTTAAATTTATGTCATGTGTTTTTAAATTAGTAAAATAATCGATTTTAAATTTTTCTTTTTATCTGTGGCCACATGCTACCATCCAATCGAAAGAAAAGCTATTTTATGAAAAGGTACAAACTCAGAACTTACGGATGCATGGGAGGTCTAAATCTTTCCACGTGGAGTTAAAAATAAAAGATGACGTGGGACAATGTAAATATATATATTTTAAAAAAACATATAAGATTATGTTAGATCTAAGATTTTTGTGATCCATAATGTAGATGAATGTTTTCCGGATTAATTGCATATCCATTTTCATGAACATGTCCAGATACATCACCCCGATCGGGGAAGGGAATTGAATCTGTGATGAGTGCTATAATAGCTTGTCTCATCGCCGTTTAACCAAGACCTCGTAGAGAATATATATGATACTTTTATTTGTGTATACTACCAAAAATATTCAAGAATATTCCATAGAGGTTGCATCTCTGCGATCCATCTAATAATTATTGATAATTAATTAAAATTCTGGAGTCATATTCCAAAATAGACATATCTATTTGCATAACTAATTTTTTAAAAGAATTATTTACCAATTCAGAGGATATAATTTTTTTTTCTTTTTTTAACATAGTGGGAAAGCCTATCATAATTAATGGAACAACCATCACCAATTGCTGTCCAAAAATGCATGTTGACTCATCACTATTTTTCAAAGAAAAACAAACCACTTGAAATTATTGGTTGGTGGTTCATATGGGGTAGGCCCTGCCAAATCTGGGTATTCAGGGATTAACCTATTTCCTTGGGACTAAGAAAGGCTAACTTTCAATTTAAAAACACAATTTTCACTGGAAAATCATTTTTTGTCATTTTTTTCCTTAAAAATCCAACCATAGGAATGTTTAAATCATTTTTTTATGGTGGATATGGATTCAGCGCGGTAAAAAACTTAGAGGCACCCAAAATCCTAAAGACTAGTAGTTGTAACCGAGATTTCCCAAAATGTATAGACTCTGAATTTCCACTATTTTCTGAACAAAATTATAGCCGCCAAAATATTCATAAATTTTGATTGTACACTGGCAATACAAAAATTTTGTTGCAGATTCAGTATAGTCTAAGGAGGCTACGTTTTAACTCAAAAAATAATGGAAATATTAGCATGATTTTGATAAATTCTGCTAAAATCTTTTAGAAATTTCGGTTAGAGTTGTAAAGCTTTAAGATTTTGGTTACAGTTATAAAACTTTAAGATTTTGAGTGTTACTAGGCGTTAAATTCATTTTTACATCAAAAAACGATTTAAACACTTCTACTATCAATTTAAAAATAAAAAAATAAAAATTCTAACTAAAAATAACTTCGAACAAAATTGTCTCCTCGATAGACAACACCAAAAAAATAATTTTTTCAAACAATGCTGGTACCTCATATTTGAAAAATAATTTACGTCAATTATATGTCGGTTATTTTATTTGCACCATCACCGCCATGCCAGCTTCTCGATTTAACGTTCTTGGGCCTCGGAATCTGGCTCCATTTCTATTTTGGAATCATTATGGTACAATTGTACTTTTTGCCAAAAAAAAAAAAAATCTTAACGAGCAACTTGATAGGGAATTTGTTTTTGACAGTGAATGTGTTTAGATGATCTCCAACATAAACAGTGGAGTGATTTATACGTACATAGGAAATGTGCTTTTATGGTTTGCAACATAGAATTGAAGTGGTATATAAATTTATCTATATATAGTTATTAGTTTTTATTTCAGTTAATCTAATCTAATTTTATTTTTAATTTTAGTTTTTTTCAAACTTTTAAGAAGTTTATTTTATGGAAGTTTTATTTTGAAAAGGTTTTAAGAATTTTAATTTATTTATTAATTATTATTAGGTGGAGCATAGTTTAACTTAGAAATATGGAAATTTCCACAAGTTTTTTATAAAATTAGACAAAAAAATTGGAATATGGTGGAAATTTCCACAAAATTTTGATAAAATTTGATAAAAAATTTTGAAATTTTGGGTTACAGTTGTTTCAAGATTTTGGATGTTGCAGGGGTTTTTGATGATGTTCAATTCATTTCCACCATCAAAAACAATATTTAAGCACTCCTACTATCTGGTTTTTTTGTAAAAAGATAGATTTGTTGTAAAAGAAATGGTTGGATTCAAATTCCAACTATTTTTTGTTCTCCGGGCAAAATTGATGGTAGGGAATTAACATCCATGGAATGTTCTAGAATATTCTTAATAGTTTTGACAAATCAAAAGTTAATATTTATCTCCAAGGCAGTTATGCCATTTTTTCTCTTTTAATTAAATTGACTAATTAAAACAAGTGTCATGTGAAACTAATCATAGTTTTTTTTGGGCATGTGGTATTGACAAGTCATGGTATTGTAACAAAGTCTATTTACATATTGAGAATCTCTATGATAAAGTGGGGTTGAATCTCCATAGTTAAGAATCTAGTTATATGTGTTTTTAATGTATATATGTGTTTGTTTAGGCCTCAACTTGTCTGTAGGAAATCGGGTCTATAGACCATCCAAAATATAAACATCTTAATTCTGTTTCTAACTGTCTTCAAGTAGCCAATATCAGTATTTGCAAGCATAGACATAATATTAAAATTCCTGAATGAACCTATTGATCTCAGCTAATATATGTTTTTTTATATAATAATAATAATAATAATAAATTAAAATAAAACTATAATTTAGTTTTTTTTTTTTTAGCGATGTTATTTTTATGAAGTATTTTGATGATTATGATAAATTGATGATTATTAGCCTTTATCGACCATTTAATTTATATAGTTGCACTAGTATATTACAAGTTTTAGAATTTTGATATTTTATATTTTGAGAAATTAAAATTGCAAAACAATATAAATAATCGGTTTAATAAAATCACATAATTACATTTACTTTATGATTATAATGATATTATGATGGCTTATTAAATATATATTATATTTGGTTATATATATATATATATATATATATATATATATATATATATATATATATATATATATATATATATATATCAAAAGAATTTGTATTTTAATTTTTTTGTTTGTGGGGAATGAAAATGATAAAAACTCATAGCATTTAGGGTATTAACACATAGTATTGATAATATTAGAAAAACTTGTACTTGAGTTTTTCCTTTTTTCCTTTTACTAGTGATTTCCATGTTTCACATTTTCAACCCAGTATAAAACTAGTAATATTTTAATTTGTAATTGCTTTATTTTTTTAATGATACATATTGCATTTACCCATGGGTTTTAATATGTTAAGTGTTTCCTCTTCTTAAGCTACCACGCTTAAGATAATTAGTTTCATGTCATTCTTTTATCTCTCTATTAATCACCCATAAAAATCAAGGAATTGATTCAAATCTTAGGAGCTAATTTACATTATGTAATCTTCGCCATTTTTTTCAGAGGAAAAAAACATTGTTCATTTGTATTATAAAATAAATAATACATTACATCAAGCATACTTCACATGGCATCTGACCAGATTTACAAATGAAGAGTTCTTGATGAGACGATGGCATATGTAATCTTAGCCTTTTCACATACTCTCTACAACCATTCAAGTGAGTGTGTTAAAAAACAAGACAGGGAACTGGAGATGAAAATTATAGGGGATGCCTTTACCCAATATCATTTCTAGGAGAGGTTGAATTTGCATATCAAAGACTAAGAATCAACATTTCATGAGGATCTATTAGGAGGTTGATAATAAAGTTTATGAGACAACTTATCCTGGATGTAGAGAAAAGGTGACTTATTCTAGTATAGTAGATCAACTGTAAGTTCCAGTCCTACCTTACACCACCACTTCTAGTTACAATACTCCCTTGGAAAATTTCACTATAAATGTACACTTTATTATCCTACATGGGCATTCAATTCAATAAAATCTAGAATTATCCGATGATTGTTGCTAAATAACATATTTTGCACCCTCTCCTTTGTCAACAATATTGGATTATGAGTTTTTTAGGCTTGCAAGGATTTGTGGAGGATCTATGATGCATGAACATCAACAAGCCTCTAAGTTAGATTATTTCACACTAGCTCTAATTAATCCTTAATACATAAACATGTATTTTTTATATTGTCACTAGACTATGTCTCTGACATTGCTTCATCAATATTAATAAAAAAAAAACTCTCTATTAAGTTTTGATTAATACAACCTTCTCATTGCTCATAACTTTAGACACTAAGCCTAAGTACAAAAACAAAACAATCTAAAATACATCACTAGGTAGTTACAAATGACAAATAAAGACAATAGACATTTAAACTCTTCTTTTATGCAAGAAGTTTTTATCCACTTTTTCCCATTAATCAAAGAGGCAAAGGATTGTGATTGGGAGTGGACATCTTCACCCTTTCAATTACACTCAATGCCCCATCCTTTGCTAGTAGAGCTTCTTTGGAGATCTCGTTGGCTTTCTTATTTAGTTATATGTATACACATTGGAAGGAAACATTCAAATATTTTCCACGAATATGGACATCTTCACCGTAATTTCCCTCTTTTGGTTGTAAATGCTAACTCTAATCCTACCTCTTCTCCTCGTGATGATGGCTTCATAAAATTTGGAGGCACGTGTAAGATCCCAAAATTCCATCCTTCCCAGCCCAACCCCTCGGGGAATAATCCTTCCATTAACAATCGCTTTGAGCCACTCTCCTCCTTGGAGTCTCTTGACCCTCTCCTAAACTTGTCGTCCCCTGAAATTGTTATACAAAATTATAATCTGCCTTTGTCATCCTTTGTAGACCCATCCTCCTCTTCCCCCACTTCCCCCTCCCCTGCATCAAGCTACCTCTAAAGGTGGCCTAGATAAATCCTTATATTTTAATGAGGATATGGATTTATATTCACTCAACCTTCTAGAAATCGCCAAATCCTGGAAACGTAAAGACCCACATACTCTCTCGGAACATCAAGTCAAGGTATTACGCCGAACATGTTTCAAATCTCACCAATCTACTTTAAAAGTTGGAATCAAGGAAAATTAACACATGCTCATTAGGAGTTCAATCCCAACCAATCAAGAACCCCATTAAACCCCAAAGGGAAGAAAACAAAAAAGGTAGGAAAAGCAATCAACAGATCCTGGAAGAATTGAGAGATATGTCAGTCAACTTAGGACAAATCAAAGTGATTTTGGATGTTTTCCCCACTTTTAACAAACCCCCGACATGAAAATTGTCCCTTGGAATATCAAAGGGTTCTTTTGGATCGTTACAAGCATGGATCAAATCTTCTCCACACCATGGAACACTTGAACATGCATATGAAGGACTTGGACCAACAATTGGAGCGCATTGAGCAGCACCTTGGCATCACTCCCCCAGTTGGAGGTACACTAGGTGACAAGAAGGATCCCATCCAGGTCATAGGTGCTCATTCAAACCCCTCTATATAGTCTCTTGCTATGTCCCTGATTTCTTCTTCTCCAGTTTTTTCAATTTGTCTCCATAGTAAAAAAGGCTTGTATTTTAGTCTCTGTATGGTAAATTTTGAACTCCTAAGCACTTTGATGTCTTTTACCTCTTTACAAATCACTTTGATATCTTTTACCTCTTTGCAAATCACTTTGATGTCTTCTACCTCTTTACATAGGATGTCATTATTGTGAAATGAAATTAAAACACCGTTAAAAATGAAAAACACTAAACATCTTTGTGCTCATGACAACCCGAAGAGGTGGTGTTGCGAAATATGTACGTACATAAAGATTATAAGATATAATTCTATTATTACCATGACATGAAAATCAGGGAGGCTCCATCAAAATATCTGAATTTGGTGCAATGGGAGAACAACGAATCGATGGAGCCATCCATCAGAAAATACGGACCCTATGACTGGTCCCGATAACCAATGAAGAGCAACGCATGTGCAAAAATATTTGACCCAGATTTCATTGGCCTTCATGTTGCAAATATAGATGTTATGCATCCGTCGTTGAACGTCAGTTAGGGTTGGCGGAGAGACATAGATATACATTGCATACTAGGTGAGCATTGGGCAGAGCTATTATCCACACCAGAATTGTTGGACCCTTGGTGTTGTCTTTAGGTGAATACGAGGGATTGGAATTTGGTTTCACTTGTAAGGCTTAACAGACAGTTGGTGGAGGGAATTATCGATACCCCATCCATGGGAACTTTTGCTTTACCTCCAGGTTTCAGGTTCCATCCCACGGACGAGGAAATGATCTCCTGCTACCTCAAGGGAAAACTCAATCATGGCCTCAAAGGAGCAGAGTTTGAGATTATTCTCGAGGTCGACCTTTATAAATGTGATCCATGGGATTTTTCTAGTAGTTTCCATTTCCCTTTCCTGAACGACAAATTCATGGGATCTTTGAATTCTATTATGTTTTTGAAGTAATTTTTCTTAGGGACTAGTTCTCTTTGCTGCTCTAGCGAAATTTCAAAGTCACTTTTTTCCCCATTAAGGCCAAAAATTTTAGAATATGGTAGACTGGTCAATGGAATGGCGTGTTGAGTTGATGCCAGTAAATGAGTGTTTTTTTTTCTTTTGAAAAATAATGGTCCATGGATTGCCTTTCTGATTCCTCTTCACAGTTCGTGTCAAAGTAGATTTCAACAGTAACGTGACTATGAATGGATTACACTCACTAACCCAAACCCTAGGAATTGTAGGTTTTAGGAACAGGATGTAACTGTAGGTTGTAGGAACGCGGGATATAATTGTAGGCCACCATAATAGAGTCAATATTATTGAATTATTGTAAAAAATTCCATCACATTAACAGATTCCATCAAATTCAATTATGGTGGCAGACCACTATATGTTACAGTTCTTGTAACGCAATTGTAAATGAGGAATATTGGGAGGACTTTAGAGGCTTTGTGAGAGATCATCGATTAGTTAAAGGTATACTCATTTACTGGTTATTATTATTATTATTATTAATTATAATAATAACATCCTTAAATTGTTAAGAAATGTTTTGCTTTAAAACACACTAAATATATTTTTTCTTCTTAGTTTAACATGTTTGTCTGTTGGAATTTCTATTAAGTTGAAGTTTGAGTTCATTGTTATTTTGTTTTGATGAGAGGTTACTTTACTGTTATTATTTGAATCAAATTGTGAATCTACTTTAACTTATTCTTGTTTTCATATATATATATATATATATATATATATATATATATAACCATGTTAAAATTTTTGATGAAGTACATAAAATAAAAAAATAATAATAATAAAAAATAAAAAAATAGTAAAAATTTAAAAATTTAAAAATTAAAAAAAAAAAAAGTTTCCTTATTTAATAGAATTATGGATATTACAAAAATGTATAAGCAATGTCATTATGACTTATTGAAACTTTAAAGTGTTAGGGTGATCTCCCACTCATGGTTGCCGAATTATGAGTTTGGTTTTTTTTAAATCTTGGAATTGAAATCTTATCAACATTTTTGAGATGTTGTGATATGCATTTATATCTTATCAACCTTTTTTGAGATGATTATAATATTTTATTTATTTATTTGACACATCTCCTTTTAATTTTGATTTTGAGAGATTAAAAGTGATATTTTGATTTTGAGAGATTAAAAGTGATATTTTAATTTTGAGAGAAAATAATACTAGAGGTGTTAAAATTATTGAATGGAAAGAAAATCCCATTTGAAAATTTCCTCTTCACTAGACGAACAAACTACTGCACTAAAGAGTTGAGAATCTAATCAAGATTGAGATATCTCATTAACAAGAGAAAATTATGTAATATACCACCACTCCCTCGCATATGAACCAAGAGACATTCATTAACTTTCTTGTGAAGAAGATGTGTCGTGAGAGGATTAACTACCTATTGAATCCTTATAATTGAGTGTAGAGATCATGTTGCATGGCTCCATTGTTTGTAATGATGTGGAATTAAATGGTAGAGGATGCTTGTCATAGTGGCTCATATATAGAGATCATGTTGGATGGCTTCATTGTTTGTAATGATGTGGACTTAAATGGTAGAGGATGCTTGTCATAGTGGCTCATATATAACCTTGAGAGAGATGAGAAAAAACTCCTTATTTTTCCATAAAAATCTTAGAAAAAAAAATAAATTAAAACAACTATATGATCCATAAATATTATAAATATATTGAATGAAATTAATACAAAGAATTTCTTCGTAACGCTTAAAAGCTTTACTAGCATTTCTATCTGCTATTTTATTGAGGTCACACAAAATATGAAACCACTCTATTACTTCAAACTTCTAATAAAAATATCAAATCCATGACTTAGAAACAAATGTCTAAGAGATATAACCTTAAAACCATATATTTAATAACTAATCTAGAAATCTCCCAATACTTTAATTTCTTAATTTTCAGGTTTGATGCTAGTGGAGAAAGGAATTGGCTTTCCCCATATTGGAGTTGAGTTAAACGCGTGCATCTGAGGCCTATATCTCTCCACGTGGAGTTAATATAAAAGATGTCGGGGAACTATTTAAAAACTCTCCTCCACAACCACAACCATGAATCGTGTGGGGCATAGCTAAACCAAAAAGGCCATACTTTAATTTAAGGCCACACAATTTTATCATCTCTGGTTTATATTCAACTCAAGTACCCAAACCCTCGCCGCCACCTTGCTTTTAAGTTGGTGTTCCCACAATCGAGGATTCAATCATACAAATGCATGTGACAATGACCAAACAACTTTGATTTTTTTTGAGTCCTTGACTTGTCAGTTGGCCATTTTCTATCTGCGATTCACTGTCGTTTTAGCAGTGGCAACCACTTTATATTGTAGTTGTGCAGATATTTTGGTAGTTAGTTTTTAGGATAATTTATTCATTAAGGAATTTGTATAGAAGTTGGAAATATTTATTATAGGAGTCGTCTAACGAGCGGAGGAATTGCCGGACGGCCAAAATTTGCCAATCCGGCCAAAAAAATTTAAAAAACTTGCGTAAATGTTGTTTGAATCCCGATTTTGACATTGGAAATGGATTCACCACCATCAAAAACATGTAAGACACCCAAAATATTAAACTTTGATAGTTATAACATGGATTTAGAAAAATTCCTCGCCGTATTTTTTGAAAATCTTATCGGAATTTTCATGATTTTCAGGACGATTCCTCTCGCTAGTTAGACTACGGCTTTATTATAAAGTTTTATAGGAAAAAGAAAAAATAAAAAAACGTGACAGATTGCTAGGCTTTATCTTTAACTTAATAAACTTTAAAATAATTTCTTGATTAAGATTTTTAATAGTAAAAAAACAAATATTCCTATGATTAAGGTGGTGGTGATTGTGAAAACAACGGAGTCAATATAAAACAATATAAAAGATGAGGTGTAACTATTTAAAAAAGAAGCGGTGGATAGCAGGAAGAAAGCGCCAAAATCATAGTTGGCTAGTCACTGTCACCTCTATTAAATTCAATCCTCTATTTTTAGTTTTATATAGATATATATATATTTAATGTTAGTTTTATATATATAGATATGGTGAAAGTTTTTTTTGGTAAAAAGTTGTAAAAAGTCACATTGAGATTGAGATGGTTTGATCGAAATTATCTAGTGTGGCTAATTGTGAGGATTAAAATATTTTTTTAATTATTTTTCCGAAAAATTACATATTAAAATTTGTATGGATGTTTTTTGAACTGCTCAATGTGGTTTATCATTAAGAAATAGATGGATAAATAGCATAACATAGTTATTTATTAATTTATTAAATAATGTTATAATATACTCATCTCTGCTCTCAATACCTCCAACATCTGCCACACTTCCAATCTTCTTTGCTGCTTGTTAAATCAACCCAATTATAGCTATCTATTTTGGAGCATTTCTTTCTCTTCTTTTTTATCATAGAAATAAGATTTTGAAGAATCAATTTTTTTCTTTTTTTTGTAGTCAGTGATCTTATTGGACGTTAATCATATCATCATGATCATAAATTATAACTCATATAAAAAGACGAAAACAAGAAGATTATTAATAATAAATATAATTAAAAATAATAATAATAAAATAAATACTTAAATAATATTAAAAAAAACATAAATATAAAATAAAAATAAATAAATAAATAAGTAAAATGCTAGAAAGGTAAAAAAGAAAAGGGTAAAGAAACCAGGAGGAGGGAACCAAAAAGAAAAGGAAACCAAGAAGGAACAAAGGCATAAAACTTATAAAAAGAGTGGATCCAACAACCACTTATCTTCCAACCATCATCCCTATTAAGTTACTTATACTGTTTTTCAATCTCAATAGCTTCCCTAAACTTATGGTGATGGAAATGATCAATCTTGGCAAGGACCTAGGAATCCTTAGTATAATATCAAATACAATATGAATCACAAAAAGCTTAATTCATATAAATATATATTTAATGATTTATTTTTATTATTTTGTTAAAAAAATTGGGAAAATCAAAGGTAATCTGTGAGTCTTGAAAGATTTTAAAATCCTAAATATATTTGTCTTATTCTATTTCAAAATTTTAACTATTTCAATGAGCTTTATGGAGACCAATTCTATTTAAAGGAAGTTATAATTTATCCTTGGGCTTTGTACAATTTTAATGATTTACATTATTATCTTGTCTTAGCAATTAATGAGTTATTTGACCAAAAATCAAATTACCATATATAAAATTAACATTATAAAAAGAAAATCTCCCAATCGGGGTGTAATGAGGAAGATCGTGTTGAATTCTAGGTTGGTAAGGAAGAGGGGGTGAACTGGCTCAAGACTATCCTTAGAGATTTTTAAATTTTCATCAGCTTATTTACAACTTACTTTTGTATTCAACCTTAGTATATGAACAGTCTTAATATGTTGTAGCAAGAATTAAATTAATGTAACATTAAACTTATTATGAGAGCAGTAAACATTAAGTAGATTTGATAAATCATCTCAGCACACAGGCAACACAGATAGAGACAGCAGATATAAGTGGAAACCCATAAAGGGAGAAAACAACATCTTTTTATTGTTGTGATGCAAAGGCAAGTTCCAACACCCTCTCACCACTGTTTTTCTGCAGGCACCAACCTACAGGAGGCTCCCATAGAGATACTACAGTAAATATAAATCAAATGACACAATACGCATTCAAACACACATAAAGACAACAGATTTTTAACGTGGTTCACCCAACCAATCTGGGCTACGTCCACCTAACAGGGCATCGGAAATCTCATTAATATCAACTGCAGAAATACAATAGCAGAGTTTCTCATCTGCTCAGCCTTCCTCACTACACATTCCTCCTTATGCTCTCTTGCCTCTACGGGCTTACATTTTATAGCTGGAAATGGCAACAAACTCATAAATTCTCTCACAACAAATATAGGATGCATTAACTCCTCATTAGAAATTGATGGAGCCAATGTAGCAACAAATCCTATTGTTGTCATCTACATGAGATTTTCCTCCAGATTTAATTAAAAATAAGAAATAAAATCTCAACAATCTCCACCTTGACAACAATTAGCCTGATACCCTGTTTCATTATTATTTTTATCTTTTTTGCAAGCCAAGAGAAGCCAGACACCATCGTAGCTTCTCTAACAAAACTGGTTTCGTGAACATGTCTGCACAGTTTTCCTTTGTATGCACCTTTTCAAGAGACACTCCCCTTTCAGTGATAACATGTCTTACAAAATGGTACTTGATAGGTATATGCTTTGATTTACTATGATAGGCGGGATTTTTAGCCAAGTGAATTGCACTTTGACTATCACAAAATAACTTGATACTGTCCTGCAACCTACCAAACTCACCAAACAAAACTTTCAACCAAACCGCTTCTTTGCAAGCATGTGAAGCAGCTATGTATTCTAATTTTGTAGTGGATAAAGCAACAATGTTCTGTAGCTTTGACATCCAGCTAATAGCTCCACCTGCAAGAGTAAAGACATACCCTGAAGTTGACCTTATCTTATCCAAATCACCTGCAAAATCAGAATCAACATATCCACAAACATATTCACTGCTTCTGTTATAAGTGATACAATAATCACTTGTGCCTCTCAGATACCGAAGCACCCATTTCATTGCTGACCAGTGTTCTTTTCCTGGATTTTCCATATACCTGCTGACAACCCCAACTGCATGTGAAATATCTGGTCGAGTACAAACCATCGCATACATCAAACAACCTACTACATTGGCATATGGAATTTGAGACATATATTCCTTTTCTTCATTAGTGTTAGAACATAAACTTGAAGAAAGCTTAAAATGGGAAGCAAAAGGGACTGAAACAGGCTTCACATTGTTCATACCAAACCTCAAGAGTATCTTCTCAACATACTTCTATTGTGATAGCCACAACTTACCATTGCTCCTGTCTCTAAAAATCTCCATGCCCAAAATCTGTCTTGCTGCTCCTAGATCTTTCATATCAAACGTCCTAGCCATCTGAGCCTTTAACCTGTTGATCTCTGTTATGCTTTTGCTTGCTAAAAGCATATCGTCAACATACAACACTAATATAATGAACATGCCATTACTTAATTTCTTAAAGTAAACACAATGATCATATTCACTTCTTATATAATTTTGACTCATCATGAAAGAATCAAATTTCTTGTACCATTGTCGAGGCGACTGCTTCAGACCATACAATGATTTCTTGAGCCTGCAGACAAATTTCTTATTGTGATTTTGAACAAAACCTTCCGGTTGTTCCATGTAAATCTCCTCATCTAAATCTCCATGTAAAAATGCAGTTTTAACATCTAGTTGTTGTAATTCTAAATCAAGTAAAGCAACTAATGCTAACACAATCCGAATTGAAACAATTTTTACAACTGGTGAAAATATCTCATGAAAGTCAATGCCGGCTTTCTGAGAAAAACCTTTCGCGACCAGCCTCGCTTTGTACCTGTCTTCTGTATCATCAACACCCTTCTTCAATTTGTAAACCCACTTACATCCCACAATTTTTCTGTCTTTAGGAAGTTCTACCAGATCCCATGTGGCATTCTTCGCTAACGCCTTCATCTCGTCCTTCATAGCCTCTTTCCACTTACCACTGTTTGAACCTTCTATAGCTTCCTGATAGCACAAAGGTTCATCATCGTTAGCAATTAAAGCAACTGAAGTAACATAATCATCATACCTTTTAGGAAGTCGTCTGATTCTTGTAGACCTCCTTAAAGATGTTTCTGGTACTTCCACAATTTGCTGATTATTATCTGTAGGAACTTCTTCATGATCAGCATCTGAAATACGTTCATGATCTGCATCTAAAACTTGTTCATGATCCGAATCTGAAACTTTTTCATCTAGACTATCATCAGTATTTGAACTGGTTTCAAACTGAATGTGTTGAAGCTTAGGTTCATTATCCTGTTTCAATTCATCATCTACATTTGGATTTTCAAGTGAGGATTCATTAAATTTAACATCTCTGTTAATGATGATCTTGTGAGTAGTAGGATCCCACAACCTGTATCCCTTAGTCCCATCACCATATCCAACAAAGATATATCTTTTTGATTTAGGATCTAATTTAGAACGCCGATGTTTCGGAACTAGAGCATATGCATCACAACCAAAAACTTTCAGTTTAGAATAATCACATGGATAACCTTTCCATACCTCTTGAGGAATTTTGCATCCTATTGCAGTTGATGGTGATCAATTTACCAAGTAACAAGCTGTAGAAATCGCTTCTGTCCACAATTCCTTCTGCAAGTTGGCGTTACTAAGCATACTTCTTGCTCTCTCTAAGAGAGTCCTGTTCATGCGTTCAGCAACTCCGTTTTGCCGAGGAGTATATACAGTGGTTTTATGTCTTTCGATCCCAGCATCCTTGCAATAATTATCAAATTCCTTTGAATTAAACTCACCACCATTGTCAGTTCTTAAACATTTAATGGTTCTTCCAGTGATGTTTTCAACTAATGCTCTAAACTGTTTAAAAACTGTGAACACATCAGACTTCTTCTTTAACATATAGACCCACACTTTTCTAGAGAAATCATCAATAAAAGATACAAAATATGACGATCCTCCATATGAGGTTGTAGGAGATGGACCCCAAACATCAGAATGGATATAATCAAGGATTCCCTTACTAGTATGTTTTCCAGTTTTAAACTTCTGCTTGCTTTGTTTCCCATATAGACAATGTTTGCATAAATCTAACTTAGAAGATTTTAAACTAGGAAGTAACTTACGATCAGATAAAAATTTTAATCCTCTTTCGCTCATATGGCCCAACCTTTGATGCCATAAACGAATAGAATTACTATCATTTTCAGATACTGTAGAAGCATGATCTGACTCTGTTCTTCCTTCTAACTGAAAAAGATTCCCAACCTTCTTTGCTTTCATTACTAGTAAAATTCCTTTATAAACTTTCATTACTCCACCTTGAATAAAGGTTTTATATCCATTAGTGTCTAGTACTCCTAGTGAAATGAGGTTTTTTCTTAGTTCAGGTACGTGTCTTACATCAGTTAGAATTTTATTTGTCCCAACAAACATTTTAATCTGGACGCTTCCAATTCCCACAATATTACATGAGGCATCATTTCCCATATAAACCACTCCATCATTGATTGATTTATAAGTTTTAAACCATTCTCTATGAATGCACATGTGATTTGACGCACCAGAATCTAACAGCCAATGTTGATCATGATTAGACAAACTAACTGATAACACTTCATCACTCATACCTGAAATGGATGCCGAACCTGTATCTGTCGTGTTTGCTTCTTTCTTCTCTGTCGAAGAATCTCCTTTGGATGTTTGCTATCTCTTCCAATAGTCCTTCTTCAAATGTCCCGATTTGCCACAAAACCAGCACTTTACCTTACTCTTCTTCCCTTTCGATTTTGAACGCGAGTTGTTGTGCTTACTGAAGCGTCTTTCTTTAGAACGACCTCTGACCATCATTGCTTCTGATGTAGAGGTTTCTCAATTTGACCTCTTCCTTGTTTCTTCGGACAACAAAGCTCCAACAACATCATCAAATTCAAGGGTTTCTGATGAACTAAGACTTATAGAAGTAACAAAATGATCCCATGACTCGGGCAACGAGCATAATAAAGTGACAGCTTTATCTTCGGATTCAAATTTTACTTCTATACTTTCTAACTACACCAAGAGAGTATTAAAGGTATTCAGATGATCAGTTATCGTCATACCTTCTTTCATGCGCAAACTGTACAACTGTCGCTTCAGAAGAATCCTATTAGTTAAGGATTTTGTCATGTACAGATTTTCAAGCTTTGTCCACAAACCAGCAGCAGTTTTCTCTGACACGATGTTAAACAAAACATCATCCGCCAAACACAGTCGAATGCCGCTCAGTTCTCTTTCATCCAAGTCACTCCATTCATCATCTGTCATGGTGTAAGGCTGTTTGGATTTCCCCAACAATGCCTTCGCCACTCCTTGTTGCACAAGTAAATCATACATCTTCACTTTCCAGATCTTGAAGTTGTTTTTTCCATTGAACTTCTCGATCTCAAACCGGGCACTTTGTGTTTTTGCCATATTTATTAGCTCGTGTCATAAAAAACTCCAATTGCAACTTTTTAATGAATGAAGTTTTTTGTTAAAAAAAAAAAAAATAATGCGCTTCACCTATACAATGGTTTTGACTCAAACTTGATATGGTGAACATTTAAATCGATATTCGATAAATTGATAATATATACCATGCAAATGGCATTAAAATTAAAACTATGAAGTGTTACCTTTGTACAACAACTTCATATTAAAATTGATTTATTAAAAAAAAAGGACCATGGCATATTAATCATATCGATTTAAAACGCAATTAAAAAACCAAAAACCAATATAAATTGATTTTACAAACTTCAAAGCAGCACTCCAATAGAATCGATTTTCAATGGCATTTGTATACCATTGATACTCCAATATAAAAACCGATTTAATCTCACCACTCAAATTGATTTTCAGAACTTCAAATCGTTTTTTTTTCTTTTTTTTTTTAAAACATGCCATCGATTTAAGGCTATTTGCCTCAACCTTAAAAATAATTTAGGCCCTTGTGGCCACTACCGGCTCGGATTTGATTCATATCATTCGTAAATGTGTGGTTGTTCCTTCAAAGTCAACATGCGATTACACAGTCAAGCATAACAATAATCCGTTACCGCTACTTGCCCATTGCATCCACCCAATTTGAAATGGAAAAATAAATAGATTTGAGAGCTTTATATGAAGTCTATACCTACGGCACTTCAGATGGAAAAATAAATAGATTTAAAACAAAATTGACGTCACTGTGCTGCAAGTGCACCGTTCAACACTGTCATAATTCAAAACTCGGCTTTAACCAGCTTAAACTTCAGAAACCGGTCCACGGCAGTCTGCGCACATCACTGTTTCCTGCTCACGGCGGGGACATGCTGGAAGCAGCAGCAGTTTTGAACACGGCCTCGCTATGGCTCCTCCACACGGATGGCAGGTCAACACAGTTTGAATCACATGACAATTTTGCCAGGCTCTGATACCAAGTGTTAGAGATACGGCAGCAAAAATATAAATCAAATGACACACACAGCATTCAAACACACATAAAGAAAAACAGATTTTAACCTGGTTCACGCAACCAATCTGGGCTACATCCACCTAACAGGGCATCGGAAATCTCATTAATCAACTGCAGAAATACAATAGCAGAGTTTCTCATCTGCTCCGCCTTCCTCACTACACATTCCTCCTCATGTCCTCTTGCCTCTACGGGCTTACATTTTATAGCTGTGAATGGAAACAAAATCATAAATTCTCTCACAACAAATATAGGATGCATTAACTCCTCATCAGAAACTGATGGAGCCAATGTAGCAACAAATCCTATTGTTGTCACCTAAATGAGATTTTTCTCCAAATTTAATTAAAAATAAGAATAAAATCTCAACAATCCAACCTCAATTCTGCAAGCTACAACTTGCAAGGAAGCTCCAACTCCCTTCAATTTTTCTGCAGGCACCAACCTACAGGAGGCTCCAACCTCAGTTAGCTACAACTGACAACTATCAAGCTTCAACTTGATAGGAAGCTCCAACTTCCTCAATTTATAACAAGAAGTGTTTGTTGATTTAGCTCAGATATCAGCTCTGTTCTGTAGCATCTATTTTATGCTCCTCTCTTCCTTATCATCTCTGCCTCAATCTTCTATACTTTTCATTCTCTATTCTTAATCTCTCTAACTTATCTATTCATATCCAGAAGATATTATTTATAAATATTTCTTGATGACTGTTTGTTTTCCTTTAGGAATTTGAAATGGATGGTCATACTTCTTGGTCTTCTGCCTTCTCATTTCTTTTTTAGCTCACTCAGAAAAATGTAACTGTAGGTGCTTAATTTAATATTACAGTTGGATTTTGTTTTCTTCCAGAGACTTGCCAATGCATCAAAAACAATAAAAAAATCAATTACAATATTTAAATTCACATATAATGAAAACTTCAGCTCACTCATTCAGCCTCTTGGTTCACTGTGCTTGTCTTTTCTGTGACTGTGTTTGGCCCTTTCGGTTGTGATTGATTTCCTGCTTACTGTCGCAGTGTAACTGCCATACCTATGTAACTGCCCTTTTCATACATCACAATTTACCTCTCGGCATGATAAGAATTGATTTTAACATATAGACTGTCGTTTTATATAACATATGTAACTTCCGGCGATGTACTGCTGAGAGATAATTTTAATACATAAAATTCCCTTACGGGCCCACTCGCCGATATTTCCGATGCGATGTATCACTCATCTACCTCTTCCGATTGTGATTAATCACAATCGCAATTTCCATTTGAATGTACCGATGTCTCAATGCTCCTATGCTCCGATTTCGATTATTCACTGTTATGACAAAACTTCAAACATATATCATTCATGTTTTATAAACCCATCAGGTTCGGTCTTTCATCGCAATCTCAAATCTTTGTTAACATGTTCCGCTTGCGAACTTTCTCCGTGCGATTGGGTGAGGGTCCCACCATATAGAACTTTGTTTGTTTTAAAACCAAGCGTTAAGACCTTTGGTTCTTTTGATCTCGCGCCAAAGGATATAATACATATGCTTTGGATTATACCTTTGGTCCCTTTTCCACAAAGCGCTCCATATAAATATATATATATATATATATATATATATATATATATATATATATATATATAGATAAAAGCTTTGAGCCTTTTAATATAAAGTACAACATTTATCATGTTATATATATATATATATATATATATATATATATATATATATATATATATATATATATATATATATATATAAGCTTATGCTTCCGCTTTAATGTAACCTTTAGCTGGGGTAATGATTCTCAGAATTTTCTGTATAGGGGTCCCACCATATGGTACTTCGTGTATTGTGCGCTGCGCATATACATATACTTTGCTCTTTCTCCGATGCGATTAATCACTGTTCACCTTGAAATGCCGATGCAGTTAGGCCGAAACTCAAACCTATCAAGTCATAGTTTATAAGCCCATCGGGTCCGAGCTTCAATCGCAATCGCAACTTTTAGTTGCATGTGATCCGCTGCTCCTCTTTAACTCCGATGCGATTGACCACTGTTCATCGGAACTCAAAACATATATGAGTCATAGTTTATATGCCCATCGGGTCTGGATCTCAATCGTAATCGCAAATTTCTGTTGTGATGTTCCGATGCTCCACTTTAACTCCGATGCGATTAACCACTGTTCACCAGAATGCAAAACATATATGAGTCATATTTTATATGCCCATCGGGTCCGGATCTCAATCGCAATCGCAACTTTTAGTTGTGATGTTCCGCTGCCTTTATATTCTCCGATGCGATTCATAAGGGTCCCACCTTATATTACTTCGTTTCTTTCGATCATAAAGCGCTCCACTTATATAAATTAATATATATGCTTTGGACCTTTAGTCGTTTAATCTTGCGCAATATATGTAACGTGCTGCATATATATAAGCTTCTGCTTCCGCCTGGGTTGCGATTTCCGGAATAAGGTTTATATATATATACTTTTCTGCTTGGGTTAAGATTCCCGGAATTGAGTTTATGTATCCTCCGGCTGGGTAATGATTCTCGGAATATTATGTTTAGTGTATCTACCTACTGGGGTAGTGATTCTCGGAATAACGGCTCTGCCTCTGCCTTTTCCTTTCGCTGTGCCTCTTTCTTTGTCTCTGTCGTTGCTTCCATTCTGTTGTTTGACTGTTATATTTCGACATTCTCTTCCGCCTGTCTCCTTTGCTTCCTTTGTTCGCTTCTTTGCTGCCTCTGCTACTTGTCTGCTGCCTCTGCTACTTGTCTGCTGCCTCTACCTCTCTGCTACTTTGATTCTCTCTTTGTTTCATCTGCTCCTTGACTGATGCTACTCCTTAATTCTCCTTTTGTTGCCTCTGCTTCTTTAAATGACCCTGTCTCTACTGCTCGACCCTCTTTACATCTTGCTGCTATGCTGCTTTCTTTGCCTTGTTGCTACCTCAACCATCTCCTTTGCCATCTCTTTTTCCATCAATGACAACATTTCCAACAGTCTCCCCCTTTGGCATTGATGGCAATACACTTCCTTTGTTTGCCTGTTAGGATCCTTTCTCCTGTTGCTTGCTCTTCCTCCCCCTTTGACATCAATGGCAAGGGGTTTGAATTCTTAGTGTAGATTCTATCCTTTGATCTTGTGTTTTTATCCTTTTTCAACATTTCGTGCATTTCCTCTCTCTGAGATCTTCTAACTTTGTACACTGCTGCTCCAACCTTTGGATTAGATTCACGTTGGGTTCACCACTGACCCTTTAGTCTTTTTATTGATTCTTTTATGCTGGATGTATTCGGACTTGTTTCATGCTTCCCTTGCTGGTTGATCTCCCCCTGGAATGATATTCTCGTTTCTGTTCTCCCCCTGAAACTGTGCTTTTTCTTCATATCAGAGAGTAGCATATACAGATACTACCCCTAGTCTGTCTCTCAAATATTCAAATGGTTCTCTAGCAAGCGGTTTGGTAAATATATCTGTTGTCTGTTCTTTTGTTGGTACATACTCTAGTTTTACTATCTTCTGAGCCACTTGTTCTCGGAGAAAATGATACTTGATTGGGATATGTTTAGTTTTTTAGTGAAGCACAGGATTTTTAGATATACTTATAGCACTTGTATTATCACATTTGATTGAGATAGGTTCATCAATGCTTACCTTCATGTCTTGGAGGGTTTTCTTCATCCATATGACTTGTGTACAACATGCTGCGGCTGCTATATATTCTGCTTCTGCTGTAGACAGAGAGATAGATGTTTGTTTCTTGCTTAACCATGCCACCAGACTTTCTCCTAAATAGAATGCACCTCCACTTGTGCTTTTCCTATCATCCACACAGCTGGCCCAATCTGCATCTGTGTATGCTGTCAAAGTGAAGCTTTTGCCTTTAGGATACCAAAGTCCATATTGTGTTGTTCCTTGTAGATATCTAAATATTATTTTGACTGCCAAAAGGTGGTTTTGTTTAGGTGCTGCTTGATATCTAGCCACTAGTCCTACTGCTAGCATGATGTCTGGTCTTGATGCTATCAGATATAGCAGACTTCCTATCATGGACCTGTAGAGTTTTTGATCTATATCAGCAGATCCATCATCAACACAGCTTGCATCCCGTGATCATGGGAGTTGACACAGGTTTGCAGTCCTCCATTTTGAACTTTTTCAACATTTCTTTTAAGTATTTTTCCTGTGAGATGAATGTACCTGTGTTCTTTTGCTGAATTTGAAGTCCTAAGTAGAAACTGAGCTCTCCAATCATAGACATCTCAAACTCTGTTTTCATCTCATTAGCAAACCCTTTTGCTAGTTCTTCTCTATTGCTTCCAAACATAATGTCATCAACATATACTACAACAATCAGGAGTTCATTTTCATGGGCTTTTATATATAGATTGTTGTCTACTCCACCTCTCTTAAAGCCTTGTTTTTGCAAATATTTATCCAGTCTTGAGTACCAAGCATGAGGAGCCTGTTTCAGTCCATATAGAGCCTTCATTAGTCTGCACACATAGTCTTCTTTGTATGTTAAAGAGAAACCTTCTGGTTGTTCCATGTAGACTTATTCTTCTAGATCTTCATTCAGAAAAGCAGATTTTACATCCATTTGATATACCTTGAAGTCTTGGTAGCATGAAAAGGCCAGAAACATTCTGATGGCTTCCATTCTGGCTACAGGGGAAAATGTTTCATCGTAATCAAGTCCTTCGATTTGTGAATATCCTTTTCAGACAAGTCTGGCTTTATTCCTGATTACCTGTCCTTCCTCATTCATTTTATTTTTGAATACCCATTTTGAGCCTATGACATTTTTCCCAGTGGGTCTAGGAACTAGTTCCCAGGTATTGTTTTTCTCAATTTGGTCTAATTCTTCATTCATGGCATTCACCCAATATTTGTCCTTGCTGGCTTCTTCAAATCTCTTTGGCTCTATTTGTGATAACATCGTTATGTATACCTCTTCTGTCTGTTCAGTGAGTTGCCTTCTTGTTTGGACCCCTGCTTTCTTATCTCCAATGATCTGGTCTTCAGGATGATTCTTCTGAGTGTATCTTGAGGGGGCTTTCAAGCTCAGCTCTGCATCTTCTGTTGTCTTACTTGTTTCATCATCATTTTGGTTTTCTTCTTCATGGTTGTCTAATGGACTGCAGCAGTCTGTATCTCTTGTATTGTTTGGAAGTTCTTCATCAAATCTCACATCAATACTTTCTACTATTTTTCGAAGAGTCTTGTTGTAGCACTTGTACCCTTTAATTTTGGAAGCATATCCTAGAAAAATCCCTTCATCTGCTCTTGCATCAAATTTCCCAAGATTTTCATCATTATTCTTTATATAACACTTGCTTCCAAAAATTCTAAAATGTTTGATTGAAGCTGGCTTTCCATGCCATAGTTCATAGGGAGTCTTGTCACTGCTTGGCCTTAAGTGAGCTTTATTATTGATATGCATCGTTGTGTGTACTACTTCTGCCCAGAAGGTTTGAGGAATATTACTCTCTTGCATCATGGCTCTGGAAATTTTTTGAACATATCTGTTTTGTCTCTCTGCTACTCCATTCTGCCGAGGTGTCCCTGCAATAGTAAATTGTTGTTTTATGCCATATTCATTGCATAGATCTGCAAAGTCATAATCTGTGAATTCACCTCCTCTGTTCGATCTGATGCATTTTAGCTTGCATCCTGTCTGATTTTCTGCTAATGCTTTGAATATTTTGAATTTGTCTAGAGCTTCCGATTTATTCTTGAGAAATGCAACCCATGTCATTCTGGAGAAATCATCTATTATCAGCATGAAGTAGGATTCTCCACTTGGTGTTTTAGTTCTTGCAGGTCCACACAAATCCATGTGCACAAGCTGGAGTGGTCTTCTTGTTGATAACTCATCTTTGGCTTTAAAGGATGTGCGGGTATGTTTACCCAATTGACAAGATTTGCATATGGTATTAGAAGGCATTTTTATTTCTGGCATGTCTCTGACCGCTTTATTCTTGCTTAGTCTAATGATATGATCGAAGCTGAGATGTGCCAATCTCCTATGCCATAACCATGACTCCTCAAGTTTACTAAGATGGCATGCTTCATCTTCCTCTTTCACGATTTAAACATTACTCTCTATTCGAACTCCTTTGAGCAAAGTCTTACCTTTGGTGCTTGATCTGACTTCAAAATCTTGTGCTCTAAAAAGAACTTCACAGCCTTTGTCACACATCTGACTAACACTCAGTAAATTTGCTTTCAACCCATCTACAAATAGTACATCTTGGGCCTTTCCTCTACCATTGTCTATGCTGACTAAGCCTTCTCCCTTGATCTTACCTGATTTATCCTTGCCAAAAGTAACATTGCCAGATTTCTTTTCATCAAGAGTTATAAACTTTCTTTTGTCTCCAGTCATGTGTTTTGAGCAGCCACTGTCCAGGTACCACTGGCTTTTCAAGTCTTGAGCAGTTAGAGCCAAGTCACATTTTTTCTCCTTCTTTATCCATTGGTAGCACCCTTTTGTTTGGTATCTTTTGTGAGATGATAGGCTACATCTTCTTAGAGGACATTTGGAAGGCATATGTCCAACTTGATTGCATATACAACATTTGATCATAGTTTTTGCAGAATTGTGAGTATGAACAAAATTTCTTTGATTCATAAACCTCCTTGAGGTGTTGAACGTAAATCTTTGTCCATTCTTTCTACATTCAATAATTTTATGGCCAAATTCCTTACAATAAAAACAGTAACCATAGAAATTATTTGCATACCTGATGTAAGGTTGTCTTCTCCATTTGTTTGCTTGAGACAGTCTCTTCACTGTTTGCATCTTTTGCTGGTTTGAATCACTCCTCCTTGCATGACAATATGCAGCAATGTGTCCCAGCTTGTGGCAGACATAACAGGTGGCATTTTTCATAAGAGGGAAGAATCTCCTTTGATGGCTTCCAAATTTGACATACTCGGGGGTATATGAATCTTTTTCTGTTGTTTGAGTATTTCTTTCATTCTTTGTTATTAGAGGATTTTTCTAGGTTCTGTCTCCCTCCTTACAAGTTTCTTCTTTTGTAGGAATTATTTTAGCTGCTTCATCATCCTTCTTTGCTTTTACAAAAATAATCTCTTTGTTTTCCTTTTCTTTGCTTTTACTTGATTCTCCTTCATAGCCTATTCCAGTTTTTATCATAGGAGATCTTTGAGCAACTAGAATTTCATTCAACTTACTAGAGCTTGTTGTTTGAGAAGAATTTATAACCACTTTCCTTTGAGCATTTTCTAATTTCTTCCTGAGACATACTACTTCTTCTTCCAACTTCTCTTGTTCTTGAGTTTTCTCCTTGATTTGCTTAAGTAACATGTCCTCTATCTTCTTGGCTTCTTCAAGCTCTATCTTTAGCTGCATAAGGACTTCTGAATTCTGTTCTTCTCATACATACTTGAGGAGAATGTCCTTTTGTTTTTTGCATTTCAGCTTGAGTCTATCAATCTCTTCCAGAGCACTTCTTAGCTCCCCCTCAAGGTCAACTTCACCTTCTTCTTCTTCATCTTCTAGCAGGAGACCTTCAAGTTCTTCTATAGCCATCAATAAAAATTCAGAGGTTCCATCTTCACTTGAGAGTTCATCTGGATCTTCAAATGTACTGTTGTCTTGTTGAGCATAGAAGGATTTTCTGTTGAACTTCTTTCCTTTCTGCCAGTTCTTTGATGTATTTTTCTCTAACTCTTGAGCCTAATTCCTTACTTTCTTATGAGGACACTTAGCAGCATAGTGTCAAAATCTTCCACAGTTAAATCATTTGAAAGGAATTTTAGCTTTGTATTTACCTAAGCCTCTATCCAATTTCTTGACAAATTTTTCCTCTTCTTCATCCAAGAAAGAGCATATGTCTTCCTCTTCTTCTTTCTTCTTTCCTGTTTTAAAGGCTGCCTCCCTCGTACTTGGCTTCTTCTGTGGAAGCCTCATCTTGTATGCTGTTAAATTTCCAAGTAGCTGGTTCATGTTCAAGGTCTCCCAATCAGTTGTTTCTTCTATTGCAGACACCTTGGGATTAAACCTGGATGGAAGATCTTAGAATATTTTGCACAATTATACTTTCTGGCATGTTTTATCCAAGAGATTTCATATTGTTAACAATTTCTGCAACTTTTAGGAAGAAATTGTCAATGTCTTCATCATCATTCATTTTTAAGTTCTCAAACTGGGCTCTATAGACTTGAAGTTTGGCAGTCTTTACTTTCTTGTCTCCTTCATGGATGTTCTCCAGAGTATCCCACATCTCTTTGGCAGTGTCTTTGTGCATTACTTTGATAAACTCTGCTTCACACAATCCATTCAAGATGGAATTCATGGCTTTTGCGTTAGCTACAAAATCTTGTTTGGATTCTTTCTCTGAGTCAGTTGCCTTTGGGGCATATCCTAATTCCACAACACCCCAAACTTCTATTCCTAGAGACATTATGTATGTCCTCATCCTAATTTTCCAGAAGGCATAATTTGCACCTGTAAAGAAAGGGGCTTTATTGGTTGAGCATCCTTCTTTACTAGCCATCCTGAGAACCTAGAATCTCCTTTCAGTTGTTAAACTGGTACAAAGGAACCCGCTTTGATACCAATTGTTGAATTCTTAGTTGAACTGAGAGGGGGGGGTGAATCAGTTCAATACATACATGAGCTTTTTAAATTTTCATCAGCTTATTTACAGCTTACTTTTGTATTCAACCTTAGTATATGAGCAGTCTTAATATGTTGCAGCAAGTATTAAATTAATGTAACATTAAACTTATTATGAGAGTAGTAAACATTAAGCAGATTTGATAAATCATCTCAGCACACAGGAAACACAGATAGAGACAGCAGATATAAGTGGAAACCCATAAAGGGAGAAAACCACATATTATTATTGTTGTGATGCAAAGGCAAGCTCCAACTCCCTCTCACCACTGATTTTCTGTAGGCACCAACCTACAGGAGGCTCCTACCTCAATTCTGAAAGCTACAACTTGCAAGGAAGCTCCAACTCCCTTCAATTTTTCTGCAGGCACCAACCTACAGGAGGCTCCAACCTCAGTCAGCTACAACTGACAGCTATCAAGCTTCAACTTGATAGGGAAGCTCCAACTTCCTCAATTTATCACAAGAGGTGTTTGTTGATTTACCTCAGATATCAGCTCTGTTCTGTAGCATCTCTTTCTGCTCCTTTCTTCCTTATCTTCTCTACTTCAATCTTCCATACTTTTCATTCTCTATTCTTACTCTCTCTAACCTCTCTATTCATATCAAGATGATATTATTTATAAAGATTTCTTGATGACTGTTTGTTTTCCTTTAGGAATTCGAAATGGATGGTCATATTTCTTGGTCTTCTGCCTTCTCATTTCTTTTTCAGCTCACTCAGAAAAATGTAACTGTAGGTGCTTATTTTAATATTACAGTGGGATTTTGTTTTCTTCCGGAGACTTGCCAATGCATCACAAACAATAAAAAAATCAATTACAATATTTACATTCACATATAATGAAAACTTCAGCTCACTCATTCAGCCTCTTGGTTCACTGCGCTTGTCTTTTCTGTGACTGTGTTTGGCTTTTCTGTGAATGTATTTGGCTTTATTGTGGCTGTGTTTGGCCCTTTCAGTTCTGATTTATTTCCTGCTTACTGTCACAGTGTAACTGCCATACCTATATAACTGCCCTTTTCATACATCACAATATAACTCTCAGCACGATAAGAATTGATTTTAACATATAAATTGTCGTTTTATATAACATATGTAACTTCTGGCGATGTACTGCTGAGAGATAATTTTAATACATAAAATTCCCTTACGGGCCCACTCACCAATCTTTCCGATGCGATGTATCACTCCTCGACCTCTTCCGATTGCGATTAATCGCAATCGCAATTTCCATTTGAATGTACCGATGTCTCAATGCTCTGATGCTCTAATTCTGATTATTCACTGTTATGACAAAACTTCAAACATATATCAGTTGTGGTTTATAAACCCATCGGGTCCGGTCTTTCATCGCAATCGCAAATCTTTGTTAACATGTTCTGCTTGAGAACTTTCTCCGATGCGATTGGGTGAGGGACCCACCATATAGAACTTTGTTTGTTTTAAAACCAAGCATTAAGACCTTTGGTTCTTTTGATCTCGCGCCAAAGGATATAATACATATGCTTTGGATTATACCTTTGGTCCCTTGTCCACAAAGGGCTCCATATATATATATATATATATAAAAGCTTTGAGCCTTTTAATATAAAGCACAACATTTGTACCGTGCTATATATATAAGCTTATGCTTCCGCTTTAATGTAACCTTTAGCTGGGGTAATGATTCTCGGAATTTTCTGTAGAGGGGTCCCACCATATGGTACTTCGTGTATTGTGCGCTGCGCATATACATATACTTTGCTCTTTCTCCAATGCGATTAATCACTGTTCACCTTGAAATGCCGATGCGATTAGGCCGGAACTCAAACCTATCAAGTCACAGTTTATAAGCCCATCTGGTCCGAACTTCAATCGCAATCGCAACTTTTAGTTACATGTGATCTGCTGCTCCTCTTTAACTCCGATGCGATTGACCACTGTTCACCGGAACTCAAAACATATATGAGTCATAGTTTATATGCCCATCGGGTCCGGATCTCAATCGCAATCGCAACTTTCTGTTGTGATGTTCCGATGCTCCACTTTAACTTCGATGCGATTGACCACTGTTCACCGGAACGCAAAACATATATGAGTCATAGTTTATATGCCCATCGGGTCCGGATCTCAATCGCAATCGCAAATTTCTGTTGTGATGTTCCGCTGCCTTTATATTCTCCGATGCGATTCATAAGGGTCCCACCTTATATTACTTCGTTTCTTTCGATCATAAAGCGCTCCACTTATATAAATTAATATATACGCTTTGACCTTTAGTCGTTTAATCTTGCGCAATATATGTAACGTGATGCATATATATAAGCTTCCGCTTCCGCCTGGGTGCGATTCCCGGAATAAGGTTTATATATATACTTTGCCGCTGGGTTAAGATTCCGTAATTGAATTTATGTATCCTCGTGTTGGGTAATGATTCTCAATATATCAATATTATGTTTAGTGCATTCACCGTCGGGGTAGTGATTCTCTAATAACGGCTCGCTCCGCCGCTTGCCTTTCACAGTTTCTTTCTCTCGTCTCTCGTCGTTGCTTCTCTGCTCGTCGTTGATCATATATTTTGACATTCTTTCCTACTGCAGTCTTTGGTTTTGTTCGCTTATTTGATGCCTCTGCTACTTGTTTGCTGCCTCTACCTCTCTGCTACTTTGCTTCTCTCTTTGTTTCATCTGCTCCTTGACTGATGCTACTCCTTAATTCTCCTTTTGCTGCCTTTGCTTCTTTAAATGACCATGTCTCTGCTGCTCGACGCTCTCTACATCTTGTTGCTATGCTCCTTTCTTTGCCTTTTTGCTGCCTCAGCCATCTCCTTTGCCATCTCTTTTGCCATCAATGACAACATTTCCAACAGATCAGCCTTCCCATCAATATTAATGATAGTGGCCTTGGATTTGAAGCCCACCACCCTCCACATGAATGAAAGGGTGGCAGGTGGTACTGTTCCATGCAGAATGAGGTGAGGTGGCGGGGCAGAGGCCCGTGCATGGAACTTAAAATAGGGTGGAGGAAGGCGTGGGGGTCTTTGTGAAGGAAAACTCTAGTACAGGCACAACCGCAGGACAATAGACCTCCATCGCTCTTCCACCACTGCGAAATTCGGGTATGTGCTTGGTTCTCTCCCCCTTGTTCACGCCATATTTATGTTTTATGAGTCGAGTCGGTCTATGTGGGAGCCAAAGGAGAGTAAGAGGGACTGGTAGAGTGTTCTATTGGATAGGGGAGAGCGGAATAATTCTGACTCAATTTGGGGGAAGGTTTGGGTTTTATTGGGTCTCTGGCTCTGTGTAGAAATAGGAATTGGGTATGGTCTCAACATGCATCCGAATCTGAGTTTGTTGGGTAAGTGAAGCCACCAAGAAGGAATGGTGAGGGGTCGGGCAACCCTGCCTGGGTATAGAGATAAGGATCAATCTAGGGATGTGTTTATATCATAGGTTTCGCAAATTAATACCACCTTGAGCTATCGAGGCTCTGTGCGCATGGGGATTGGGAGAGTGAATTCTACCCACACCCAAGAAATGGGCATCGACACCCCCTCTGTCAATTTAGAGGGTAGGAGGTATGACGAGAGAGAGTTCGAGAGATTAAATGAAGGAGGGAACCCCTGGGGGCATGGGGATAATTTTTGGGGTGTGCACGACAATTAGGGACAAGGAGTGGCAGATAGTAAGCAGGGTATGAGGGAGAGGGGTCCGCAGAGGGAAGGGCAGGGGAGAAGTACTGAGAAGAGACCCCCGTAGCACCTCTGTTCTGTTAACTTGGATGCATGGACCTTTGATCGCTTTCATTATTTGGAGTTACGCCTCCATCTGATTGTGTGGAAAAATTACCTGGTCAAGGACTGTGGGATGGATTGCTCCAAGAGTCCCGCAACACGCAGCCACTCCAAGAGCTCTGCTGCTTGTGGTCGTGGTCAAAAGGATAAATGGAAGGTAGTAGAAGGCCAACCCAGCTCCCCCGCCCAAGCAATCTGAGAGGTCGGAGGCTGGAAATCGATGTGATCCAAGAAGCAGCAACAACTTACCATGAAAAAACAATAGAGGAGATCCAAAAGCTCATTGAAAAGTGGGAAGCAGATATCAATAGACATGTAGAGACAAATATGGATACTGAGGAATGGAGAGGTTTAATACTGGATCCATTCCAAACCAGAGGTAGACTAACGCAATTCAAATAGACCATGTATCTTTATTGGTTTATGAATAGCATCCTTAGAAAAGTCTTGTAGCAAATTACTATGAGCCTGGTGACAGTAGCCCAAGACTTCCCAGAATATAAGAGCGAGTTCGATAAGCTCAAGTTCTAGCTGAGGAAACAGGATGGGCGCCTCGAGTGTATTGAGCACCACCTCCCGTGTATTGCCAAGCCTTTCGAGCTAGTTGGCACCTCGGTTCAGGATCCAACACCAATGGAGTCGGTGTCGGTTCAAGACGAGACTGAGTAGTTTATGGTTGTTTAAATCTGTCTTTTTGCTTAGTAGTTACATGTGGCTAGCATTTTAATTTCAAGTGTCCAGTAAATATTATATTCAACCGGTAAACAATTGTATATGTGTGAGTATCCAAGCTATGTTTTCTTGGTATGACGAATCGCGACACATACCGAAAATATGCTCTAAATCGTTGAATTTAAGAAAACGATAGGACACATAAAATTCGAGAGCTATCATAGTTACTTTGAATATTACAATTTTTAATTTACATTTCTGACTTTTAAGACATTATTTGTTTTAACAAACTAGATAACAATTAACACTATCTTATCTATTTTTCATACTTTTTGGAAAGGATATGGCAGTTGTTGATTCGATCTGGTGCACCTAAAGGACATATGATATATGATCTCTATCTAAACTAGTGAAAGCAATTGTTTCTATCTAAAATCAAGTTGTTTTTATTTGGAACTCTATGATCGTACTTTTTTCAAGAGGCATTGGATGTATAGGTGTGTCGCTTGCTTCCTTTCCTTGACATGGCAAGTGAGCAGCATGATTCGATGCATGAACTTCACGTTTATAAAATTTCTTTATTGTAATTGTTAATTATTTTTTTTGTAAATTTAGCAGTGCCTTTCTATTCTCTATTAATAAAAAAAGCAGCAGGTTGCAACAGATCAAAACTTGATGGCCTCAACCTGCCCGAAGGAAACCAGGTCTTTTGGCCACCTTAAAGAGTTAAAATTCATCCAGTATTGGGAAATTTTAAGCCTTCTAATAACCGCTTTGTCCATTCTACTATTTCTAACAAATTCTGACTGTAACCATCAAATGTTATCCGCAAAATACATAGGAAACTAAGGAAATATTTGGTCAATCATCTGAAGATTCAACAGGTGCCGGATCTTTGACACTAGAGCCGGGCATATACACCTAATGCATTGTTTCCAGATGACGCTCTATTCGTCCAAGACGAGCTATAGCATGATGTTGTGAAATGTGGATCTCTTGTATCTCTCTTTTGATATCTTGCAGAACATAAACCACTTGGGGGTCTCCTCCCATTTCTTGTAAGCTCATGACAGCCTTGGCCAAAACGCATTTGAGCGTCCAATAAGTGTGAATAGACTAATGAAAATGGGATAGTCTCCCTCTTGTGTTTCCTGGGTCTTTAATGAATTCCATTGCTTCATCTTGTATGTATATCTCATCTTTGTTGTTGCAGTCTCTCTCCCAGCCTTGAATAAGATTGAAAACCTGTGGAGGATTACCTGTAGAGTAAACATGGAAGAGTTTTTACATAACCTCCTTTTTTAATTTTCTTCCTCGCTTGTTAGACCCTGCAGTGGGCTTAAGAAGTTTATGTTTCCCTTTATCCTTTACCTGGTTCTTGGTCGATTGTCCTTTTACCATATTTGTATTCCAAAGTACAAACACCTAATTGTGTTGTTGCAATTCCTTGGACAGTGACTGGGCAACACCTGCTATGAATTTAAAGAGGCCTGTATATCGCAAGAAAAAGTCAATAATTATTTGCATGCAACAGTAAATAGGTCCCACAACAACCGTCATTACCAAGTAATAGGCAGCTCTACTATTCCTTCTAAGGGTGGTAAAATTACAAGTAGTTGTCGCACAAAGATTGAAATGCAGGATGAGATTATAGCAATTGAGCTTAGGCAGTGAGGGGGAAGAAGTCAGAATATGCAAATCCCAGACCCAGAACCCATGAGGATGGGGGTGCGGCCTAGTTGAACATAGGCTCCTATAACCCTCCCGATTAATTCTATAACCATAGTTATAGCTATTAACAATATGTCGAGGCCTTAAAACAGAGAATTTATCCCATAGACCCTACAGAGAGCCAATGTCTTGACAGAATAAATGAGGGAGAGAAGATTCAGAGACAGAAACACCACAAACGCTATTAACAGGGTGGTCTTTCATGGCCATGCATGCTAACTCATAGGTCTGAGACACGGAAGCCTGCGTCCCTTGATTACAAACCCCAATCAAGGCACAGTGAGAGTGGAAACCATCATGACAGGGAATTTGGAAGTAAGGATTGACAACAAGGGTCGGCAAGGTAAATGTCATGAAAACATATGGAAATTGACTCAAGTAGAGAGACAAAAAAATGAAAAACCGTAAATACCCTTGCTTTAGGGCCATGCAAGCCAAGAAACCGGATTGTAAGCTATAACAGGAACCATAATTCGACAAACACCCGTAGTAATGAGCAGCATGCAAACCCATTAAGTTTCGGCAGCCCCCATTAAAAACTAGACATTAAACAGGAGCATACGAATTGATCAATGGATAGATGTCAATCTTGAAAATTACAATGTAACCAACTGGACGAGCCAGATGTGAAATTACAATGTAACCATGTACCAAATAACCAGATGAAGTCACAAACCATCAACATTCTTCGTCCCTGCTCCTCCTTCTTCCGAATTGTGCCTGAGAACTATGCCCCCCTTCCTTTCCGTGACTTGTAATAACCCTTCAAATGTCGACGTTGTTTCCCAAACCTCTCTGACAATGTTAGTTGGCCTCCAGCTATGTCGTCGGCAGCCATTATGAACAGGAATGTGAATGTACTACCTAATCGGCCGTCTGCCAACCTCATGCTCGAGCAACCATGTAGTGCACGTCGTCGTGTGACACCTCACGTCTCCCATCATCCTCTGTGTGGCACCCCAATCGAGGATCTTAAGAACTTTCCTTATCTCTGTCAATGATGACCTAGAGTGGTTGTAGCTCGATGTCCTAAGCCCTGTCAGATTGATTAATGTCAAGTTGGTGACCCTTATGGCTACACCCCTAGTTAGTTGGGTAGTTCGTTGCCTCATTCCCAACTCTATGAACATGCGATGGTATAAGGTAACCGATATCATGAATGATTAAACTGATTTCATGGATTAGGTGTGCAGTCTGCCAAATTTGACCTATTTTCTCCCATGGAGTCCCTTGCTGCAGCTTCTCTAATATCCCCATTACCATTGCCAAGTCCCCTTCAACAATGATTCTGTGGTAGTTTTCCCTGGCTGCTATTAGCAACCCTTGTTTGACTGCCATTAATTCTACTTCATTATTAGTGGCAATAATATATAAACAAACTTCATTAATTAGTAAAAACCAAGTTTCCATAAAAACAATGTAAAGTGGAGTTCTTATTCTATCCAACACATGATGCTTAAAAGATTAAAGATAAATAATAATTCAACTTATAGAACATAAGTAAAGTGAAATCCTTACTATCAAACACATGATCGATTTTTTAAAGATTACTTTAAAAATAATAACTCAACATTTAAAATAGTTTTAAAGGCACAAATGCCCAAACAAATTTAACAAAAAAAAGAAAAAGTAATTATTTAAAATAATATTTTCTTTATTCTTCAATATTCTTTTGGCCATATAAAAAATCAACTACATAAAAATTATCTAATCTTTTCCCAAGCTTATTTATAAAATAATAGTAATTATTTGAAATAATATTTTCTTTATTCTTCAATATCTTTTTGGTGATATAAAAAATCAACTACATAAAAATTGTCTAATCTTTTCCCAAGCTTATTCATTGTGAACCATTAAAAAATTTAAATGTTACAACTTGCTTATAAAAAATTTAAAAGTTACAACTTGCCTTCTTCAAAATTAGGTTATGAAATTAAAAAAAGTCAACATCTAAAAAGAAAATTATAATAATTGAAAAAAAAAAATATTATAATAGAAATCTAGTTAATTTTCTAAAGAAAATTCTTGAAAATCATGTTACGTAATTTTTTTTCAAAGCTAAATTTTTTACATATTGGTGTGTTTTATCTACTTAATTTTTTAAAAATATTAATGAGAATATAAGAAGTTTTTAATAATATTAATGAGAATGTATGAAGTGAAGAATAATTTATATTTTTATTTAAGTGAATTTAAAAGTTATACTTACTTATATATATAAGTTTTATTATTATTATAAAAATGATGCTAATATATATTTGTTAAAAAATGACATAAAACAATTAGAAATAGTGTTAATATTATTACTCTTATTTGTATTTTCAACTTTGTATTTTTAAAAATTAAACCTTACCTTATTTTAAAGATGACTACCTTTTAATTGAAATAAAATATAAAATAATTTTCGTAATCAATAAATTATTTTGAAAGAAACATTTCAATGTCATCATATAAAGGGTTAAAGGAATCTTTAAGAAACCGCGGGAATTACAAATTTGACTTAGGGTAAGGATTTGTTGTCGATATGCCCTTTTCAAGATGTTTTGATTTATATCTTTAATTATGCCAAAGCAATATTTTTTGGGAATTTTTTCTAAGAGAGTGATCTTTATAAAATCGTTTTTAGAAAACATATCAGGTTTTTTTTGCTTTATAGCATATTATTCCTGCGGCGGTTTGTATAACACATTTGTGGTTTATATAACACATTTCATAAACGCGTTGATCTTAAATTAATTTTTTGTTTGACCAAAAATCAAATTACAATGGATAAGGTTAACATTATAAAACTGAAGAAGGGACAGATTGCTACAGGAGGGTGGCCTTGAAAATTTGCAAGAGATAGTGGACAAAGATAATATCAAAATTCAAACTCCCTGATCGGGGTGTCAAGGGCACCAAGGGTTGTGCGAGGTGGAAGCCAGCCACGCGGGCCACACGGTGGAATGGTTACAACATGGGTCGGAGGTTGTGGGTGGCTCGTCCCATGCCACATTAAGTCGACATTCAATGCGGGCAGAAGAAAACAGGTTATGTGAGACAGTTCTTGGGATGTTCGCTACATGTGGAGGGAGAAAAGGTTGGGCAAAAGGTTGGTTTACCGGTTGAGGTCATTCATTGCGCAAACGTCTGTGGAGTAGCTAGTAGGGGAATTGTGGCAGAGGAAGGTTTAGGATGCCATCGCGCAACAATTTTCCTGGTATGTTTTCTTCTACTGTCTTTTCCTGAGCATGGAAGTCATATGCGTCACTGAGATGGGAGGGAGGCATATCCTGTATGAAACGAACCTCTGTCAAATAATTGAACCGGATGGGAACCATCCTTGTCCTGGTTATGTTATGTTGTTCATTTGGGAGGATGCTTTGTCTGGGAGGGTTTCTACAATGTTTGCCAATATTCATTGGTTTTTCCAATATGGTCTTTGTCATTTTATCTCCATGAATGAGTCAGCTTCTGTATGCCCTAAGGATTCCCTTAGAGTCTATCACTCGGCCAGTCGTGTTGATTTAGTCTTGCAGAATAGGGGTCTTTGTCCTCTAGGCATGAGAAATGTAGGGGAGGTGGTGGGAGATGGTGCTTGGAGAAGCATGGCATGGCCTCTCCCTCAATTTCCTCATGAAACCCTGCAAATTGACTCCTCCTATCAGCATATTTTTCTATACAGCTTTGTATGTCAATTATATGAACTTGCATGCATGTCTTATAATGATTATCTAGGTGTTAATGGTTTTGTTAATATCGTCAACTTGGGTCCAGACCCATCTTTGATTTCAGGTATATATCATGGTTATTTGGTTGGTATATATATGTTGGTGATCTAGGTGGATCGAGAGACACACACAAGACAAAGAGGGCTTATGAAATCTCAAAAATCAAAGTGACAGAAACGTGGCAAACTCAGTTTCAGGTTGATATCTCGCCGTCCTGATTGCAACGGTGTGAACAGTTCATCAAACCGAGTTCGTATGCGAAAGTTAGAGCTGGTCAAATTTCTAAGGTTGAATGGATGACTTGACAGGTTAAGGAAGACACAATTTCGCATAAATCTGGCCACCGAATCCTGGCCAGCTCCGGCCGAATTCTGGGTGAATTTGTGGGACCATTAATTTGACTCCTACGGCCAAAATTCGGTTAAATTGAAAAAACACAGTTTGTTATAAAAATAAAAAAAATAATTAAAAAAGGAGGTGGCAAGGCACCACCCCCGCCACTCCACCCACACACTACGAAAACATATTATTATGAGGGGGATTCGGTGGCCATGACCCCGTCGCCCCCGGAGCCACCAATGGCCGCGTGTATAAACGGTTGGGGGGACGGGTGGTCAACCCCACCACCCACGCGGAACGCCTCCATAATACAACCACCATACGACAGAGGTAAGGGGTGGGCCGCGCGATGTGGGTCTGGCCCCCCAAACAGAGCGTAAGTTAAAAAAAAAAATTAAAATGCACCATTTCTAAAATAGAAAATCGGGTTATGTTGGGAGGGGCAGGATTTGACCCCCCCAACCCCTCCTCAACCAATTACTTAATTTGTCAACGCGCCCAACAACCTACGTTGGAGAATCCGCCACCATTTTTCATAAAAACTCACCTTTTTCCTAGTGCACCCAGGAAGTTCAGAGTGTAGATGGACATGCAGTTCGAGGCAAGGATGGTGCACGCAGTTCAAGGGAATATTTTTTGATGCCAAGGGAATCTTTTTTATTCCGAGGTAAAAATTTTCTGTGTTAGAATGCATTGAATTTTATATGAATTTTAAACAGAATTTTGCAAGGAACGCAATGGCAATGTCAGATTCACCTTTTGAGCAGCGATTTTGCAGATTCATTGTGGAGGAGAATCTTCAAGAATCTTGAGGGAATCTTTTAGATTCCTTGGAGGCTGAAATTCATCGGTGTCAGAATGAGGTCAACTTTATAATCATTCTTCTAAGAATTTTGCAAGGATCTCAATGGTGAGATTAGATTCACGTTTTGAGTTGCAGATTTCTAGATTCCCTATGGAGCAGTATCTTTGAGGAATCTAGGGGGAATCTAAAAGATTCCCTAAGGCCCAGATTTCGATAGTGTCAGAATTCAGCAAATTGACATTTGATCCTACACCTCTCGGTGACACGAGTTCAGTAGTGCAGTCAGATTTTCCATCTGAGCCTTATGTTTTTCGGCCACTTTTCAAAGTGGAGTTGCAGGTGTCTACATTCAGTGAGTGAGGAGTCGATTTCATGCCTTTCGACACCACGATTGTGGTGGTGATTTCAGATCCAGCAGCGGAGTAACCTATTCTTAAGTCATCTTCAGTATGAGGTATATGCAGTGTGATCATGTAATTCTTTGTCTCTTTGCTATGAGATGAATTGCGTTGTATAAATCCCTGCTTGATGTTTGATGCGGGATCTTGCTTTTGTTCTTGATGAGAGATGTAATTTCTATCATGGATTTTCATTTATGTTTGAGATCCCTTTGTTTCCATGTTGTTTGGATACTCATTGTCACATGTATGTTTGATTGAGATCCCTTTTTTTCCATGTTGGCAGGATACTCATAGTCATTATGTGTGAGTTTATGTCACGCTAATAGGAGGTCTGTATCAGTGAAATTTCCTTGCAGCGGAACGTATTGTGGAGAGACTTTGCCACTCATGTTGAGGGTTGATTTCCTTATATGATAAGCAAACAACGTCTGTGTACATCTTCACATTTACATCATTGAATGAAGCGGCCAACACCATCGAGACACCGAGGCTCGAAGACGTAGTCCACCCTGGACGAACTTCGTTATTAAGCCTCTTGAATTTTTGTAGTGTGATTGTTGACATGTATTCCTCTTGATTATATCTTCTTGTGTTCATTAATTATTTCGCTAAATTTTAATTCTAACACATCATCCATAGTAAAAGGTCCTTTTTAAAAGGGTATCAAAAATCTACCCGGATCATGTGGTATTAGAGTAGTCTTCTTGCTGATGTGGACTGCAAGCGTGAACCATTGAACGTGCAGCAATGGAGGATGTCAAATACATGTACGAGACCATGCTCAAGGTGTCTGAGAAATCATACATGTTGTATGAATCTTATGAGAAACAAGCAACAGATAACGTTGAGTTGAAAACACTTCTACAAGAAGAGAAGGAGGACAAACATCGATTGCAGTTTCAATTGCAAGCCACGACAGAGGCATTGGAGGGATTGAAGCGCAACAATGAAAGTCTTCAAGCATATCATGAGGCATCAAAGGCACTCCTACAGGAAGAGAAGGAGGAGAAGCAGTGATTGCAACTTCAGCTACAAGCCATGACAGAGGCCTTGGAGGAAGTGAAACGCAACGAAGGCTATCATGAGTCTAAAGTCACGCCAGGTAGCCTTCGAACTGCACATTGCTCTGCGAGTGCATAGTACATAAAAGCTGCTTCAGTCGATCTCCGGTTTAGCTTGTGAATGTGTCCCTTGATTTGCGAATTCCCCCAGTACGTGTATCAAGTTCAGATCTGATGGTTGATGGTGGACAACGATCAGACATAAGAAGGCTGAAACAGTTAACCCGGTGACTCAATTCAAGGATTCAAGTCTCAGAGGACTCGCAACTTTCAGAAATGGAACATTCTACACAAAGTTCGTGATTTAAAGTGGAATGGTATTCAGATCGGACCCGTTTGTAAATTACTTCTTCTCGATGGTCTTGGTTGCTTGTGAAAGCTAATTTGTTGTATGAGAAAGGTGATCAAAATCTTTCACTTAATCTATTCAAAAAGTGCAAATGCCGAAGCTTCCTTTTGATCCCCAGCCTCCTGGCTTCTTCACACAGTGATGACTCTTTCCAGAGTGATGAGCTAGAAAAAAAATTGATCCCAATAAAATTTCTTTGAAAAAGGAACAGACTCCCACACCTTGTAAAATTCCAGATCGGTACAAACCTCTTGTTTTACCTTCTGTTCTTCATGCTTTTCCTGCAAATTATGACCTATATCTACCGAGATTTGATGGTGAATGTAACAATGTCAATGCTGAGCAACATGTGCAGAATGTTGAGACTTTTCTAGATCTTTTTGAAGTTGATGATGAAGATGTTAGTATTAGGCTTTTTGCTCTTTCTTTGAAAGGCCAAGTGAAGAGTTGGTTCAAAGCCCCGCCTGATGCGAGCATCACAGATTTTCAGCAGTTTGTCAAAGTTTTCCTTGACAGGTGGATGATCGGACAGAACTTTTTGTTGATTATAGAGGAGTATAACCAGCTGAAAAGATTGCCAGGTGAGACAGTACAACAATTTTCTGCTAGATTTAACCAAGTTTATTATTCGATGCCAGTAGATATAAGACCTTCTCCTAGATCTGCTCTCTTGCACTACCCGGGTGCCTTTGATCCGGAAATGGAGTTTCAGCTGAGAGAAAAGAATATTGCAACACTTCACGAGATGCAGAACAAGGCAGTGAATGTAGAGGCTCATTTGCTGATCTTGAGGGAAAGGTTGAAGGAAGAAGAAAAGAAGAATGTTTCAGAGCAGCTGACACTTTCAGAGGAAAAGCTTGATCTTTTCGTAAATGCAGTAGAAGAGATGGTGCGGAAAATAACTGCAAAAAATGAAAATGACATTCAAGAACAAGTTGCTGATCCAAAACATTTTGTTTCTGATCCCAGTTGTCATAGTGATTGTTTTATAGATCATTGTGAAGAAGAGAGAGCTGTTGATATGATGTGTATGTTTGATGATGTGTTTTATACCGATGAATTGCCTCAGTTTGATCAATATGATGATGATTATGTTCTCCAAACAGAAGCTAATCTTGCAGACAAATCAGTAGCTAGTTTGTGAGAGGAGGAAGTTCACTTTCAGCAGCTCGAGTACAGTGATCAACCAATGCATATCAGCTATGGCAATGATGAGGAAAGTGCAGAAAATTTTGATGTAAGTGAAGGATCTTTGCCTTTTTGTTTTGATTCGTTTCAGTTCATTAGAGATAACTTCCATGCAATCAGAAATCAAACGTCAACAAGTCTTGATCTGGATCGTCTTGAGGGCAACGGAAACTTCTCATATTCAGATTTCCAGCCCCCAAAAGTCATTGATTGTCAAGTTGCAGCTGAAGACATGGAAGCTGGTACATGTGATCAAATGATACAAGGTGACTCCGTACCATTCTGTTTTGAATCATTTCATCTTTTGAAAGATAAATTGCATAGTAAATCTTCAAATGAGCAGCTTGTAGCATCAGATTTGCAGCCATCCAATGCAATTGAAGGTCAGATTACAGATGAAGGTGTGGAAGATGAAATACATGATTTGATGATGCAGGAAGATTCTATACGCTTTTGTTTCGAAGCATTTCAGTTTATAAGACAGAATCTTCGTAATATATCTCAGGGAAAAGAGGAACAACCAGTAGGATGTCAGACAGTTTCAATGGATACAATGCAGCAGTCTTCTCAAGTTTTTGATGATCCTATTGCTCGTGTGTTGGATGATGTTTGTTATAAAAATTCTGCTCCATTAGCTAACCATGTGCTCGAAAAGAATTTTGATGATAATCTTATTCAAAGGTCACCTTCATTGTCTTGTTTAAAAGATTGTTCATTACAAAGCTCATTTCAAGGTTTGCAGTCATATGAGGAGATTAATGAAGGAGACTTTTGTTCTGTCTGGAATCAGCAACAGAGCTTGATTTTTCATGAATTTCAAGATCCTTTTGACAGCTTGCTGCAATCACCAAAGAAAAGCACCGCAGATGTGAGGAAAAGTTTAAGATCAAGGTATGGAGATTATCTGGACCAGAGCTATGTTTATGAAGATCCATTCGTAGTATTCTTGCAGTCATCCAGTCAATTTATGCTTTGCAAGTTTATCAGCAGTCCACTTGGTTCAAAGTTTCCATGGGAGTTGCCTTTCAGTAGTTATTTCTCGTTGTTCATATGCAAGCATGTGGGAAGAAATCAAACAACAGCCAGCATGCTTACATGGTTGCATTGGCGCTTCCATTTCACTTGATCGGGTGGTGTAAAGCACAATTAGAGTAGGTTGTATTGAATAAGCTCTACTTTGAGCATATTTCCAGTTTGTCGATTGTGTTTAAGTATCGAGTTAGTTTTTAGTTGAGTGAGATTCAATTTGTGTCGTCAAGTCATCAGTTTTCAGTCATGCATTTCAGTTTGAGTTTTTTATTCCATTGCCCAATGGATAAGGCACTGGTCTGCTCTCCCAAAGATCTATCGTTCTTGGCACCTCCAAGGAGCTACCATCCCCATTGGAGCCAATGTTAGAGTCAGCCTTTGCAGCTTTCCTTCAGTGATCAAACATGCTCTTACAAAGTGATTTTAAGGTGTCAAGCTCAAATTTTGTCATTTCAATGAGTCTTCAAGCAAAATTTGGTCACTAGGCATTAGGTCTAGGGTTTGTTTTCATGCTTTTCAAAGTTGTCCAAATGTTGGTCCATGTCACTATTCAGTTGAGTGTACCATCATTCAGAGGGTTGTCATCATCATGTCAAGTTCCATTGGGTCATTTTACAACTTGTTCATGCTTCAGTTGTGCCTTGGTAAGGTCCATTTCCCTCTCCTAGGGTTTTGGAGGTAATTTCTCTTGGATGGTCAAATCATCGAAAAAAATTGTATCCTGATGTTCACACACCTTCCCCTATCCTTAATATACTTTATTAAACACTTCCCATCACTGAGATCCCCCAAATTCCTCATTTTTCACAAACCCTAGTTTCTTGCCACAACTTGGCAATTTTCTAGGCTAGGCCTGTGTTTTGCCCTTTTGGACCCCTTCCCCTCACTCAATCTCTGAGATTCCACTTTCCCCTGCTTCCTAACATCCCTCCCTACTTCCAAAAATTTTCCCAAGAATTTAGAAGCCCCTTATCCCCTTCATTTCGCTTCATTTCGACAAAATCCCTTGTTCCACACATCGGGATCGGTTTCACTCAAAAGATGTTTCAGAGACATCAAAGATGAAATTTGGGAAACTGAGAGAGGTTTTTGTCCAAAACATGCCAAGGAAGAAAAACCTCCTTCACTTTTTACACAGGTATCATGGTTTTAGAGAAATGTCAAAAATATCGTTGCCTCAGGAGAATTGAATGCACCTCTGAAGTGACCTTGGGAAAATCAAGATTTCTCCTAGCATGGTTGGCCAAATGACTTGCTTGATGATTCAAAGGATAACTAGACAGAAATACCTTTCCAATGAGCTATCATGAGCTCAATTTGGAGTTGAGGAAGACCTTCAAAAGTTGACTGCAACAGCGCTCTGCCTTGAGGCAGCCTCATTCTGCTCATTTTGACTAGTGTTGGGAGATTTGGTTTTTGACAGGGTAAATGAAATCCAAATTGCATAATTCCACTTGTGTTGGAAAGTATACTCCAAGAGCTTTCCAACGACCTATCACACGCCTGATTTGGACACCGGGAAGGCCTCCAAAAGCTTCCTGCAAGAGGCATGCGACCCACTTGAAGTGGATGCGACCCACTTGAAGTGGTTGCGACCCACTTAAATCAGAACCCAGAAAATTCATTTTTTGCGCCCAGATTCGACTCTAATCGACTCCAAAAGCTTCCAAACAGGTTTTAATCATTGTTCAATGGATTTTTAACATGATTATGATATTATTGATGTTGGGCAATAAGCCATGCTTGGAGAGAATCCTACATTTACATGCACATTAATTCCTCAAGGGTTTTGAAAATATATGGACAGTTTGTGAAGGTTTGAAAACTTTTGTGAATGATAGAGATGCTCATGCCCTAGCACGTTGTATACACGATCCTCATGCCCTCAGTTATCATCTTATCACTGCTATTATGCTCTCTCATATTGTTGCACAGTTTTATGTTGACTAGTACAAAGCCTCTTTCACCATACCACTGATGTCATCATCATTCAATTGCTACTGTCATCTCCATTTGTTTCATATGGTCGTTGTCATGATATTCTTATTTCCCATTTGATGAAACACTGTCCTATGTTTGCTTCCTCCTTTGACAGATTTTGGCCATCATCACAAAGTTGACCACACATTTGCATTTGGTAGTCATTTGTCAAACCTACTTGCAATCTGAAAACAGAGATAGTGTTTATGCCATTAAAACAAAGCCATCTCTATGATGATTTTGGTTTTCCTTTGATACTTGGGTACATGTGTGACATTGATTGGGTTTTGAGCTTACATTGAAACTTTGACTTCACTACACCTATATGAGCATCCATATTGCAAATATCTTGTTCAAAGCCATGTCAGAGACGGATTCAGTTTATGAGCAAGGTTATGAGCAGGACAGTGACTCAACCGTTGAGGTTGATGTACTGAGATGGAGCATAGCAGTGCGCCAGTAGTGGTAACATATCAGAGAGGCCACAGAGCTTTGTTTGCAGCATCACGACGAGTACTATCTCCACATGGGGTGGAAGGGGTCTCGTTGACTTCATCAGCAGCACGAGTACTATCTCCACATGGCGTGGAAGGGGTCTCGCCTTCTTCATCAGCGTAGGTACATTCACAGGATAATGATAGAGACAAAGACATGCTTCGTCACATGAAAGGCCATTATTGGGCTCGCATGCATGTTTGCAAAGCGAGAATGAAGATTCTGAAGAGGAGGTTGAGCGAAGCACTAAAACGGCGGAAAAGGCCTAATCCACTTCGGATTTTGGCCGAGGCTTCGTTGACTGGGCAAGATACATAATGGAGGATCTTCGCTCCGAATTTGAGCAAATTCGGAGAAAATTTTGTCATTTTGAAATTTTTTGGTCTAAAAACAGGTTTTTCAGTTAAGTGGGTCTCGCACTCATATGCTCACTTTTTTTCGGGACACTTGATGAAGGAAATTTTTGCATTTTTGGATTTTTCATGGTTAGTTATGCATCCTCAGACATTACCTAAGCATTTCATCAGATTCTGGATGGTCAAAAAGCTCAAAAACACCATGAAAACCACCTCGCTGCCACCTTTTGCACCAGCAGGAAGTACTTCTGGGAGAAAGAAGTTTTGGAGGGTCAAATGAGCTCCAAATTGGGAAATTCCACTTGGGTTGGATAGTCAACATCCAGGGCTTTCCAACGAGCTATCATGAGCTCAATTTGGATGCCGGGAAGTACTTCAAAATCGGGCTGAAAGTCATGCGACCCACTTGTTTCAGGCATGCGACCCACTTAAATTTTTGGCTGAATTTTCAACTTCCAGCTCAGATTTTCGGCCAGTTTGGATCATTTTTGCTTGGGGATGAAATTTTTGAGTTATTATGATGTAAATTTATGTTTGGCATGTAACTTTGGTTCATTTTTACTTATTCTAGAAGATTCACTCTCAAAAAAGTGAAAATCATGTAAATGAATCAGTTTCCACTCTTTTAGAGGCAAGTTGTTAGCTGCCTAGATTTTAGCTCCTTGATTAGAATTTGTTGGAACTGCTCCTAGAAGGAGGATTTCGACCCCTATAGGTGTGGGAAGGGGTTAGGATGCTCTATATGATGTAATTTCTCAATCATTTTCAGAGGTTGGAGAGGTTGGACTCTTGGGAGACTTTTGATATCATTGTACATATTATTTCATATTTTGGCTAAGGAAAGATCAGAGGTTTTGCGGCAATTGTTGGGATCCTTGTGGTGTTCTTTTCTTGATGGTGTTTCCTCTTTGTTTAATGTAAGTTTCTTCATGTTTAAATGTATGCCATCCTTTCATATGCTTCTGAATTAAATTGAATGAGTGAATAAGGTTGAATCCATTGTTTACAGTGCTCGGCCTTTGAATTCAGTTAGTTCTATATGTTTTCAACTGTTTGGAGAGGATCCAAGTTCTTCTTTGCCCTCTTCAGCTCCTCGTCGGTCTAAACTGTCCATATATCCAATCAAAAGCATCAATACATTCACCTACCTCACCCCAACTCGAAATCTGCAAAGGTCTGACCTTATCCCCGGACCCAAAATTTGTCTTTCCCATTTCTCCAGCGAAAACCCAAAAATCAAAAATCAAACATACCTATCTCTTTACTAGCCTAAAATCAGTTCCCTTTTAAAGTCATCTCGCACCCTATTGTTCATCTTATCGAGATTGACGGAGAGAGCCCTCTCCTGTCCTCGTAGGGCTAGCTACGAGGCTGAGCGTGGTTTGATGTAGCCTTGAGTTTTACCTCATTTAAGCCTGAGGTAGATTTGAGCGCTAACAGCAAGTATGGAAATTTTTGGGTCGTAGTTGGTCAATTTGAGCATGTAGTTTGCAAGAGATTGTACTACAAGTTTGTCAAGGATGCAGGTGTCGGCTCATCGCTTAAGCCTCCGAAGAAAAAATGTGAAGGATATGGAAGGGTGACCTTTTTCAAGACACTTTTGATGTAGACATAGTACACAGTAGTTGCAGATTATTGTTGATGCTTTTGGAGGACCAAAAGCTCCTCAGTGGGGAGGATTGATCCCAGTGGCTCTAGAGACACACACAGGACAAAGAGGGCTTATGAAATCTCAAAAAATAAAAGTGAATAAAACATGGAAAACTCAGTTTCAGGTTGAAAATCTCACCGTCCTGATTGCAACGGTGCGAACGGTTCGTCAAACCGAGTTCGTATGCAAAAGTTAGAGTTGGTCAAAGTTCTAAGGTTGACTCGATGACTTAACAGGTTAAGGAGGATGCAATTTCACAGAAATCCGAACACCGGATCCCGGCCAGCTCTGGCCAGATTCCGGGTGACTTTGTGGGACAATAAATTTGACTCCTACAATCAAAATTCGGTTAAATTGAAAAAACACAGTTTGTTATAAAAATAAAAAAAAATAATTAAAAAAAGGGGGTGGCAGGCCACCACCCCGCGACCCCACTCACACATTACAATGACATATTATTATGAGGGGGGGTCAGCAGCCATGACCTCGCTACCCCCGGAGCCACCAACGGCCGTGTGTATAAATGGTTGGGGGGACGAGTGGTCAACCCCGCCACCCCCGCGGAACCCCTCCATAATACAAACACCATATGGCGGACATAAGGGGCGGGCTGCCTGATGCAGGTCCGGCCCCCCAAACAAAGCGTAAGCTAATTTTTTTTTTTAAAACACGCCATTTCTAAAACAGAAAATTGTGCTATGTTGGGAGGAGCGGGATTTGACCCCCCGACCCCTCCTCAATCAATTACTTAATTTTCCAACGCGCCCAACGACCTACGTTGGAGAATCTGCAACCATTTTTCATATAAACTCGCCTTTTTCCTAGTGCGCTCAGGCAAGTCAGAGTGTATATGGACACGCAATTCGAGGCAGGGATGGTGCACGCAGTTCAAGGGAATATTTTTTTGATGTCTAAGGGAAAATTTTTTTTTCCAAGGAGGTAAAATTTCTCTGTGTTAGAATGTATTAAAATTTATATGAATTTTAACCAGAATTTCGTAGAGAATGCAATGGCGAGGTCTAATTCACCTTTTGAGCAGTCGTTTCACAGATTCCCTGTGGAGGAGAATCTTCAAGAATCTTGAGGGAATCTTTCAGATTCCTTGGAGGCCAAAATTCGTCGGTGTCAGAATGAGGTCAACTTTATACTCATTCTTCTCAGAATTTCGCAAGGATCTCAATGGTGAGATCAGATTCCTGTTTTGAGTTGCATACTTCCAGATTCCCTGTGAAGCAGCATCTTTGAGGAATCTAGGGGGAATCTAAAAGATTCCCTAAGGCCCAGATTTCGACAGTGTTAGAATTTAGCAAATTGACAATCAATCCTACACCTCTCAGCGACACGAGTTCACTAGTGTAGTTAGATTTTCCATTTGAGACTTATGTTTTTCAACCACTTTTCAAAGTGAGTTTCAAGTGTCTGCATTCAGTGAGTGAGCAGTCGATTTCATGCCTTTCGATGCCACGATTGCGATGGTGATTTTAGATCTATCAGTGGAGCAACCTATTCTTTTGTCATATTCAGTGTGAGGTATATGCAGTGTGATCGTGTACTTATTTGTCTCTTTGTTATGCGATGCACTGTGTTGTATAGATCCCAGCTTGATGTTTCATGCGGGATCTTGTTTTTTTTCTTGATGTGAGATGTAATTTTTATCATGGATTGTCAGTTATGTTTGAGATCCCTTTGTTTCCATATTGGCTGGATACTCATTGTCACATGTATGTTTGATTGAGATCCCTTTGTTGCCATGTGGGAAATATACTCATAGTCGTTATGTGTGAGTTTATGTCACACTGATAGGAGGTCTATATGAGTGAAAGTTCCTTGCAGCGGAATGTCTCATGGAGAGACTTTTCCACTCATGTTGAGGGTTGATCTCCTTGTATGATAAGCAAACGGCGTCTGTGTACATCTTCACATTTACTGCACTGAATGAAGCGGTCAACACCATCGAGACATTGAGGCTCGGAGACGTAGTCCACCCTGGACGAACTCCATTATTAAACCACTTGCATTTTTGTAGTGTGATTGTTGAAATGTGTTCCTCTTGATTATATCTGCATGTGTTCATTAATGCTTTTGCTAAATTGTAATTCTAACACATCAGCCGAAGTAAAAGTTCTTGGTTAAAAGGGTATCAGAAATCTACCTGGATCAATTGGGCTCCAGGTTGTTGTTTGTCGAGGGCATCATTTCTATCATCATGTATAAGTTTTATTATATTTTTATGGGAATCATGGGTTCTTTCAACCAGTTCTCCATTTGTAGTAATTGCCTGGAATTTGTTCTGTTGTATGTTGTGGGTGTTAATTCATTGCTCCTGCATTGTAAATCCTTGAGCTGGGTTCTTATTAAGAAAATGCATTATTGTAAAATTCATAATATAGAGTCATGCCAAAGTGCTTTGTCCTGTGGCCTATTGAGTATGCGACATGCATGACTTTGTACTATCATTCCTTGAGTGTGTTGTTGGCTGCAAAGAGGATCTCTCACAGAGATACGAGAATATGGGCAAGCAAGCAGGTGAAAAGTAATAAGGCTGAGGTGGCGGGATGGAAACGTCTGACCCTCAATAGACAAGAGAGGATTTTATTTAGTCTAACTAAAAATAATGATTTTGCTCTATTTCCATGTACACGTCCTCTTAGCTTCTTTCACCCTCAGGTGTGTGCACTTCGAGTGAGAACCCCGGTGTGGATTTGGGTGAAGGTACAACTGTTGGGAGACTAGCCAAAAATGAAAATGGTGAAAGCACAAGCAATAAAAGGAAATGCTAGAAAAAGAGGCCCAGCGGGAAGTACATGTATGGACAAAGGTAAGGAGAAGGTGGGACCCAGTAAACGAGGAAGAAAACCTGGTATGTAAATCATGCAAAACCTATTGCATGCATATGTTGTGGGGACACCCGAACAAGTAAAAGACTTGATTTCACGTTGGGAGCACGACCTCAAAACCAAAGTTGAGGAAGATATTCCAGATGAGGAAATGGAACCTATGGTGACTGATCCCAAGAACACAAGAGGAATATTGTCTCTATTCAAGCAGTCTATCCATATCTATTGGACAATGAAGTGTATAATGGAAAAGGTCATTGTATTAGTTCAAGAAGTAGGAGGAGACGTCAGCTACATCATCAGAATGCGCGTCTAGGTCGAATGGAACGTCAACTCCAAAGTATGCATCAAGTTGATATGCCTTGATCAAGTGTCAAGGATCCGACACATATTGAATCGTCAAATGAGTAACTCCATAGGTCTATTATTTTTTGTTGAAATATGAAAGGTTCGAATAGCATTTACTTTTTTATTAGTATGTCAAAAGATACAATAGATAATATACCTTATAAGGCATTTAGAGATAGCATTAAATTTTTCCAATTTTGGTTGGCTTTTAACTCTTTGAGGTGGCTAACAAACCTGGTTTGCTTCAAGCAGGTTGAGGCTACCAAACATAGAATCTGATAATGTAACCTGTTGTTTTGTTTATATGAATGAATAGAGAGGTACTAAAAAAAAAAAAAAAAACAAACAAACAAACAAACAAAAAACAAAAAAACAAAACATTATAAAACTGAAATAATTAATTTTTTTAGTATTTTAAGTTTATTTATTTAAATTTTCATTGCTTTGTGTTTGCTTTTATAGTTTTACGACCATTCAATCTTGATTTAATTATTAAAATGAATAGCATGCCCTCATGGTTGGAAGTATAACTTCGCCTACACTAGGTGTGTAGGCTTGTAGTGTCTCGTGCCTTTCTTGACATTGGTTTGCCTTGGAGTCATTGGATTAAATAACACACAATCTTTCGCTTACACATGTATATATTGTTCTCCACAACATTTCACTTCAAGGTAAAGTATTGTATTGTACCAGTGGTTGAAACAGTAATATGGATGTAATATATGTTATTGCCATGGAAAAAGCTAGAGTGACTAATTATGCTTTGGGTGGGTTAGTGCCTCTTGACATAAGCTGAGAGTTATGGGCACAACAACCAAGTGTTAAGTGGAATGGAACACTGAGTAAAACACCATATTTTACATTTTTGTTCAATTGTGGTGTTAAATAGAGATGCATTATCATGAAGTAAACCCATTTTGTTTTTTCATTATCTGAGACACATCATGAAGTTGTACTATACCCTATAACTCTAATTTGAGGGCCATTTAGCATCATATGCCTATAAAAATGTGGACAACAAACCCATTTGTGGCCATTTAAATTATTATTATTATTTAGTAGCTTCTTTAGTATCCATTCAATTACATTATACTTCAAATATTTTCATAATATGATTATGACATTTTTAAAGGCAAAAATTGCACTTTTATTGTTTATTATTTATGTGTTTTAACTAAAATTAAAGTTGACTTATTTTTATTATACAAACTTTTGTATTTAATATAGAATTGAAATTATGTTTTTAGTAGTCAATATTAAAAATTATGCTTTTAGTAGATGCACTCTAGATAAATTATAGAAGTTTTTCTAATTACTAAAATAAATAATATTTCTTTATTTCTTTTTGAGTTGAGAGGCTCATTCTACAACCCTGTCTGATGTGTAAGGGTGTCTATGTGTCATCAAAGTTGAAATTTTGGTCTTGTCCGCCAAAATAAAATTTTTGAAAAATCTAAAAATTAAAAAATTAAATAACTATACAAAACATTTAAATCATGTCTACTCATAAAAAAATTTGCACATGAATAAATTGGATCCCTCTCGGCTCATGTTAGATCTGTATTTAAGATGAATCTATGCTAGTTTAAAAATTATGAGAAATTAAACAATTTTGTATATATTTTTAATCATTATATTTTTGTATTTTTAGAAAATGTAATTATATTTTATCAGTTTTATGAATATAAAAAATAAGAAAACATGTTCAATCTACTCATTCTATTTAAATATATCATTTCTTAATTACATGAACTTTATTGCAAAAAAACTTGATTTTGTCTAGTGATATATTTGAGACAATAAGATAAATTTTTATTTTGGGTGGCTTTGAGGTGACTATAACTAAAATTTAAAATGCTAAACTCATATTTTAATTAATTGAGATATAGATTAACAAAAAGCATTTTTATTTGAAATAGTATTTTACATTTCTATTATCTTTATGACAACATATTAATTTTTTTATTTTAATAATTTAAATTAAAGTAATCTATGCAAAGCTCTAAACAAAACCTAGTGACAAACAACAACACACTACTCTTAATAGAAACATGACAGAAACACAAAAACAACACATTTAAAAAAACAAGAGAAAATCTTAAAATTTAACTTAAAGAAAAAAACCATCCACAAATAGAGTTCTTATTATCTCTGAGATAATATTATCATCAATTATCTTGTTATTTTAATTATATTTTTTATTAATATAAAGTTGTATGTCTTTATTGTTTTTTACTCCAATTTAACTATATTTAAACTAAGCGAAAATAGCTACATTGTAACCCTTGTTTAAATGTGAGGACTTGTACATACATATCAAAGTTCAATAATTAAACTGGGCGGGAAAGAAAGCTAACTATAGAACATGTTTTAAGTTCGAAATTGTAAAATAATCACTATAATATATACCTATTACTTTTTAAGTAATTAAAATAATTTTTCTATTTTACTTATTTTGTCTTTGAAAATAAGGTTAAGAGAATTATAACATCGTTATAATTGCAAATAATCAGAGAAATTATAACAACATCATCATAATTATACCTTGTTTTTATTTAATTAATTAATTTTATTTTTGTGAATGATTGCAAGGAATTAGAGCAATGCCATAGTATTAAAAAAAATCTATTTTTAACATTTAAGTTCACAATTTTATGAATTGTATCATGTAATTGGTTTAATTTTTAATCAAGTATAAGAATTTATTTAATTTTTATGAATTATATTTGTAACTTGCTTACATTTTTAACCAGGCACAAGAATTTGCAATATCTTTAATTGTATTTACTTTATTTTTTTAAGGGTATATATTGCAGTCATTCATGGGCTTTGACACTTGAAGTGTTTTCTCCTTCCAAGTTATGAGTTAAAGATAGTAACTTCTTCATGTTATTCTTTCTTGCTCTTTTTTTTTTCTCTCTAATGCCTAAAGGAATCAACAAGTGGGATGGTTTTGTACTTGGAATTTCATACTTGAACGACATGAGGTTGGAATTTTGTACTTACATGACACGCGGTCGATTTCGACCCCTGCCACTGGGTCGATTTCATATTCGCATGACACGCGATCGGTTTCAACCCTTGCCACTGGGTGGATTTCATATTCGTATGACACGTGATCGGTTTCAACCCCTGTCATTGGGTGGATTTCATATTCCCATGACATGGGGATGATTATGACCACTACCATTATAACCTCTAGGCGCCTACGCACACCTCTTTCGTAAACACAGGTAAATCAAGGGGATTTGAACCTCTAACCTCTTGGTACATAGCACTTCATTCTCATAGATATCACCAATTGCATTGTGCCCTTGGTGATTCTCCATGTTATCCTTTTATTTTTCTATCAAATGGAAAAAAAATAAAGATATTGATTCAAAACTGAATAACTAGAAAATACATTATACGATTTTTTCATCTTGAGATAACTTTTGCAGTGGCTCGTGTCGGTATCTTAAATATCAAGTTGAAGAACATATTATAAGTATGCATTAGCAATATAGATACAAAAACTTCTATATTTTTTTGATGTTGTTTCACAAGATTAAAATATAATAAGCGTAACTTAGATAATTGTAAAGTTTTCACTAAAACAATATAATTCTTGTAGATTTGTATTTACTAAAACATATGCATATTGATGTTTATTTTTAAAGAATATTTATTTCGCAATTGAGCATGATACTTAGTGTTAAGATGTCAATACTACTTACAAACTCTAATTTAAATAGATATTGAGTGAGTCACACAAAAAAGTTAATTAAGTTGGGGATAGACCAATAGCCTCATACATAAATGCCAAAACACCTAACTACTCTAACTAACCCATCAAAATATTCATTAAATTAAAAAAAAAAATTATTAAAAATTCAATACATATAACTCAAAATAGATGACAATATAATAAAACAAGACTAAGCGCTCAAAGGAAACACCCCGATTTCATCTGATATCATTCCACTTCCATTAATTAACCCAAGATTTATGGGGAAAGAGAGAAAAACAAGTCAGTAAGGGACCCCACCCATGAGACTAACCAACTGCAAACTGAATGAGGGGATAGACTTGTGGAAGGGCCACTCTCTTTGGTTTGTTTTTTCTTTTTATTTTTTCTTTCGGATAATGGTGTTTATTTCCACATAATAACCCCTTGCGGGCTCACCCAAAGGGGCCACACACTAGCTGGTTCAAACTGCGAGGCCTAACCCTTATAGACCCAAGGAGAATTCAACCTGCAGAGGGCCAAAGACTTGGAAAGGGGGGTTTCAACCAATTGGGCCACATATAAGGGTTGACCGCTCTCTTTGGTACTTGCTAAAAGAATGAAATCGGGTGGGCAACTTGAAGGGGCCATTGAGGTAGGAGGGCTCACCCGAAAAAAGAGAGGGAGGGCGAGCCTGCCCTAGGTGCCTATATATATATATATATATATATATATATATATATATATATATATATATATATATATATATATATATATATATATATATAATTTCAAAAAAAATTATTATTGTTAAGTGAAACGTGAAATAAAACTATGCTTAATTGTATTTTATTATTGTTATTGTGAAATGCAATTACAACGTTTTTGAAAACAATGGATATGTAATTGTTTATGACATTATAGAAGTGATTTTGTAATATCTATATAAAAGTAATAACACTATTATTATTGATATTGTGAAAGGTAATAGTTAACTTTGATTGGTATTTATCGTTTAACTTTTCTCTATTCATTATATACCAACTTAGATCTATTATAATTTCACTTTAAAAGAGATTTGCACCTCTAGATACCTTTGTATGCTTAGTAGATCTTGAATTAAGATGGATCTAGGCTAGTCTTTCCCCCTTTAAATAGACTATATTCCACATGGAGACCATGGGCCAATAACTTATTTTATTTTAACTTATGATTACTTTTACTTTTATTTTTATTATTTTTATTTATATAACATAACAAGAGAGGACAAGACAAGGCATTACAACATCTCTTTCATATTAATGATTTTAAAAAACATACATTATTATTAATGTGCATTTAATTTAATTACGTCATAAGGCGTTCTTATTTGAAAACAACTCCCCTAGCTGCCACTGTTTCCATGTCTAAGCCATTGGATCAAATGTTAGACAATTGAAATGTTTTAGGCCATTAGATCCACAAGTAAATAATTTTATATTTGTTTTTTATAATGTTAGTTTTCTTTCTTTTTAATAAGTTAGATTGAATTTAGGTTTTGGTGACTTTGAAGTTAAAATGTTGTTATTAAAAATTTGTTATAAATTAAGATAATGATTCAATAACCATCTTTAAATTTACAATTAAAAAAAAAATATATTTATAACATAAGAAGATTTTTAATCATGAATATTTACCATGGATATTATTAAGTTCCAAATAGATATTTTTACAATACCATGGGCCAATACTCACAAGAGAAAGATAGAGAGAGGGAGGGAGGGAAAGATAGAAGAGAAAAATCATATTACCATGGGCTAATATCATGTTTTATCAATACCATGGGCCATCTTGATAATTATGTTATGGATCTATGCTTTTAATTATTATGTTATAATTTGTTATGGATCTATGCTTTTAATTATTATGTTACAAGACCATGGGTCAATACCATAGCCATTGGGTTATAAATACCCCATACTTATTTCAAAATCAAAATATGAAGGGGGGAGAAAGGCGGAGAGTGAGAAGGAGAGAGAGGGTGATAGTGACAGAGTTGGAGGGCAGAGAGAGAGAGAGAGAGAGTGTGTGTGTGTGTGATGGGGGGGGACACAGAAGGAGGTGGGAGAGATAGGGAGAGAGAGGAAGGAAAAGAGAGAGGACTTGAGAGAGAGGAGAGAGAGATGGAGTTGGAAGGGGGAAATAGAGGGAGGGTAGAAAAAATGCATTGACAGATATAGGTAGAGAGAGAGAGGGAGTGATAAGGGAGAGATGAATATGGAATGAGGGAGAGAGAGGAGGGAAAATAGAGGGGACTTGAGAGATAGGAGAGAGAGGGAGTGATAAGGGAGAGATGAATATGGAATGAGGGAGAGAGAGGAGGGAAAATAGAGGGGACTTGAGAGACAGGAGAGAGAGAGAGAGAGAGAGAGAGAGATAGAGAGAGAGAGAGAATATGATTTGTGGGTGAGAAGGAGAGACAAGGGGAGATAGAGATATAGATGGAGGGGGGTGAAAGGGAAGAAGAAGGAGGCAAAGAGAGGGAGTGGGGAAGAAAGATATATATGGAGAGAGAGAGAGAAGGGGGGAGAGAGACGAAGGGAGATAGAGATATAGATGGAGGGGGCAAGAGAGAGAGAGAGAGTATATGTTTTTGGGGTGAGAATGAGAGACAAGGGGAGATATATATATATATATATATATATATATATAGAGAGAGAGAGAGAGAGAGAGAGAGAGAGAGAGAGAGAGTGACATGTGTTTAAGGGGTTGAGATAAAGAGACAAATAAATTGCATAATCCACTTTGGCTAAAATGGTCTAATTTTACTGAATAGTAGTTCTTGGATAGGCATTGATGTGTATTTGGAAATTGTAGCAAGCATCATTATAGAGAGGGTACATTAGGATTGCAAGTTTACCACCCTTGGTCTTGTTTCAAATGCACATTCTACACATTGTATTACTTCACTAGGCCTTGGGAGTATTTCATTGTTATTGTTTTTTTTTTTTTAATTACTTTTCTTAGGTATTTTTGAGGTGGTCAAGTTATAGTTGGTTGGTGGTTTATTGGATTCCATGAATACTCAATGTCTTCAACCATGTAGAGGATTCGTCACCATGTAAAGTGTTACAATAGTTTGTTGCAATTTCCAATAAAAATCGATGATATATATAAGAAGTTATACTACATATTAGAATTATGGCCTCCAGGAGATGTAAACCCTATACTATTGAGGTGGCAATGAAAAATACTAAAATAGTCTGTTGTTGTTAGTGTTAATTCAATTCAAAAAGTTTCTTTCCAATTTCCAAGATAATGTTCTCTGAGGAAACATTGGAGATATTAAACGTCATCAAATGCACTACATTAGAGTTTCCCATCGAAGTTGTAGATTTTACACTAAAAGTTATGAATAATTGGGAGCTGATGTCTGGCTCATTTTCATCTAATATGTGATGATGTCTGAAATTTGTGAGTTTGTGATGCAAATTTAGATTTGGAAATATAACTATCATATTGTTCATGAGTTAATATTATTTTATTTAGCCTATATGATGTCATGTACTATCTGTATTCTTTCAAAATCTATCAAATATTTGATATTAGATCTTGAAAGACCATCTTTGAAGATTAAGATGCAATCTATGTTGGAAAGGTTATAGAATCTATCAATTTAGCATAATGTAAGTGATTTCTTATACCTTGAATGGCACTTTTTACTAATTTTCATCTTCAATGATTTTTTATGTCACAATGTTTCTCTAATTTATACTTTACGAACGTTTCTTTTGCAACATCTAATACAATTACTAGTTTTTAAAACTATTAAATTGATGACTAAGTTACAAATTTCAAAATATATATCATATCTATTATAAAATAATATTTATAAAATTTAATTACTATTTTTAACTAAACAAATAAGATGCGTAAAAGCCTATGATTAAGTTAAAAGAAACATTAAAAATATACCTTATTCCTCCTAAATCTTGAAGCCCTTCCACAAAATTAATAATTCATTTCTTCTCATCAATCGTGACTTTACTCTACTTAATATTTTTCCATTCACTCGCTTATTTTTGTTTACTAGCTAATATATTTTTAAATATAACCCTGCAAAATGTCCAAAATATTAGATAGACTAAAATAATGCTTGAGACTTGGGATGGTTACCGACTACAATAATGCTCGTGACTTGGGATAGTTACCACTCTGAGTTGAGAAAATCATGGAAGTTCTACTTAGTGATAAAGGTACCATAAAATGAATTAATTTATTAAATTTTATTAAAAGTTAAAAATGATATGATATTTTGTTAAATGTAGGTAAAAAGATTCATTAAATTTATATTCTCCTGAAAATAGTTTAAATAAAATATTTAAATGGTTTTATATCTAGCAATTTTTTATTATTATTGAAATTTCAATTTATATTTTTAAAATTTTAAATAAGTTAAAAGTTTCAAAATCGCTATGTTTCTACTATCTCAACTTTACATTTATTGAAAATTTTATATTTATTAATTTTTTACATTTTATTAAAACTAGTATTATTATATAAATTAAATAATTAGCATATGTTAATAGGTATTAATCCACAATAAGCTTGAAAACACTCATTTCATCAAATATGTGTCACTCCATAATAAGTTTGAAAACACTTATAAGCATCAATCCTTAATAAGCTTGAAAACACTTACTTTATTAAATATTAATAGGTGTCAATGCATAATAAGCTTGAAAACACTTACTTTATCATACATCTCTAAATTGCTAAAATTTAAGAAATCATGTAAATTAATTAAATTATAACTTTATTTAATATAATTATTATTAATAATAAAAATTATTAATTACCCCTAGAAACTCTCTCAAGCTCAGTGTGGTAGAGATATTGTAAAGTTATGTAATATAATGTAAACATTTTAACTTGGTCAAAATAAAATAAAAATAACAAACTGTAAGGGTTAGCTCAATTGGTAGAGTTCTTGTTGTTAATAGACCTTGCAAATGGGAAATTATAAGGTCAATTCTTTTTAACCCGTCTTAGGATTAAGCTTTACTCTTAAACTAATAAATATTTATCCCTTATGATTTATTTTAATTAATAAATTTAATTAAAAATACAAAAATATTATATCTACTTTAAAAAATATATCTCAGCCTATATTACTAAAGGGGTGAAAGATTATGGGTAAAATGAATGTACTCTTGACCTTGCAAGAGACTTCTTGAAAAACAAGTTGCAATGGCAAGGACAAATATGTCAAGCATGGAGAGTAGGTAAGCTTAACGGTGAGAGAGCAAGGCCCATAAAAGTCATCATGCCCAGCTTGCGTGATAAAGATATCATTCTAAGCAAGAAGTAGCTCTTGAGGGGTTCTCGGTTTTTTCTAGAAGAAGATTTAACTATAAGACAACAAGAGGAAAGGAGGGATGAAATGACAAAAGTTAGGGCAGCAAGAGATGAGGGAAAGAGAATATGGATTTATAAAGGTAAAGTTGTGATAGGGCAATTTGGACCTCCTTCCAAAACAAGGCAGCAAAATGGTAACAAAGAAGAGGTAGCAAACTCTTCAGCAAGAAATGAGGAAGCAAGGTTAGTATGGGCAAGCAAGGACAAAGACTCCATTGTGAGTCTTGCATGTCAAAAAAAATAGCAATCAAGTTGTACCTAGGTTTCCTTAAGATTAGTTTGTTGGAACTGCAAGGGTTACCCATGGAGACAAGGACCTGGGTTAGGGCCTATTGCAGAAGGTAAAGACATAATTTTCCTCATAGAAACACATGAGCATGAAGGGTGCAAGACACCTTTGTTTGAAGGGTACTGAAATATAGCAGTGTGGAACAAGGCAGTAGAGAATGGCAAAGGGTACGGGGGTATCATGGTATTAGTGAGAGAAAAAGAAGGTTGTTTCATTCAACTAGAAAAAGAAGACCCAAATAAGCAATTTGTCTGGCTTAAAATATCAAAAAATTGAAATCACATCATAATTGCATCATGATATTTTGCGCTGCAAGTTTCAAAAATCTACAAAAGTAGAGGTCTTGACCACAAAGATCCTTTTGCAGCCCTAAAAGCGGATATTGCAATATATTCTCAGCTAGGTGAAGTCCTTATAGTGGGTGATTTCAATGCTAGAACTGCTAGTGAACAAGCTAGCATTCTTTGTTGTAAATAAGACGATGACCCTATCTGTCTTATGAGTAATCATCAGTAGGAAAGAATTTCAGAGGATAAAGGCTGCAATCTCTTTGGAGAACAATTGCTTACGCTATGTGGGGCTTTCGATATAGTCATTTGTAATGGTTTGACTAGATGGGAAAAGTCTTATAATTTCACTTGCAATACTTACAATGGAGCAAGTGTAGTAGATTATTTAATTTGTTCTCATAGTTTGTGTGAGAAAATGGAGGAAGTGTTGATTGGAGATCAAATTTGGGACTTAAAATCAGATCACAAACCAATTTATTTAAGTTTCTCTTGGACCGGAAAGAAGCAATTAGGGTCAAAAACTCAGTGTGTTCAACAAAATCCCCCAAAGGGCAGAATTATTTTGATTCTAGAGAATTGTATACCTTCAAAATAACGATAGAGAGGCTCTTTGAGAAGGAGGAAATCTCATTTCATGGCCTTCATATTCATGAATTAACACATTTAATTCAAAGATCACTTGCTAAGTGCAAAAGAGAAAAAATTAAGAATTCTGAAACAAATTGCATTCCAGTTAATGCTTGGTTTGACGAGGAATGCAAAAAGGCAAGGAGAATGTGGAAGGAATTAGACAAGGATAACATAGTTTCGGGAAATGTTACCCTAAAGGTATTGGGTTGATGAACCTTCACAGATCAGGGGCATGTCATTACAAGAAGGACTCACTAAAATAACTTTTATGCTAATAACTAGAATCTATAGGTTGCAAACCTTACCCGAATATTCCTCGGTTGAAGTAGATCCCGTGGGGTGCAAACCCCCTACAACACTTTGTGCTCCTTAATCTGTAAATCAGCAAAGAACGAACACAAAATCCTAGTTGTACAGCATATATATGTTCTAGATGTTAGTGGAAATCATGCATAATATCATAAAAAAAATATTAAATGAATAATTTACGATCATTACACATGTATAAAAGATAATTGACATGTGAACATCAGGAACAAGATGGTACTGTTGTTATTAATTACATGTACAGTAAACAAACGTGGAGAGGTCACCTGAAATCTGCCACGGCCTTCGAGCATACCGTCCTCTGGATCCGTCCAACCCTAGCCTCTCAAGATTTCTTCCAAGAATTGTGCACAATGGATGTCACATAGGGTGGTGAGCATCTCAAGGAAACAAGGGTTTCCTATAAATATCTGGGAAGTGCAGGAGGCACAGGAATATATCAGAATTGGATAGGGCTCCAACAGCGTATAATATCTATATTTCTCTCTCTCTCCCCCCTTTAGGCCATTCCCTTGAGGGGATTTTATACTCCCTCAAATTAGTGCTTGCAGTTGGGAACAGTTAGGCCACGGGCTGGGGTGGTTAAGTTATTGGAACAGCCGTAAACCCCGCCTATAAAATAGGGAAAATATATATTTGTTAATGTTTAAAATGGCATATGTGATTCTCTATGTATGGATTCGCGTATATACGCGGAAAAGTCTGGGCAAAGTCGCGTATGGGTTTTAACATACTGTTTTTGGAGAAATATGTCCAAGTCTGTAGGGAAGGGTTGCCCAAGGCCAATGCATAATTCATCAAGTATATGATGGTGATAAATGATGCTATAACAGATGCCCCCTAATATATGAGGTCAAAAGGGGTACATGATGGCCGAAATGTATTATGTGCATAAAAAGAACCTTGCGAGGACTAGAGAGGACTTCACTGGATTTTAGCCTGCCAAAAAACTAGTGAGAGAGATCAGAAAGATAGCTCATGTCTGAGGCGGGCATACCCATGCTCAGTGAAATAAAATCATGTCTGCATATGAAGTATAGGGTGTATCCAATATGTATACAAGTATAGCTGAAATGTAAAGTACATAGTGAATCATCTGATCACTGCCTGTAAGTACAAGTCAAAATCAAGTCCAACTATCACGCATAGAAGATTGATCAATGATGCTGCAACAGATATCTGATCACAAAATTCACAATTGAATCTCCAAGTACCAAATCATCAATGGTGGAAAAAATGGTACAACACGCAACTTGGGAGCCAACATATAGGATGTTGTTGTTATGAAACTGCAAAATATAAGGGTGGATGGTGTCACTGGCAGAAAATTGAAGGAGATGTCGAAGTAAACCAAAGCATGTTGATGTAAGCCCGAGGTCTTCACCGATCACCATGGCACAATTCTACACAATGGGAATAAATGAGTTTAAGTCGACCATGTGAGAAATTGTTTGATTGCCGGTCATTGATGTATATCGTTAACAAACGTGAGACAACCCACCTATAATGATAATGAGTGTCAAGGTGCCTCGTGATAGTCTAGCAAGTGTGAATGAATGAGTTGAAGTCGAACACTTGAAAGAATCTATCAATCAAGAGGCAATGATGTATCCTCACTTTCAATAGCGAAGAGTCTGCCACTGAAGACTGAAAACCCTAAGGCACTGAAAAATGACTCTAGACCTTATTCCTAGAGCAATTAGTTGGAGTTGATGGGAAAATATCTGCTAGAAGGAAGGCATTAAGGCATCCCACATTAGGCCAAGATTTGGAAGGAATCAGACGAAGTAGAGTTAAGTAATCAACCCAAAGTACGTTTCCGGCATGCACAAGAGGAAGCTAGCGCACGGCAGAAACACTCTGAACCAACCAATAATGAAAGTTGACAAAGAGGCGAGATATCCACCAATAGGGTCAAATGGAAATCAAGGTACTGCACAAATCCCAGGTGTGATAATGTAAGCTGACGTCGAACACAAGGAAAACCGCTCAGTCAAAAACCCGTGATGGTGATCGAATGTTGAGTACAAGGTCACCTATCAATGATGTAAATAGGGCCAAGGTGTAGCTCTAGGTTTACTCTCAGAGCAATATGTCGTAGTCAATAAGAGACAAACCCGCCGGCAAGAAGTTAGTGGAGACCTTCTCAAACCAGCACGAGCAAAGGACCAAATATCTGATGTGATAGAACAAGATACTGATAAGACCAGGAAGGTCAACTAAAAAATGAGTCAAGAGACACCGCAAAATGGTTGTCATGCAGGAGGCATAAAAAAACCCTCCATATGATTGGAAGAGATAACCAACCGGGGGAGTACTGACTCATGAAACAAGGTTATGGCTTCTCCTAAGTCAAAAACTAAAATCATCCCAAATGGAGAAAAGACTTAGCTTTTTTTGCTTTGTTCAAGGGCGACATAACTGACATTTTAGCTGCCATCAAATATGGAAGAAATATCTCATTCCCGCTCTTTTTAAAAATATTTATTTTTTTTACTTTTTCATATTCAAAGCCTGAAAATGAATAAAAGAATGCTATAGTACAATGTATAGAACGAGTGTCGTGACACAGATGCTCTAGTTCCTGGGATAGGAACAATCCTATGCTCAATGCAAGGTGGCAAAAATTGGTAAGTGACACTCAGAGGAATGTTTCATCCATGGGTAAAGGTGTCAAGTTGCAGAACTTAAGTGATTGCATGGTTAACTTGTACAGAAAGAAATGGTCAAAATATGGCTTAAACATGAGTCCATATGAAGCTGGCTAAAGGCCAAGATAAACAAGTAGTCAATATGCAATGCAGTAATACAACTTGACAACATAAGGGAGCCTCTAGGGTAATGGCCAGAAAAAGATAGTGAAGAAGAAGAAGGATGGAGTTTCAACACATAAGGCATGGTGGGACTAAATTGGACTCCCGAGCCTACAAGAATTGCAGCATGGGCGACAAATGCTAGCGAGGAACTAACTAGGAAGCCCATGTAAAGGAGGGCTCTACCACCAAGTCATGATTAAAAAATCGGCGAGTGAAATGGGTTATGTACTCATGACATGATGTGATCGACCCTATGGCAAGTGATCAAAATGGAGGCTAATATGCAAAATGCAATGGAAAGTGGATTCCCTAACCTATATGCCAGTTCGAAATCAGATACCTACCATGACAGGTCAGCGGTCATGGATCCAAAGGAAAAACTAGGAAAATCTCGAATTCAGCAACATGTACCTGAAAAAATATCTTGCCCAACACTTACAAGCCAAACGGTTATATAGCCTTAGTCAAATTCGAAAAATAAGCACAATGAAAATTTTCAAAAAAAATTGAAATTTTGGGCATAAATACACCATTTGACTCACATTTGGATCATTTTCACATTGCAGAAGTGGAGAAGGAGCTTTTGGGAAAAAATTCCTCTTCTCAAATACGGAGCAATCAGCCATCAAATCACGCCAAATCAATCAAGTAACCTCTACACTCATCCTTTTCATCAATTTCATTCATGTTTAAGCTAAAATTTTTTACATTTGACCGTATAAAAGAGATTTTTTGATGAAACCCTCTGCACATACGCGAGTTCGTGTGGACGGACCTGCGTATCATACGCGACTGTGTACAAGCAAGGTCGCATATACGCAGAGCAAAAATTTAAGTCTTGAATCTAATAAATGATTTAATGATTTTTCTCAGGATGTCCATCAGCCAGAGAGAGCATGAGCATAGTGCAATTGACAATGAAATGATGAAAGACCAAACTTCGCTAGATATTCTCCGAAATTATGGATTGCTCAAGTTTTTCAAAATGCCCAATATGAAAAGCAATGTACGTTTGCTTCAAATGTTGGTTGATCATTGGGAGCTAGAAGAAGACTATTTCATAATTGATCAGATGCCACTATGCATAGAAGTGGAAGATATATACTTCATCACTGGACTCTCTCGGAGAGGAGACCCAATAGACTTACAGGGAAAGCCTGTTGGAGGGCTTACTGTAGAGGATTATGTCCAAGTCTACTACGTAGAGAATGCACAAAAGGTAGGAACTTAGATTCCTATCAGAGATTTGAAGGATTTATATATAAAGATCCTTCTCTTTACCATTGGCAGAGTAGCAGGATATGCCTCTCTACATCAGGCTTCACGGACACAAATGAGCATAGCAATAGAATGTACGATTCATCTCTTTGATTGGTGCACAGCCTTGCTGAGCAATATGAAAAAACAATTGCTTCAATCCGGAAAGCAAAGACCAAACATTTTGGGTATGGTACAATCTTGCTGACATTATTCTTCGAGAGGGTCCCAGGGCTTCGACCCAAGGTCATCTCAACTATCAGCAACCCGAGAGATCCAAGAATAACCCGATGGGCAAATCTGATGAAGAGATTAGGGGGAAGTGAAGTTCCCCGGAACACTTGGGATGATGAGTTCTTCTAATGGTGGGAAGAACAAGTCATCGCAGTGGAAGATTCTCCCTATGCTAAGATGGAATTTTTTGTTGATCCAGATCTAGTCCTGCCACCCGGTGCAGCATGGGGTGCAATTGGTGAGATTTCATTTTTTTGTTTTTTATTATGTGATTTTTTTGATTTTTTCAAAGTATGAAAATGAAAAAATGTTTTTAATTGGACTGAAATGAATTACAAAATTATGATGATCATGATGCAGACATGGGACCAATCAGGCCTGAGGGGTACCCAAGGCACAAGCGCCGCAGAGGTGAGGCAGATGTTGAATACCCTGGCAAAACACTCCTTGCAATATAAAGGAACTTGGATAGCTTGACTCGCCAGGTTCCTATGGCCACTATAGAGGACCTACCAGAGGCTATCCAGAGATGGGTGGTAGGAGTACCACAAGACTGGGTGCGGTTATTCCGTCGTGTAGCGACTGCCATTGTGTTATATAGGAACACAAATGTTGGGCAGGGACCTCAGGAGTAAATTTATACATATGATCAGATGACTGTAATATTTTTTGATGATAGACATGATCGGGCATAAGCCCTAATTTTGTAGGACATGATGGTCCAGATTTTGTATATTGTTGAACACTCTGACTATATATATATATACAACGATTTATATGATGTGATGACTCAAATGTATGAAAATGTATGATGTATTTGATATATTGTTTAAATTATTGAATGATTAATATGCCAATCAATTGCTTGATTAGCCAATAAGTCTGCCATCCAATTGCCAGCTCGAGGAATATGAATGAATGTTATAAATTGAAATTATCTTTGTAACAAACGTACCCTCAAAAACAATCAATGTAAAAATGGGTCTCGGACCCGATATGTGTTGTTCAACTACGAAACCACCAGCTGCGAACCCAAGAAAAATACTAACGAATCAACACCCAAGGATATTGCCTCCGAGAGTAGATTAATCACTGTAGTGTATTCTTCTACGTTGTTAAAAGCAGGACCAATGCAGACACCTATTGAAACTAACAACTAGCCGGATGGATAATTGAGTACCCAAGCCGCGGAAGCCAAGTTTTGGGTATGTCTACAAGCACCATCGATGAAACCAAAGTGACTCATGTCATCCAATATTGAGTCTTGACAAAGCAGATCAAATTCATCAAAATCACACCAAAAATCGGAAACCCAGATATGTACAAAAACAAAATATATACACCAAAGCAAGATGCTAGGCCAAAGCCTAGGCATAATACTTTTTCAAATAGAGCCCATTTCTGGGCTCCGCCAACTCACTTCCATCAAAATCAATCAATGCATAAGCTCCTTTCTTCAGGACTTTTTGACAATGAATGGGCCATACCACATAGATTTAAACTTACCTGCCCCCAAGGCATCCTTCTCTTGGGCATAAACCAAGACAAGGTCACCTTCAAAGAAAACTCTGGGTTTGACCGCCTTATCGTACTAAAATTTTACCCGTTTCTTATGTGCCTCATTCATCGTAACTGCATCTCGACATTGCTCATCAACATGTTCCATATGAAGGAGTCGTTCTTCATGACTAGAAGTGTCAGGAAGAAGCTCAACAGCTAACTTAAGAGAGGGAATTTCACACTCAATAGGAAATATAGATTCCAACCCATAAGCTAGTTGAAACGGAGTAAAACCGGTTGCAGTTTTAACTGACATCCGATATGCCCAAAGTGCAGCATACAACATAATATCCCAATTGGATCTAGCTTTATCAATCGTCCGTTGAAGAATTGTCTTCAAGGATTTTTTCACGGCTTCAACTTGCCCATTGGCCTGAGGATAACAAGGAGATGAATGCTCCTGCCGGAAACCTAATTTCAGAGCCAACTCAACCATCATGTTGTTCTGAAAGTGACTACCATGGTCAGTGACAATCTCTTTGGGAATACCGAAATGAGAAATGAATTTATTGAAAAGGAAAAGAGTTGTTGTCTCACCGTCATTCCCAAAAGTAGGCATAGCCTCAACCCACTTCATGAAGTATTCTACGGCTACTATAATGTACTTGTGACCTTTAGCCGAAGTCAGGTTACAAGTAGTATAATCAATACCCCACTTTGTAAAGGGTCTGACAGTAATGAAAGGAAAGAGTGGCGCTGGATGAGCGTGCATCTTTCGAGTATAAACCTGACACGGATGACACTTTCTGACTGATTCCATACAATCTTTGAAAATTGAAGGCCAAAATTGTCCTGCACGCAAGATTTTTTGGGTTGTAACAAGCCCAAATAAATGACCACCACAAGCTCCACTATGGAAATCATTCAACGGAACCTCAGCTTCTACGAGAGTTAAGCAGTGTCTAAGGATCGAGTCGACCCCGCGACGATATAAAGTGTCACTAATAATCAGATAAATTTTGGCTAAGTAACGTAACTTTCGATGCTCATCTTTCGAAAAAGTCAAGGGAAAATTCGCAGTCTGGAGATAAACTATGAGCTCCCCATACCAAGGATCCTGCGAAGAAATGAGAAACAGATGTTCATCCGGAAATGATTCATCATAAACAATCTCTTCTCCACAAGGCAACTCAAAAATGAATTCCGCAAAAACTAATGATTTCTTGGACTTGGCAGACATAAACTCAAGATCAAATTCCTGCAAAATCACAATCCATCAATTGTATTTGCCCCCAATCACTCGCCTACTAAGAACAAACTGAAATGGATTGATTGCTGCCAAAACATAAGTTTTGCGTAGAAGAATGTAATGTCTGAGCCATTGAACAACATGCATAGATGCTAAAGAAATCTTCTCTATCGAAGAATATCAAAGTTCAGGTCCTACCAAGCCTCGACTAAGGTAGTATATAACCTGCTCGGACAGAGCATCATCCTCCTGAGCCAGAACCATACCAATGGTAGATTCTGCTACTACAAGATATAAGAGGAAATCCCTGCTATAATCGGGTGGACTCAATAAAGGAGGAGAGGTCAATGATTTTTTCAAAGCATCGAATGCGCATTGAGCAAATTCATCCCAAAAAAATGGAACTCCTTTCTTTAACAATCTCATAAATCCTTTCGTAATCTCAACATAATTTACGATGAATCTTCGCAGAAAGTTAGCTTTTCCTTGTAGACTTTGAAGTTGACGAATTGAAGATGGGGGAGGCAACTGAAGTATTGCCTCAACCTTGAAGGGATCTATCTGAATCCCTTCCGTATACACTATGAATCGCAATAACTGACCGGATGTGACAATGAAAACACACTTTTTTAGGTTCAACTGGATTTTATAATGCCGACATCGTTCAAAAACTTGACGGAGGTGAGAAGGATGATCAATTCCCTTGTGAGAACGAGCAGCTAAATCATCCAAATATGCCTCGATAATATGTTTGATGCTGTGGAAGGTATAATACATGGCCCGTTGAAAAGTAGCTCTAGCATTTTTTAGGCCAAAAGGAATTTTCTTGTAAGAAAAGGTACCCCAGGGACAAATACATGCAGTCTTATGTTGATCTTCAGGACGGATAGTAATTTGATTATATCCAGAAAAACCGTCCATGAAGGAGAAAATCTCATTTTCCACACACTCATTGATAATCTGATCTATAAATAGTGTCAAGTAGTTATCTTTAGGACATGCTTTATTTAGGTCTCTGAAGTCGATGCAAACTCGAATTGTTCCTTGTTTCTTGTCCACAAGAACTGGATTTGAAACCCACTCAATCAAAGAAACTGGGTAAATGAACCCTGCCTTTAGCAGCTTCTCCACCTCGGCTTTGATAGTCCCTGCCTTCCTAGGGTTGACCGGACGAAGCTTTTGCCTGATAGGCTTAGCATTTTCATATACCTTGATCTCATGCTGGACAATAGATGGATCTATCCCAGATTTTTCCTCATAAGACCAATCAAACACATCACGAAACTCTCTAAAGAGATCCGTGTAAATCTGAATCTCTTCAGGGGAACACTCGGCTCCAATGAAGACATTCTCTATGATGTTGGGATCTCTAGAGAGGTTCACAGGGATAGTAGGAGAAATCACATCCATGTTCCCTTCAACAAAAACCTGTGCTAGTGCTAAAGGGTTCAAAACTGGGTGAACAGGACCAGAAGACTGAGAGCTAGGGAAACTTGTTTCAACTTCGCGCAAGTCCGGGAGAAACTAAGACCGATGATGCAAATCATCTCACGGTCTCTCTACACCAGCCATTGCTTCAAGGATGGCCTATTTAGATGGAAGAGTGGTATCAAGGCAATCTTGAGCCGAAGAGGAACTAAGAGTTCAAGCTACAGCCACATCTCCATCCAATTCCTCTGGTGAAAGAGAAATTGGAATGGAATCTATAGAGTCAACAATAAAGCTATAAGAAATCTCAGCTACAGACATAAGAAATTCCATTCCACCCACTTTACCTTCTTCTAATGTAAAGGTAGGAGAAGGTAAGGTCCGAGGGTCCGAAAAATAATGAGTTCTAAAGAACTCTCTTCGAATAGGAGCGTTGGAGGACGAAATAGCATTGATTCTCAACAGGTGGCTTGGTATCCTTCACCAAAGGAATGGTTGAGTCAAAAGATGCGTTCTGATCTACATGAGAACAATCCAGTTGGTCAACTGTGACAATTCTCCCTTCGTGAGGGAAACAAACAATATGAAATAATGAGGATGCTATGGCATCCATCTCATAGATCCAATTTCGCCCCAATAGAAGGTTATAGTCTAACCTTGCATCGACTATCTCAACTTCGATATTAACAGTCTTGTCCCCAACACAGATGGGAAAAGTTGGAACAATACCATGCGGCCTATGAGAATGACCATCCAACGCAGTTAAGAGTGGCAGAAGGAACAGCTGCGGGATATCCAATACACTTCCAGCATGCAAGAGACATTACACATGTGGAAGCACCCTCATCGACGACTGTTCGAAAGATATTGAATTTCCGATAAGTCAATCAAATGTGATCATAAGATAATTCTTTGGATCAACAGCCCCGATAGCAGTGATAAAAGCGCTCTGCTGAGCTAGACAAGACTATAGCACCTCTAACGCAAACATGGCACAAGGACTTTGAGCCAAATCTTCTACAATCGAGTAGTTTTGGGCAACCTTGGCATTAGGATTGATCGTCGAACGTTTTGAGGATGTTTTAGGCATCCGAGGTATAGGATTAACAGTAGGCCTAGTAATATGAAGTGGCTCAGTACTATCAGGATCACCCTTGGCTTTTGAAGACTCAGCTTCTCCATAATCACGAGATCTCGTAGCGATATCTGCGTGAGCACTCATCATGTATATGTTTGATGTATTTTCCCCTTTCTGGCTACCCCTAGAGGAAGCCCCAATATTTTGATTCTCGCTAGCAACTAATTTTTGCCCTTGGGGAAAAGGGTTTATGAGCACAACCTGGGAACTAGAAGAACCCTGTTGAGCTAACATGCACTACGCATCTTGAATTTTAGGGCAAAGGTGCATAAGATGATCTCCAGTGCACAATTTGCATGGAAATTTCACTTTATTTTTATTATCCTTTTTACCCTCTCCAACATGATCGTTGGATTTGTTTGCATTCCCCATCCCATCCTTGTCCCTTTTCTTATTATTCTGTCCCTTCTTCTTCCCATCGGATTGTTGATTTCCTTTGGGGTTTGAAGTTTGGACAACATTAATTACCAAGGACTGGGAAGGAGTTGACACTGAAGGCACAGCCTGACCAGAAGAAGCAGATTGTATAGACAACTGATGCAATTGACTTAGCAGGTTAGCCGCACCGCTATCAATCGAACCGATAAGCCCATCACCATGAGGACCAGGCTTAGTTTTGGCTAAGTCTAATTTGGAGCGAGGAGCATCCGACAAAATTTTATTAAGGACTCCAAACTGAGAATAAATCAGTTCTAACTGTTAAGCCCTAAAAATAGCCTACTCTTCAGAAAATTCCCCTGAAAGGGATACATCCTTAGAAATTTATGGCTGTAAATATTTCAAAAACCACTCAAGAAGGAATTCATTCAGGATTTGGCCCTTAATGAGCCTCTTCCTTCTTCGCCATTCCTAAATATGATGGGAAATGTGAGTTGCCTTGTCTTGCTGAAAATTGGCCAGGAGGTCAGTCCTGGTGTCATAACAGACAGGTAACTGAAAATGATTTAAGAACATGGTAGCCAACTCTACAAAGTAGCAAAACTTCCCCAGTTAACTCTATGTACCATTTGGCAACATTTCTAGTTAAGGTTCTTTGAAATAATCTCAACCTAATTGAATCGTCAATCAGGTAGTTCGAGGAACACCATAAATGGAAAGTGGTGATATGATCCGCCGGATCCTCGCCAGTCTTCCCTTCAAAATTTTGAATGTCAGAGGGGAGCTTGGTGGGGACCGAAGGCCAACCCAGACTATACCGAATAGGATCGTTAGTCAATTTCGATAGATCTAGCAAGTTTAACATTGCCTGAAATGGTAAGCGAGGAGGAGCCTGGGAATTCCATCCTCCATAAGAAGGATTGCCCACATTCTGAAAAGAATAACCTGTATTTGTTGAGGTACCAGGTTGCCATATGTTGTTCGTAGATAATGTTGGGCCATAAGAAAATCCTTGCGACCCAACATTTGGAGAAGGACCCCCCCTCCCCCCAACATAGAGTTATTATACACAGGACCATTCCCTCCAACCAAGGTATTGAATGAAGAGGAAACCCCTTGGCAAGGGTTCCAAGCATTTACAAACGGAGAAAAAGCTTGAGAATTACTCGATGAAGGGAAAGGAACATTCCCTTGCTAACCAATGAGAAACTGACTCCCCGCTCCTAACGTTGTAAAAACAAGGTTCCATCCCGAAAAGACATTAGAACTTTGACCTCCTGAAAAGGATTGAAACCTTGAGTCTGAGAGGTAAAAGGTAAAGATCCTAAGGAAGGGGTTGAATGAGGGATGTGCCCACTTCCAAATGGGAACCCTTGAAACGAAGTTGATCCACTATCCATAGAAGGAATGGGTGTGGAGACAGCTGAAGCAGTAGAAAAGGAGAAAGAAGGAATTCCACTATTGTGCATTCCATAAGAAAAGGAACCAGATTGAGAAGCATGTGCTTGGGTGTTTCTAGAGCCAAACACAGCAGCACTAGAAGTGATTTTCGATATAGAAATAGTGCCCCCTCCTTCAACTGAAAGAGGATTTTGAATACTTGCAGTGTTCACAGCCGAAACTGTGTTCCCAGTCGTGGCCATTGAAAGAAATGAATATGACGGAAAAGGACTATCCAGTCTCTGAGACTCAGGCCCGATGTATTGAATAACGTGAGGATAACTAGCAAGAAGAGGAGATGGAAGAGACTCAACAGGCTGAGGGACTTACTCTATTTCTACTTCTTCTATTGGAAATAAAACTCTAGAGATGAGTGGAGCACTCCTCTCTATACTGACACTGACACCAGAACCACCTACAGAAACTTCAAGCCCGGATGGAGGATCTCTCTCCACTGCGTTTGAAACAACTGAGTGAAAATCACCCTCCAAATTACTCCTACGCCTTCTTGAAGAAGGCTCAGCACTCGCAGGAGACAACCCACGAAGCCTCCTCGATCGACGAGGCGATCAATCAGCCACTTTAAGAGATTAATTTTAGACTCAAAAAATATATGAAGCTAAGCAATCTAGGAGCAAAGAACACACTCTAAAAATTTCCTAACATACAGCCAGACAAGAAGCTCTCAAGTATTTCTTCTCTACCTGCACTATCCCTCGCGCTTGACTATCTGGAGGAGAGATTTCTCGGTCCACTTAACGGTGTTGGATTTCACTCATTAATAAAATTTCTATGTTTAACAATTTGAACAGCCTTGGAGAGTTAACTCTCCACTCACCTAATCCAAGGCCCTACAACCTAGCTAGTTGATGTATGATTAATGGCAATGATACAAAAACTTCTAGTTGCTTTTAATTATATCGTTTGTTTTAAATTGGTTTTTAATTAAGTCAAGGGTACACGGAAGTGAAACTGATGGTGTTTTATGATGCAGAAGAAATCAATGAAAACCTAGTTACATGCAAATGCAACAATTTCCTTTCGATGAAAAGTGATCTCTACATGGGTTCTACGAAACTAGTTAGAAAAAAATTTGTTTTTTCTTTTCAGACACTCACACTTCACACGATACCAAAATTTACAAAAAAGACTAAAATTCTCAAATGCACTTAATGCAAACTACCAATGATATGCAAATCCTAAGATGCTAACTCTAAAGAAACGAAAAAGAGTCCCTAGCAAGACAATGGTTCGATCAATTTTTGACAGAAAGACAAGGCTAGTTCCAAATAGAACTCCTATGCATAAGAACGTGAAAATGCACTTGATACAAAAGAGAGAAATCAAGAGAAGAATTCCTTCAAAATCAATCCAAGAACCAAAGACTAGAAACCAACCAAAAATCTTCAAAAGATATAACGAAACCGTAAAACAAACTCAAAGAAAAAGCTATAGAAAACAAGAAATGTTTTTGGGCTTTTAACTTATAATGGAAGAAAAGATTTCAAGAAGACAAGCAAAAACTACCCAAGAATCGGAATCAAGAAAAATGAGTCTCAACAAAGGCTTCAAAGTACTCAAGCCAACTGTGCTACTTTCGTAGCGAGACTTTAAGTGAGCAAAGAGAACCAAGAAACTCAATCAATTGATTCAGCATAGTAGCACAATCTTGCAATGAACAAAAACTCAAAAAACCAAAAAGAGATTCTTCAAGATCCGCAATAAGACAAGTCCAAGAAATCAAGAAAACCAAAACAGACAATGGAAGCAAAAACCACAAGTGAAGCAATGCATAGGGCCAAGAAGAGCAAACAAGCAGAGCCTCACTATTCTGATTGGTTAGAACAGCCAAGAACTTCTGGAAAAGGTCTTGGTGCTTCGGCCGTAATTGCAAACACACAGAACAGGAAAATTAACCAAATGGCTAGGTTTTCACAAAAAAAAGAGAGAAAAAGATATGAAATCACCATAAACACAATCCATAGACCTTAAAGACACCACAGGAATGATCCAACACAGACAGAAAATACTATAGAGGCTGAAAACTCAAGATTTCAAAATTTTCCAGCAATACGCAGTTTTACAGTGTGCAACTAGCGTGTATACGCGACTGTAACCAAGGAAACTCGCATATATGCGGGTCCCTGTGGAAAAAATAGGAGGTATACGCGACTGTGCAGAAACTAAGCTACATATGGAAATAAAGATGAGGAAAAAATAAAAATTCAAGCCTGATCAAGGGACCAGGTCTTCTGTCTGATTGAAAAAAGACTTACTAGACTGTAAAAAGTGATAAAACTTGTCAGGAACCTACAAGACAAATAAAACAAACCAAACTGGAAATCACAAGAATGTGATCCCCAGTGGAGTCGCCATTTCTGTTTCAGGAAATGTTACCCTAAAGGTCTTGGGTTGATGAATCTTCACAGATCAGGGGCATGTCATTACAAGAAGGACTCACTAAACCAACTTTTATGCTAATTGTTGGGGTTCCCATGTTTTGGCCAGGTTGACAAAGACCAAAAGATGAGACAACATAGAACCACTTTCAGACCTTAGGATCTAGCCCTCCTAGGTCCAGAGAGGGATCTCTCTATGAAGTCAAAGGATATGTCTTTGAGGCTTAAAGTATAAGATTTTAGGCTAGTTATAGGCTTGAGGTTGTTCGTTTAATTGTTTGTGTTTGGTTGGAGGGAATCAGGAAAAGAAGGACCAATATGGGACAAAGGCGAGCAAAGAGGAAGCTTAGGCAGAGGCAAATAACTCATAGAACATCAAATCCATTGGGCTATGGAGTCAAGAAAGGATTTACCTGTAATCAATGTGCAAGCTTTCAATTGGGCTAGTCATCTAGAGCATTGGATCTTAAAGGAGATATTTGGAGTGGGACATTAAGGACAGAAAATGAAAGGAGAAGAAACAACTAACTATGTCTATAGATCAGACCAGAGGTCATTTAACTCCAGGCCTGCTTGGACAGAATTAGCGGTGAAACAAGGGATCTTGGAAAGGTTTAATTGGTATGGAAAGCTCCTAGAGAGACAGAGATCAGGTTCTAGACCTTCAGGATTCTCAACACATTCAGCTAAATCCTAACAAGAACATCTAAATACATATCTCATCAATTCATACATCAGAGAGCAGGCAATGGCATCCACTACACTGGTTAAATCAATTGAAACCAACATTCAGATACACATATGAGCAGAAAACATTGAGGTAGGGAGAGCAGGAAATATAAGGCACCTATCAAGGGTGAATATTATATTATACTTCTGTTGCCTACCAGCAGAAACGAAATGAAATGAAATGGAATTAAACACAGAGAAAAGAAAACATCACCAGCTGCTTTAGATCAGGATCCAAAGAAACATGCTTGTCATATTAAAAACAAAACCAATTGGGAACATCATAGCCCATAACTTGAACATTCAGTCTGAATACATCTAGCCTCAGTCTATCTTACAATTTACACAGAGAACTTGTCTCAAGAGGAAACAATACTTGCGTTTCACTGATATCTCATCAACAACCATTACAAAGTTTCCTTCTGTGCTTTATAGCAAAGGATGAACCTAAGATCGACTGAAGGAGTAGGTGGAAATTAAATGTATCTTTAAACATAATAATGAATGCAGGGCCGAAACCCATCCTGCTTGATCTGCTATGTATTTAGTCTCTGTCACCTTCCTTGTGAGGGAATGATCTGCTCCAGATTTGATTGTGATATCTTTTGGCTGAAGTATTCCCGGTGTCTTGAATCGAAATGAAATAAACTACTGAAATGGACTATCTCATAAATGCTCCGGTGGTTTTCGAACTGCTGTCTGGCGGAAATATCTTCGGGGACACAGCGCATAATAAAGACTGTATGGGAGACCTGTCCTTTATGGAAAAACATTCTGCTGATAAGTAAACCTTGATATTACCTCTTATTGAAGATCAGGATCTTCAGATCGATCCTCGGGGTCTTCAAAATGATGCTTTGCCTCTTTAAACTTCTGATTCAAAGCTCAAGAACTTCATTGACGTGCACTAATCCCTCTGCTCTGTACTGAAACTCCTTGCTGTTTCATTACTGCTTCTGTCGAGTTAGCTCGAGCCTTAAATGGCGCCGACAGGATTTTCGGCGTTTGAACTCTGATTTCCTTTAATGTAAGTCCTGACAGCCCTATTCCTTGACTTTCCTAGTGGTACTAGCTCATTAGATTTGATCCTGACTGCGCCGCTCGCCATTGAGGTAGTACAGTGAACAGTGGCGGTTTTCTTCCCCTAGAAACTCTGCAACACAGCAAACTTTGTGAAGAAAACAGTGGACGGAGCAATGGATGCAGGGTGGGCTAAACGGTAGTGCGGCGATGGTGGAGTGATAGCCTTTTACTATAGTGGTAACAAAATGCAATGAAACAGTGAAAACGTATGAGTAATAGGGTTTGGTGATAATATGCAGCGCAGACCGTCAGATCGTGGTCTGGGAACAAAAATCAACGGTGGAGATTGAGCGGAATAATAGGCGGAAATGGACAGAACAACTATGCAGTATAACTTTGAACAAAATACCAAGAAATGCGATGGTAATGCGACGAAATGCGATGGAGTGGGGCCTAGCAGAGGCGGAGGGCAATTAAACCTGAGCCGTCAGATCCGGGAGGAAACGGACGGCGGAGATGTAATCGGATCAATCGCAATCGGGGGGAACACAGGGTGACACATATAAAAACTTCCGATTGCGATTAAGGAGGACGAGCGATGAATGCTGGTCCTTCGAATCTACGGGGAGAATGGATGGTCGGGATTAAGTCAGGAGATTGCGATCGGAGCACGGAGAAGAAGGCATGCGATTGAGTTATGCGATTGCGATGGAGCGATTGGCGCAGGGCCGTTGGATCGGCGGGACAGATCAACGGTCAAGAATAGATCGGAGGGTCGCAATCGGAGCTCGGACGGAAGAACTCGCGATCAATCACATCGCAATCACTTGCGACAGACTAATCGGAGGGTGCACATAACAAGTTGCGATTGCGATCGGGCGGGGGGCTGCGATTAGCGCTCCCCCGTTGATTGGAACGACAAATCAACAGCCGAAAACAGGTCGCGGGACTTTGTTTAATAGTCAATCGCATCGGGATTTTTTGACATTACAAAGGAATTTACACCCGCCCGGCCTTCCGATCGCGATTAGCGCTTGGTCCCAGCGCTGGGGAATATGGGGGAAGTGGTTTGAAAGGGGCTTGCGGAAAGGGGCCAGGCCTTATAATAAGGTCGGGAAGTGGGTTTTGGCCCATTTAAATGGAATTTGAAGGCCAAGGAAGGGAACGATAGAGGAGTAAGGGAGGAAAATGGCCAACAAAGGTTAGGGGAAGAATTTTAAGGGGATTTTGGGGAGATTAAGGGGGTAAGTGGGAAATAGAAGGGGAGACAAGGGGAAAAGAAAAGAAGTTAAGTGGGGGGTGGGATGAAGGGAAAAGGAGGCCTTTTGGGCATTTCTTCATAACAAAGAGGCTTTATAAGGAAAATCAGCAGAGGGGGTTTTGACAATGGACAAAAGGCACAAAGAGGCTTCAAGGATGATGTGTTTACAAGGGAAATGCATTCCTTGAAGTTTCCACAAAAATTTAGCCCCCTGTTTGCTTGTCAAAAATTTCATAGGGGGCTAACACTAATAACTAGAATCTACAGGTTGCAGACCTTACTCGGATATCCCTCGGTTGAAGTAGATCCTGCGGGGTGCAAACCCCCTGCAATACTTCTGGCTCCTTAATCTGTAAATCAGCAAAGAAGGAGCACAAAATCCTAGTTGTACAGCATATATATGTTCTAGATGTTAGTGGAAATCATGCATAATATCATAAAAACAATATTAAATGAATAATTTACGATCATTACACATGTATACAAGATTATTGACACATGAACATCGGGAACAAGATGGTACTTATGTTATTAATGACATGTACATTAAACAAAATTTGAGAGATCACCTGAAATCTTCCACGGCCTTCGAGCATACCGTCCTCTAGATCTGTCCAGCCCTAGCCTCGCAAGATTTATTCCAAGAATAGTGCACAATGGATGTCACATAGGGTGGTGAGCATCTCAAGGAAACAAGAATTTCCTATAAATATATGTGAAGTGCAGGAGGCACGGGAATATATCAGACTTGGATAGGGCTCCAACAGCGTATAATATCTATATTTCTCTCTCTCTCCCCCCTTTAGGCCATTCCCATGAGGGGATTTTATACTCCCTCAAATTAGTTTTTGTAGTTGGGAACAGTTAGGCCACGGACTGGGGTGGTTAAGTTACTGGAAAAATTGTAAACCCCACCTCTAAAATAGGGAAAATATATATTTCTTAATGTTTAAAATGGCATACGCAATTCTCTATGTATGGACTCGCATATATATGCGGAAAATTCTGGGCAGAGTCGCGTATGGGTTTTAAGATACTATATTTTGAGAAATGTGTCCAAATTTGAAGGGAAGGGTTGCCCAAGGCCAATGCATAAGTCATCAAGTATATTATGGTGATAAATGATGCTATAACAAACATAAAGCTCAAAGCTTACAAGCATATATTAAGAAAGAAAAAGGCCGATTTCATGCTTTCGAGTGGAGAAGAACTAATCTTCCTTGGGAAAAATAACCCCAAATTATTCTGGAAGGAGCTCCAACCGAAAAAGGTGCAAACTGAAAACTACATTACAGCTTGTAAATGGTTCGACTATGCAAGACAACTTTATGAGCAGGATCCCAAGTTTGACCCTCCTCCCTTGGTCAACACAGACACAAAACTCTTCGTGGTGCAAGAGGTAGAGATGGGTATCAAGAAGTTAGGTGATGGAAAAGAAAAAGACTTAGCTGAACTCCAAGTAGAGTATCTAAAGTGGGGATTATAGGGAGTCGATTTCTAGCAGGAGCCTGTAGATTTTGAGGGAGTCTTTGTAGTCCAAGAAGAGCGCATGGTCAATGGGGAGAGAGGGTGCTTCCACATTTGTCAAGAAGGAATCATGGAGGGATTGGAAAGTGATACAGGAGAAGAAGAATAAGTAGGATGCTTCCATTGAATATAGCACTTTCGAGAGAAGCGTAGTTCATGCTACAGGGATTGCTGCAATGGTGAGTGCTAAGAGTTGGGCGAGTGTTGTGAGTAGTGATGATGTTGATGAGTTACTTCCTAGTATTGGAAGTACCTCCCTCGCTAAGAGGGAGTGCTGATTTTTTAGTAGCTTGGGAGGTACTCCAAGCCCTAGGGTTTAGGATTTGGAGGAAAAAGTGCCATAAGAGTGACTTATGGGCTTGGAACCCAATGTTGGGGTTTTTCACCCATCGATGTTTGGGCCAAAACCATGGACACATTTCAACATGTGATGGATGAGAATTGTAGTAATCGTCGAGATGAATCAGACACATCGAGAATCATCTAATTTTGAGTTGTATAAATGGAGTTATGAATTTTTGAAGATAATAAGTAGGTTTGCACAAGAAGAGTCTAGGTCAGCTTGATGTTAATAAGCCTTACAACAGCTTGCCAATCCCTAATTGTACTTTTTCTGGGAGACCTTGTATGTGATATAAATACAAGGTAAGTGAGCTTCATTTTAACTCATCCAAAAGTTTGAAACACACAACAAGAAGAGCTCGTTGAAGGAGAAGAAAATTTATGTCTTGGATGCAGGCAATAGAAGGAAACCAACATGGAAAAGGAAGGTTGTTAGGGCTACTTTTGGTGACCAAATTGCAAAGCAGGAGGGTTGAGGAGAAGAAGGTAAGTCTAAAGGGTTTAAGGACTTGTGTTTAGCGCGAGATGTATTTAAAATAGGCCGTCACAGGCCTGTGAAGGAAATCTAAATCATGCCGCAGTGAATTTAGGGAGGGATGAGGACTATGTGAGGGCTAGAACAGCCCAGAATTGTAGTAGAATGGAACGACTTCCCAAGGAAGGAAAACCCCAACCTTAAGGAGAAAATTTTGGCAGAAAACAAGGGTTGAAGTGACTATGGTTTTTCCCTAACCATGCCAAGGTTGACTACAGAGAAACATAACTTCGACAATGATAAAAGGTATGTGATTTGGTGCATTCTTGTAGGTGATGGATCTATGTTATTAGATCATTTTTTGGATCATTCTGACTAGAAGCTCATGGGATCCATTTGGAGGACTTTTATTGATGGTTCAAAATCCCTCTTGGGAGCAGATCTTGAAGTGAGTGGATTAGGCATCATTGGTTTGTTGGATGGAAACTTGTTGATAACCCAAAGTATCCCTAGAGCAGCATACAATAAGTACATTTATTGTTGCGTGATTGGGTGAAGTTGGGAGCCTAATGTGTAACTCTTTTATGGAAAAAAGGGGCTACAATATTGGTGGATTGGAGCTCAGGTATTGGCCAGCCTGGAAGAGTAGATTGGATCAATCCATGTTAATTAAATTAGAATTGACTTGCAGTAGTGATAGGCGGAAATCCTCCTGGAGACTCTATGATTTGTCCTTTGATAGACTAAGGAGAAGCTAGAAAGCAGAACGTGAGCGAAGGACCAGCAGGATGAGATACGACATAGAGTTGTAGCAAGATTGTCATTGTATATGGTATCCCTTGTAAGGGAGCCCTAAGACTGTTGTATTACTCAATTTGTTTAATATAACGAATATTTGGTTGTTGTACATTATTTTACAATATTTTGTTACAAAATTTCTATACTTCTTCATGTGCGATTACTGCAATTTTATATTTCGTTGTGCAAAGTAACATTTGTTGAGATTCTTGGTTTGGTAGTGTAAGTGATTCTAAGATTCTATCCTACACCCAAGATCGTGGAAATTCAACATGAAGCAGTCAAGTCATTGGTAACAAGCACCGAGAGAGATGTAGGTTAAACGGTACATGGACTTTGACATAGTCTCTCATGGGAAGATTGGGTCAACCATAAATTCATTATTAGCCAGAGGGAGGGAAGGAGGTTCAAGCCATACTTGCATCTATGACAGAACAAGGCAAGCAACCAAATTCACCATTGAGATAACAAAGTTGTGGGGATTCACCAAGTATCCTACATGAGAAAGTTGGATCAAGTGCAACAACTGAGGAGAGTGTAGAGAATTTCACTCAACCTAACTTGGACAAGGATGAGGTGGTAGGAAAGGAGGATAGGGATCCCATAGTCATTGTGGATTTTTATAGAATGGTCATTGGCATATATTACTTTCAACTAACAATATAACACCTTGAAATGTTGACCTATTTAGCGAAGGAGGTTTGGTTGGTCCAGCGATACTTGAAGAAAAAGCATCACTTTAATATGATGATCACCCAAACCCTTGGAGGAGGTATCTAAGCTTATTTTTATTGAGAGAGGTTACAAACGAATGTGTTATTGTGAAGGGAAATGAACCCATGATGCCTTGAGGAGAGAGGAATTACAACAGGGTTGAGAAAGCTAAGAGGAAGAGTGGATTTATTGTTGGTACAATGAGGGGTTTGACAGTTCAAGGAGATAGAAATGCGAACATAAAAGGTTGCACTTTGGCATAAGGATGAACCTTTTCACGAGTTGGGTGTGACTTTAGGATTAGATACCTAATCATTCTAATGTATGGGGAAGCTCAATGTGAGGAGGCATGTCCAAGACATTTGGATTAGAGATGCAAGATTATGTTATGGAGGCTTGGACAAATAACTTCTCAAAGTTGGAGACTTGACAAATAGGTTTCCATATGTGATACTCTAGTTGGTGGAATTGGAGGAGCATGTTTACTCGTTGGAAGGTTTCTAAGGATGGAAACAAATTGGAGTGGAGGAAGATGTAAGAATGTCGATTTTGGCATGACGTGTAGCCATGTGCAATAACATATTCACCATTTGTCGATTCACACCCCAGGCTACGACGTGTGAAAATAGTTTCACCTTGTTTGATACCAAGGGGATTCGCATGAAAACATCACATGAGGCAAAGAGGCAGACAACTTACCTTGGGTGTGTAATCATGCCAAGGGGTCTTCCCCAAGTATGAGCATGCAAAAACATTGTGATCGATGTGATATTTGTAAGATAAATGAGTTTTAGGCTTGAAATAAAGAAGTTGCAAGATTCGACAACATTGAGTTGGCTTAGAACACATAATGGGTCAGTTGATGAGTGTATGGACCAACTAAAAAATGAGCAATATGAAATGTGCAGGGTTGACTAACTAAGGAATGAGCCCATGTGACAGTGAGAACACATACATGGATCGACCAACTACCATACGGGAATGTGTGAACTTGGAAGAGTGGGCATGTAGGTCGACTAGACACGGGATAAGTGTTATGGCACCACCATTAAATGACATGACGATAAAATGGAAACTATTCCAAGAGGAGGGTAAGGAAAATATAAAAATATTCTATTTGAGTGGTTTTGACACAATACCAAAGGGTGGAATCCATGAGAGAAGAAAAGAGGAATTCACAAGATGAGTAGGGGAATAGGTCACAAGTGGACAAGTCGCATGGATGATTTTTACTACAGGAAGTGGGTGAAGTTGTAAGGCAAGGATTCATGGGGTAAAAGAAAAAAGGAAGGCAAGGGTTCACATGGATATTTTTTATATGTCTAACCACCCATATTTGGAACTTGTTTGGTTGGTTGAATGGGGTATGTGATGGCTTGGTATGATTTTGCAAGCCAAGGATTGACACTAATTCTATATTAGGGAGTCACATGGCTCCAGGGGAATTGCAATATTTGTAACATCTTTGGCTCTTGTTGTATTCTTTGTACTTGTGTATTATAATTGGGTGTTAGTTAGGGTAGGTTGCCCAATTGTAAAAAGACTTGCGCACACATTCTTGTATTAGTGGTTGCATGGTGTAATTGTTATTCTTGTACATAGTTAATAGTTAAAGAAAACACAAGTGTATAAGGTAATAATTGTGATGAGGTTAAGTGTGATAAAGTAACCATAGTAGGGACCTGTGAAGTCTTGTATGAGTCAAGCTAACAAGATTAAATGAGCCATGGTGGCGCACTCCCCATAATAATGAGTGACTTGGAAGTGCCAAGTTGAGTTGGGTGTATAGGCAACTGTAGGGGCATGACACCCCCATTCTTAACTTTATTAAACTCAATTTTAGTCTTCTATTTGTGGTGTATCCATTTTAGTTTTGGTTTATCTCTATTATGTCACCATGCCTCAGGAAAATCTTCATGTCTAGGTCATCAAGACAGATCAGGTTTTCTCAAATCCTGTAGAGCCCAAGCAAGTTCTTCCATCTTTCATGTTCAACATGAGGCTCGTGAGGTAGTTAATTCTTTTTGGGAGTAGGTTCCTTTTCACATTCTTGAGGAAATAGAATTGATGGAGACTAAAATACTATAGGAGTAGGGTTCCATACATGACTATGATATTGATGCAAAGTTGGGCAATTGGATCCCTCACACAAAGAGTTCAAGGGCCCATGATACAAAATACTAGAAGACGATTGATTTATATTGGCACCTCAAAACACTTGTTGGGAGATTGTTAATGGATCATGATGAGGCCAAGGAGGGAACTCTACTACAATTGGACAAAATTTAGCTTCGACTTAAAGACAACATCTCTAAGATGCATGTCTCTACTTAACTGGGTCCTATCCACGAGACCTTCAAGTCATACTCGAAGGCTTCATCTTCAAGTTGTTCAAACCCTCCACGGAGTGTTGTTTTTCACATTATAGAATAATTTATTTTATGACTAAGAGGATAGTTAATTTTGTTTACAATATATAAGCCTTTCAAATCACTCTGGGCTCTAATTTTTGGTTTGCAAAATAGCAAGATAACAACACAAAATTTTGTATAATATTTCACCTTCCTAATGGAATTTGGAGCTTTAAAAAATAATATCAATAATAAAAAAATTGTTTAAATACTCTATAAATATGAAAATCTATGTTTTTAAAATTATGATTAATATAATTACATTAGACACTTAAATTTATGTCAAGTTTTTTTTTAATTAGTAAAATAATCAATTTTAAATTTTTCTTTTTATCTCTGGCCACATGCTACCATCCAATCGAAAGAAAAGCTATTTTATGAAAGGTACAGACTCGGAAAATTCAGAAAATTGAGAACCTGTTAAGTGAAACAATGGTTACTCCTATTGAAGCAATTGCTATGGTGTGTGTCATAAGGTATTTGAAAAAATTTGAGCAAATGGAAGAGGGTAGATGGCCTAAGGTTGTGTTTAGTGACATATTGTGCAAAAGAAAGAAGACTTGGATGCTGCAAAATAACAAATGGTTTAGTAAATGGGGTATTTTCTTGAACATGTGTCCTACAAACATTAAAGAGATAAAAAAAAAATTTATGGATAAGATCCACAAACGTACTTGGGAGAAAGAGCTAGGGAGAAAGAAGAAGTACTACATTGAAGAGTTTAACCCCACTCATAACCATCAGCAAAAGGCGTACATAGGGGCCAATATTTCTTGGAGATCTAAAATTCCTATTGCTCAATTAAGGACTAATTCTCATCAACTTTGTTGTGAAACAAGGCACTGGAAAAGGCCAAAAGAAATGTGGGAGGAAAGAGTATGTATTTTTTTCTCTTCCAAAAAAGTGGAAACAGAAAAACATTTCACTTTAGAATGCCAGGCCTTCAAAGACAGCAGGGAAATCTGGCAGCTAGTTCTTGGGATAATCTGTTCAACGAAGAGTTTGTGGAGAAGTTGGGAGCGGTTATTGTAAAACTTCACAAAATAAAGACCAATACAAAATCCAAATGAAAAATAAATCTGTCCATCGGCTAGGGAACGCTCTACAAATTAAGAAAGTTCTAGGGTTTTTGATAATGGTGTCGTTCTAGGGTTTGATTCTAGACCTTGTTACATCTAGCAACGAAGACAAGGGAGGGACATTGGCTCTGTCCAGAAGGGATGGTTACAACGTCAGGGGGGGGAGAGATCCCCTCCTACAAAAATGTGACGTCAGGAGAGAGTAACGGACAGAATAAAGCTGTGAGTGAAGGACCGGTTCTCGGGGCAAAATCGCAGGCGCAACAAAGGGGTCAATGTTTGCCTAAATCTTCTAAAAAACCCTGTTTTATAATTCCTCCGAATAGATTAGACCATTATAGAGGTTATATGAAAGATCATGCTCTTATTTGTAAATTTATAGGGATTTGGCCCACTGAAAAGGATTTACCCAAATGGATTCAAATTAAGTGGCATCCAAAGGGGCATTTAGATATTAAATTTGGTGTAAGAGGTTTTTTTACAGTTATTTTTACAAATTTATTGGACAAGGAAAGGTTTTTTGAAGGGGGTCCTTATTTTTATCAAAATGCGGGCTTGTTTCTAAGGCATTGGGAAGAATGCTATAACCCTGATAAGGAGCAGTTCCTCTCGGCCCCTATGTGGGTCCGCCTGTTTGCATTACCCATGGATTTCTAGGATCCAAAAATCTTGGAAGGGATAGGGAACTCATTGGGTAGGTTTGTTAAGATTGCAGAAACTACCAGAAGAGGAAGATATACATCCTTTGCGAGGATTTGTGTTTATATGAATATATCATAACCTCTTCCTGAATCAATTGAATTAGAATATGCGGGCAAAATCTAGCAGCAATTATTAGATTATGAACATATTCCATTCCGGTGCAAAAGATGTCATGAATACGGTCACCTGTCTAAAACTTGCCCTCTTAATGAATCGGACCAGTCTTTAAAGCAGCCTGCAGCAGAGACAAAATAAAATAAGGAAGAAGGATTTCGGACGGTTACTAATAATAAAAAAACAAGGGCGACCACAAGGTAACCCACAAACGCAGGAAAAACCTCTACGTCAAAGTAAAAACAGGTATGAAATATTACAAGAACAAGTTGAGGAGGAAAAAGAAATGGATGTTATGAATGAGGAAATACCTCCTATTATGCCTGCAAAAACGGTTACTGCTAAGAGGAAAGCTTCCTCAGAAGGGTCAGAACAGGGGGAACAAAAAGATAATAGGGAGCAAGCAGAAATGGAGATAGATATGATGAAGTATGACCTTAGTAAAGAGGAACTGCTCATGAAACAATTATTGCAAGAATAGAAAAATCTGGATGATAGGTTTATCCCTGAAGATCAAAAAATATTATACAAGGAGACCTTTGAGCAATATCTAACAATTCAAGCAAGACGATAAGTGGAAGCAACAAGTCAGCAATTGTCTCAGCAATCAGTGGAAGTAGAAAGTCAGCAGTTGTCTCAGCAATCAGTGGAAGTAGAAAGTCAGCAGTTGTCTCAGCAATCAATACCGCAAAAGATAGGTCAAGAGCCTCCTCTGAAGACAAAACCTGGGAAGAAAAGAGGAAGGAAGACCTTACAGGAATCAATTCAACTGGTTGGGGAACTGTAGGTTGACTCTAGGCATATCGTTCTGATCTCAATGATGTTCCAAAGAATAAATAAACCTTCTTAATGATAGTCATCTCCTAGAATATAAGGGGCCTTAATAGTAAAGGCAAACAAAGACATTTACAAGAAATATTGACAAAGGAAAAACCTCAAATAGTTCTCCTTCAGGAAACTAAAGTGTCCGGGGAAATATTGGAAGGAATTGTTAGTATATTAAAACCCCGATATGAAGTAATGGCAATAGATGCTAATAGAAGTAGAAATTTTACGGAACCCAGCAGAAATTGAGTCAAATGGTTGGATTGGGTTGCCTCGAATTATAACAGGAAGATTTATATTGATAGGAACTAAGGAATGGTTTTCTGTCTCTTCTGTGTATGGCCCTACGATTCCAGGAGATAAACAAGATTTTTTTAGAAATTTTAGAAATCTTAAACTCATTAATCCAGACAAATATTAGGTGGTTAGAGGGGATATTGATATGGTGGCTAGCATAGATGAACGAAAAGGGGGAACTGGTAAATTTACTCAGGAGATGGAAGAATTTACTGATCTTATATCGGATACACAACTGGTGGACGTTCCGACAAATAATGGTAAATTTACGTGGAATAATCGAAGGGGAGGGATACACCAAATTGCATCACGTCTTGATCGATTTTTGGTTTCAGAGGACTTTGTGAGCTTGGACCTGTTCTATGAGGCAGCTATTGTGCCTTGCTTGGGTTTGAACCATTGGCCAATTCGTTTGGAGGTTGACATGAAACAACAGCAAAAGAAACAGTCGTTCAGATTTGAAGGGTTCTGGCTTAGAGATCCAACCTTTATACTGAAAGTCTGCTGCTGGTGGGAGGAGAGTCGATTGGAAGGAAGAAAACGCATGCACACATTCCAATTGAAACTATAGGAGTTGAAACAAAAAATTAAGAAATGGAATAAAGCATAATTTGGTGATATTCACAAGGAGAAGCACAAACTCCAAGGGTATATGCAACAAATTCAACAACAAATGATTTTAACAGGGAGGACAGCTGATTTAATCAAAGAAGAAGGGATGATTCTTAATAAATTAGAGGAGCGGAAAATCCAAGAAGAAATTTTATGAAAATAGGTGTCTTGGTTGCAATGGCTTCGTGAAGGGGAAAAAAATTCCAGTTTTTTCATAAAGCTACGGTCCAACGTAGGCAACACAAAAGGATTTTCTCACTTAAAGACTCGGAGGGTAATCATTTTGTTGAGCATCAAGATATGGAAAGGGAGTTGGTCAATCATTTTAAAGGTATTCTTACATATCCAAACCAGGATAGATCTACTGCAATTGAATGGATAAAATGATTCATTCCGAGCATGGTTACCAGGGAGCAAAACTTAGCACTTCTCAGGGAAATTACAATGTTGGAAGTGGAAGAGATTGTAAATGAAATTCCTAGGAATAAAATGCCTAGGCCTGATGGGTTCACTGTTGAATTCTATCAAGCTTCATGGCATTTTTTAGGGAAGGATATTGTGGAGTTAGCTGAGGAATCTCGCCAAACTCGTCAGGTATTCCCGGGACTAAATCCTACCTTCCTTACCTTGATTCCTAAATATTATAGGTGTGATACTCCTTCTGGTTTTTGGCCTATAGCTTTATGTAATGTTAGTTACAAAATTCTGTCAACTATTATGGTGAATCGTCTGAAACCAATCTTGCCAGCTCTCATTTCTCCTGAACAAACAGGGTTTGTCAAAGGCAGACAAATTTTAGACGCCATAGTGACTGATCAGGAGGCTATTCATTCGCTCCGTAACCTTAAAGCTAAAGGAATGTTGATTAAGTTGGATTTGGCAAAAGCTTATGATAGCCTGAATTGGAAGTATCTTTAGCAAATCTTACTCTCTTTCAAGTTCGATGATCGCTGGGTTCACTGGGTGTTCTCTACTATTACCTCTGCGCATTTCTCTATCATGGTTAACGGGTCTCCCTCAAGCTCTTTTAAATCTTCTCGGGGCCTTCAACAGGGTGATCCTATATCCCCCTTCCTTTTTATCATAGTAGCTGAGGGGTTGGGTAGATACATTAAGCATAAATTTCAAGATGGGGTTTTCAATGGTCTTAACTTGTGGGGTCCAAATCTAACTCTGTCTCACCAACTGTTTGTGGACAATATTATGTTGTTTTTTCAAGCCACACTCCATGAATGCAAAGCGGTTTTGGAGATTTTGAACTTGTTCATGGATGCTTCCGGTACTCAAATTAATAAAGAAAAATCAAATGTTTTCTTTTTAATACGACTCCCCAATCTTACAAAGACTCTTGGTTTTAGTATGGATACCTTACCCTCGAAATAACTTGGGATGCCATTGTCGGAGAATTCTTTCAAATCTAGTGGTTGGAAAGCTCTTACTAGTAGAATCCAAAAGCGAATTCTTAACTGGTCTTTTAGGGCTCTAAATCTGCCTAGTCGGGTTATTCTTTTAAGATATGTTCTTCAAGCTATCCCTATATACCATTTGTCAGGAATGGCTTGTCCAAAGAAAACCTGTGCGAACATGGTTCGTCTGTTTAAGAAATTCCTCTGGAAAGGGGCTCAGGAGAAGCGAAAATGGGCTCTTCTTTCTTGGGATAAAATTACGCTCCCTAAGCTTAAAGGGGGGCTAGGTCTTTGGGATACTTTTATTCTTAATCAGGTAATGCGAGCTAAATTGTGGTGGAGGTGGCTGGAAGGAGGTTTTGCGTTAGGGCTGTGCATATGTGAAAGGAAATATCATATGCCTCAAATGGTGAAGGAAAGACTAAATTGCCCTAACATTCAGATAGGTTTAGGGATATGGAATCTTGCAGCTGCTAATAGGCACTTGATAAGGATTCACAGTTTTTGGGAGATCAGAGAAGGAAATTTGGCAGCTTTTTGGGAAGATTCCTAGCAACAACGGGAAAAATTGTTTACAAGACTGGACTTGGCAGAAATCTTTCTGTTTACCCGAAATCCTCAGAGTAAGGAAGTGAAAAAATATTGGGAGGATCAAAATGATCAATTTTGGAGGAGATGGAAACAAAAGCAGCAGTGGCAAGAAGCTCCAGATACGCAGCAATGGGGAAATTTTCCAAAAGAGCTTCAAACTAGGAAAATTCCAATTCAGGGAGGTAATGATATACTGAGATGGGGATACAGGTCGAGAGGAATGTTCACAATTCAAGAAGCCTATCAGTTGCAAGTGAATCAAATTCAAATTCCGGAAAACCGACTGTGAAATAAAATTTGGTCTCTTAAACACTGGCCGAAAATTGAATATTTCTTGTGGCTTGTTGGTCATGGGCGGACCCTCACCTGGGACCAATTACAAAAAAGGGGAATGTATGGGCCGTCAAGATGTGTGATGTGTGTGGAAGAAGAAGAAAATGTGGAACACCTTCTTAATACATGTAATGTCGCTGAACAAATGTGGTCAAATCTAAATACCCTATTTCAACAAACAGATAGAAACATCTATAACCTTCGGCAAACAATTGAAAAAAGGAAAAAGGGAGGTTACTAAAGTCCAGTGGTGAACAGAGCATGGAAACTTGCGGTGGGGTTCTTATTATGGTGCCAGTGGAAAGAAAGGAACAGAAGGATTTTTCAAGATCGCAGGTTAAATAATGAGGAAATATGAAATATAACGTTACAAGGAATAAAAGAAACCATACTGTCTGAAAAATGGGAGCATGAGGATTGGGTAGTACAGGGGTTGGAAGGGAGAATCCTTCAGCAGTTAAATTTGAAGGAAGTGATGCTTGCACCCTCTTCATGGAAACAACCATCTCCTCAGTATACCATAAGAAATAGTTTTGACAGGCCACAATCACGCTTTATAAAACTAAATTATGATGGGGCTTCGAAAGGAAATCCTGGCCAAGCGGGTGCTAGAGGTATCTTTCGAGATTGCACAGGAATAATTTTACAAATTTTTTCCATTGATTTAGGATATGCTACGAATAATGAGGCAGAGCTGGCAGCGGTGAAACTCGGATTTGAAATTGCGAGTCGTGAGCACTATAATAGACTGGAAATTGAGGGGGATTCAGCAATGGCTACTGGCATTATTAGAAAACTTCAACAAGGGGCTAAATGGGAGGCTATTGGTAAAAGCTGGAGAACTGCAAGATTAGTGCAAGAAATTAAGCAAACATTGGGGAGAATTGAATATACTGTACATCTGCATGTGAGAAGGCAAGGAAATAAAGCGGCAGATTTTCTGGCGAACTCAGCGTGTAAAACCGCTGATGGGTTCCTTGATCAGCCATGGCGACAGGATCTGCATGTACTCGTGCCTGAGCTTTGAAATATTGTAGCATAGGATCAGATTTCTGCAAGAACGGAACATGACATTCCCCGATCGGGGTGTAACATGACGGGGATGGAGCCATCTCTACATGTCGGTGCTCGAATACTGCCGCGTGGGGAGGGAGGACAACACGTGGCTCTCGCAGATAGGAGATGGGACACCGAAAGGGATGAAAGGACATCCAGCACCTAACGACATTAATGTGAATTACTTGGTGCGGACTCCAGCTGGGTAAGCCAGCATGGCTGTCAAGAGACTTTGGGGAAAGGCGCTGGCAAAAAGGTAATATGCATGGCAAGGTAAGGTTTTGCATTATGTGGTTTTGCTGGGAAGGTAGTTACGCGTTCAGTGGAGATCATAATCGAAGGCACAGGGTGACGGTCCAGGTAGTTAATTGGTATGTATTACCATACTCCTCCTCTGAGCCAAAGGTTTATGATTATCGTCGTATGCGGAAAATGGTTATGGTCTTTTTAGATTACTTGTTTGAATGGAGATTTGTTCGGTCCTGGTATGAGCAAATGCTGAAGGTTGGTCAAGCTGGGTGCATGCCATTTCTTGCTAAGAGGTTTTTCATTCTTTTGTCTAGAATTTGGTTTAATTTACTTTGGAAAGAATCCTGCAAATGGGGAAGATGGTTACTATCTTTGTTTCCTACTTCTGCTCTCTGCTTAGTTATTATGGTGGTTTTAAACTACTTTTATAATTACTGGTCGGCTCGGCTCCTTTACGGGCCTCGGAATAAGCTGAAAGCTCCTGTTATTTATTATTGGCAGTATGTGGTAATGGGTTTGGTAGTTTTATTTAATAGACCCCCTACTATAGTTGGGCAGCTGGGGCATGCTACAGTCTCTGTCTTTCAATTTACTGTTTATGATATTAACTTTGGTAGTAACCTGGGTAGAATCTGGAAAATTGCAGAGAATTGTCTTCTAGAGAATGTAAAAAGTGATTGCCTTCTTACTATTGTTGGGACTCTCATGTTGCGGGGTAGGTTTTCTTCTGTCTTCCCTTAAATGGTTTATTTGTCAATAGGGTTTTGTGGATAATTGGGAGGCAAATATCGGTTGGTCACCTGCTGTATAGAATCCCTCATAGGTTGGAAAATACCTGGTCCCTCTGTAACATTTTATGGCCTCTGTTTCCAGCTTATAATCTTGTGGCTTCGATTAACCTGGGTTATGGAACCCATCTATCTGCCGGCTCTATAAACTTTTTTAGGTTTCTAATTTGTAATTGTCATGGTGTTGTTGTTTGGTTGGTAGCTTCAGCAGATTCCTTTTCTGGTTTCTCTAAGATGGTCAAGAGAACACGAGGAAGAAATCCCACTGGAGATAAAGGAAAACAGCCTATCTCCCAGCAGCCTCAGAAAGAGGAAGAAAATCCATGAAGCAACTTCTATAACCGCTTGTGCAAACATTTGCATCAGAGATTCCAAACTCTGTTCGATCCCGCATTTATGGTTGGGAAATTGAGGTTATAAACAATTTGGATAGGGTGGATGATATGGCATATGAGGACATGCAGAATGTAGTGGTTGACCCAGGGCACACCCGAGGCCGCATTTCTCTATTTCAACAGTAAATCAAAACTTACTGGTTGATCAAATGCGTGCTAGCTAAGGCAGTCATGTTGACAGCGAAATCCAAGTTGGAATTAACTCTGGCAGATATCAATAAAAACATTCAGGAAATTAATCTTCGCCAGTTGCATCAGTATGCTCGGCTAAGAAGGATGGAGAAGGATATTAAGTCCATGCAGCAGGTTGAAGTTGAATTTCCAGGTTCTAGTGCCAAAGACCCTGCGCCTATGGAGTCAGAGGAAGATTAAGGATTTCACATTAAAATGTTTCAGTTTTTTTTTAGCGACTACTACTCCTTTTATGTATGTTATTATTTCCAGACTTAGATATTAAGTATCGTCATATATGGTATAGATTATTAGTATTTTTCATGTTTTGGTTGACATACTTTGCACTCAGATGGCCAACAGACTTGGCTTTCCTACGGGCAAGTTGAGGTCTATTTTTTGTATATTTCTTGTCCGGCTTAAATTAATAGAAAATGGGAAAGAAATACCTAAGCTTACAAAAAAAAAAAAAAAAAAAACAGTGTGTCACATAAAATATTTTTAACCTCGTAGACGTTAAAAATTCTTTCTTTATTTCATGCATGAGAGTTCAAAATCTTCAGACGTAAAGTTAAAAATAAAAAATGATGGGGGACAGTTCAATTCTTCCTCCCCCACGAGGAATCACATGAGATACTTGTCTCTCCAATAAAATAGAACATAAAACATGGCGCTTGACTTTATGAACTCTAATCAACTCCACCAACCCGACCCTCACCGCCACCTTAATCATACCAATATTCTAATTTTTTACTGTGAAATCAGCAGCGGATAGCACGAAGAAAAAACGCTAAACCAGAGTAGGGAAAGCAAAGTTGGAGGCGCATTCTAATTATTTTCATTTTTTTTTTACAATATAAATTTGATTGTTTTTAATATATAAATAGATTAATGTAATTATTTAGATAATAAATAATTCATCATAAATATTAAAATATTTATTTTTGTTATACATTTTAAGTTGTTAAAATTAAATATTTTATAAAAAAAAAAAAATTAAATTATAAATTTATTTAAAATAATAATAATAATAATTAATAATAAAACAGAATTAATATAAGTTTTATATATATATATATATATATATATATATATATATATTTATATATATATATATATATATATATATATATATATTAAAAAAACATATAAAATTATTTTGTTTACTTCATATTTTGATAATGGGTGGTGAGACTATTGGAAATGTAAGACATCAAAAAAACCTGTACATAACATTTATTCATAAACTCATTAACATGATTACAACCTGTAAAAATATACATGAACAAATTTAAAAAGATTTTTAACTATGGAGATTTACCCCAATTTATTATGGAGATTTTTAATTTATAAATAAGCTTTATCACAATACAATGAGCAGCAAAAACATAATTTTGTTGGAGAGTTAGTATAGTCTAAAAAGACTACTCAAAAAATAATAGAAATGTAAATATGATTTTGATGAAATCTGCCAGAATTTTTTGGAGATTCTGATTAGAATTGTAAAACTTTAAAATTTTAGGTATTGTGAAATCTTTTATAGTATTAAATCAGTTTCCATATCAAAAAATGATTTAAACACTTTTACTAGCAATTTTTTTGAAAAAAAAACTTAGATTCTAAAAGACAACCAAAAAAACAAAACCTTCAATAAAATTATCGAAATCAAAGAAACATGAAAAAAAAAAATTACAACAACAACATTATTTTTAAACAATGCTTGTACCTGCAATTTGAAAAATAATTTATTTTATTTGCACCATAGCCGTCATGTCAGCACTCCCCCCTGATCGGGGTGCGTACAGATTGAGGTGGTTTTTTATCAACCACGTGTTGGATGCATCGATGGCCCATTATGTATATGGTCCTGTCGTCGGTGTATTGGTTCGATGAGCCTCCCTTGCCAGTACGTTGCATGCTTGAACCAGCTGGTATGATTAATGCACTGTCAGGTGCATTCATCCCTAGTTTTATGTGGAACGTTGCGCCTTTCCAGGTTTGTTTTTACTTGGCATGCTCCATTCTCGTCTGCTTCTATCTTGGAGTATTATTGCAGGTCTGGGCATCTGTCTTCCGGGCGCGTTTCCTACGGAGGTGTTTCTAGTATGTAATGGGACTTTTCTTTCTGCATACTTCTGTCGCACAGTATGAGTCTCTGTTCGATTTTCTTCAGTTGCCTTGTATGCATACGGTTATGTTGTTTCAGAGTCTCTTTTCCAAGTGGGTAGTCTTTAGAATTGGGCATATGGGGAAGGTCGAACCTCATTTCCATAGCCCCCCAGTTTTGCCTCTAGATTTTTGGGGGCAAGATAGCCATCAATTTTCTTTGAATTATGTCTTTCCATGGCCCTGTTTTCCTTTCATATCGGGGGTAGGCTCCTCTGTTGGCTATCTTCCTTTATTCTCGAAGAACGTGGTCTTTTGTTCCATGGGGATTAACTCTTTTACCACTTGCCGTTGTTTAGACTTGTTTATGGCTTCGCGGGCTGAGGTTAATGTAATTTTTACTTTCCTATACACGCATGACGTATCACAGATTTTGCTCGAAAGCATTTCTCGGTCCCTACTGCGGCTTCATATTCCTTTCTGCATGGGCTAGTTGATGTTGGGTTCTCAATGTATACACATTTTTTTTCCACATGGCATTGATATTGGCGGGTTACAGTTTCTGGTGGATTATGCGGATTTCTGTTTTTTATATATGGGATTTCTGTTGTGTCTGGTCTCAGGGGTCTTGCTTTAGCAGTTTTCCAGCGTTTACTCTGCCACTATGCATGCTTTCTATGTTGATTTCTCTGGCCGCGCTCTACGATGGTTTGTTGTTACCTATTGGCTCATAGTCTCGGATATAATTTTTGTGGTGCAGTTTGTTATACATTATCCAGCCTATGCGTTTGTGGACAAATGGTCCGTTGTTCCCTTTACTGTTGCTTTTCGGTGGTGGCTGGTTCATTTTATTGGATATGTTCTTTTGCAATTTGATTTTTTCTGACTTTTCAGCTCTTACCTGGTCCTCTGGCCACAGGCCTCTCGGCACGATATTCTACTGCAAGTATGGTGAAACAGAATTCGAGGAGGCCCACACACGCTCGGCAATCCAAGTCTGTGGCAGGAACTAGTCGACGGGGCCGCAAAACAAATACAGAGGTGGTCCAGGAGCTGGCTCAGGTATATGAAGCTGGCAATCAGGAAAAGATTAAATCTACAATCCAAGGATGGGAGGTTGAAACTGACAGTGAAGAGGTGAGTATGGATGAACAGCTCTCCCACATGGACTTTTTACTCGATCAAGGTAGTACTCGAGGACGGGTTTCTCTCTTCCAACAATCCATCAAGATATACTGGAAGATGAAGTGTATCCTTGCAAAGGCTATGGCAGCAAATGAAAAGCAGAGTCTTACCTCTTCCATATTGTTTGAGTTGCAACAGCTGAAGATGGACATGCATGCCATCTCCAAGGTACAGCTCCAGTTAAATGATAAGGTGGGCAAGCTGGAACAGCAGGTGCAGCTCCTTCATCGTAGGCCACATGTGTTTGGGCAAGTTGATACTTCTTCGGCTGCTGCTTTAGTTGGTTAACTTATTTCCTGTTCATGTAATTTTGGCTCCTGTTAACTCTTTTTTTGGTATTTGCTGTAATTATTTTGGACATACTATAGCCCTTAAAGCTGTTAAATCTAGGCTTAGACAATTTCGTTTTTGGAAAGCTTATAACTCGTTGCAGTGGCCAACAAACCTAGTTTCCTTTGGGCAGGTTGAGGTCACTACATTGGTTTTATCCTGTATGACTCTCTACCCTTTATATTATCGTAAATGAAAGGTCCAATGAAGCTTACAAAAAAAAAAAGCTTGTCGATTTAACGTTCTTGGGCCTCGGAGGATTTCTTAATCTGGCTCCATCTCTATTTTGGAATCATTATGACGGCATGGTAAAATTGTAATTTTTGCCACAACAGGTAGTGAACGAGCTACAAAAATCTTAATGAGCCACTTGATATGGTATTTGTTTTTGACCCCACGTAGTGAATGTGTTTTTATGGTCTCCAACATAAACAGTGGAGAGATTTATGAGAGATTTATAAGTACATAATAAATGTGATTTCATGGTTTGCAACATAGCAGTGAAGTGGTATATATATATATATATATATGGCGATTTTATTTTGAAAAAGGGTTTTAAAATTTTTAATTTAATTATCAATATTTATTAAGTGGAGAATAATTTATTTGGACTTAAAAAATATGAAAATTCTCACAAGCTTCTCATAAAATTTGACAAAAAAATTTGGAATTTTGGTGGAAATTTCCACAAGATTTTGATAACATTTGACAAAAAAAATTGGAATTTTGGGTTATAGTTTCAAGATTTTGGGTGTTGCTAGGTTTTTGACGGTGTTGAATCCATTTCTACCATTAAAAACAATATTTAAGCACTCCTAGTATCAGATTTTTGTAAAAAAAATAGATTTGCTATAAAAGAAATGGTTGGATTCCAGTGATTTTTTGGGGCAAAATTGAAGCCTCAATAGACACCTTTAGGTGGATGGTAAGGATTTAACATCCATGGAATGTTCTAGAATTTTCTTAAATTGTTTTGACAAATCAAAAGTTAATATTTATCTACAAAGTTGTTATGCCTTTTATATGCTTTTAATTGAATTGATTGATTAAAACAAGTGCCATGTGAAATGAGTCATAGGTTTTTTTGCATGTGGTATTGATAAGTCATGGTATTGTAACAAATCCTATTTACATATTGAGAATCTTTATGGTAAGGTGGGAGTCCTATTCACATATTGAGAATTTTTATGGTAAGGTGGGGGTGAATCTCCATGGTTAAGAATCTTGTTATATGTTTTTTAAATGTATAAATATGATTTTTTTATAAAATAAAGTTATAATTTAGATTTTTTTATTTATTTATTTTTTTTAGCAATGTTATTTGTATGAAGTAAGTGTTTTGATATTTATCATGGATTGATGACTATTCCAGTTTACCCACCATTTAATTTATATAGTTGCGCTAGTATTTTTTTTTTTGTAAATTTGGTAGTGTCTCTCTATTCATTCACATAAACAAAAATAGCAGGTTACATCATCAGATTTTATGTTTGGTAGCCTCAACCTACCCGAAGAAAACCAAGTTTGTTGGCCATCTCAAAGACTTAAAATCCAACCAAAATTGAAACAATTTGATCCTGTCTCTAAATGTCTTATAAGGTATATTATCTACTATATCTTTTGACATACTATTAAAAAATTAAATGTTATCCGCCCACTTCATGTTTCAACAAAAAAACTAGACTTTTGGAATTAATCATCTGAAGATTCAATAGGTGTCGAATCCTTGGCACTTGATCCAGGTATATCTACTTGATGCATGCTTTGGAGTTGACATTCAATGCGACCAAGACGCACATTCTGGTGATATAACTGAAGTTGTATTTCTTGAACGTCTTTGTGCATAACAACAAATATGGAAGCTACCTTTTGGTCACCTCCTACCTCTTGCACTGCTACAATGGCCTTTGCCATTAGTTGCACTAGTATATTAGAAGTATTTTGGTATTTTGTATCTTAAGAAATTAAAATTGCAAAACAATATATATAATCACTGTTGGGAGTAGTATAAGGCATATTAATGGACCAACATTTAATTGTCAATACAGGATTTTGTGAACTTTGAAACCCAGCACTGGAAATGTCAGAGAGAGCCCCCAACAACCTGCAAATAAAACTCTAGTCTAACTTGCGCATCAATCTCAACAAATTAAATTGAATCATGCACTTTAAAGGAAAATTGATAAAACACCAATCCTGATAATTGAAAACAATCTTCGATCAAACATTTGAAAAATAAAAGGCAAACGTGCACGATTAGCAATTGCGAAAGGAAATCCTAATTATTGGAAAACAAAAGGTAAATCTTAAATATTGTTTGACTAGAAACCAAGCAATGCCTGAACAACATCGAAAAGGAAGACTGTAAATGCTGAAAAAAAATCAATATCAATTCAAAACCATTCTTTGTGCAAAGAAAATTAAGAAAGAGAAGCACAAAAACCTCATAACAAGTCTGCACTAATTATGCCTCATCTATCTCTCTGTAACAAAATCATTTTCAAGAAATTAAAACCCGAAAGCATCATCAAACCTTGGCAAGTAAATTCACTGTGTAAACAAATCTATCAAAGAAATTGATCTAATATAAATTCTCTCGCTTTCTTTGTCCCTCTATAACAAAAATAAATCTTGTTTGGGAAGATGACCAAAATTCTGATGGCAACTACAATGTGGAAAAACATTATCGATCTCAAACATGATGTAGTTTCATTTCATCAATGTCGACTCTGCAGCATACAAGAATCATAATTTCAAATGATAGAAATATATATCTGGCCTCTGCTCCTGAGGACTATGTGGCCTCTGTAAAGAGATTTATTTAAAATTTGATAAATACAATAGACTACAATCTCACCATCCATGCACCTCCAATTTAAATCATAATTATTCAAATCAATAAGGTGAAATCGATCTCGTATTCTGGGGCACGAACCCATCAGATATAAACCAATTTAAAAGATTTAAATTGTGCATTCAAATCTTGTAGAGGCAGGGTCTCAAAGCATAAGTCGACGTTGTGAATATAAAACAACTGGATGGACATGCCATGACATGCAATCCGATATAGTATTCGATATTGATCATGAGATCCAGTCTCTTGTAGAAAAATGCTCAAAAATGAAGTTGCTCAGAATTGTTCCAAACCAGAACGAATAGAAAGAACTCGGAAAAACGATCCTGTAGATGTGAACGGAACTGAAAACCAACGTTGTATGAGAAATTTATTCAGCTTTGAAGTTTGCCAATTTCAGTAAAAAAAAATGGCCAATTTGACTTTATAAAATAAAAAATAAAAAAAAAATAAAAAAATTTAAAAAAAGAATATTCCACAGAATATTTTGCAGAATATTCCGCAGGCGGCCAATCACAGGGCACCACGTGGCCAGCCCGGAGACCGCCACGTGGCCCCAAGGTGGAATGAAATTGCGTTTTAAAATTTTATTGCATGCGGCAGGATTTGAAACCAAGTGGGCGCGTTCAAAGTCGGGCGGCCTAACCGTCAGGCCAAACGTGCTTGTTATTAAAACATCCGCACAAAAATTTAGTTAAAGTTTGAATGTGCTTGTGGCGCGTTATGGATGGGGGCATGGTCACATTACAAGGCGCCGGGTGCGGAAAACTCAAACTAACTTCTGATCGGTGCGGTCGTATGGGCCTATATTTTAGCCCCCCATTCCGGCGGAATATTTGGTGGAGCGCCCAAATTTAGCATTGTCTCCCATTTTGTCGGAGCTATCTGGCAGTGCTCCACATTTAGTGGAGCTTTTCAAGGGGACACTGGGCAAAACTTCAGTTAGCCATAACTTTGGCTAGGAAAAGCCTTTTGAAGCGAATTTTTTTTTGATTTGGGGGTATTGAAACATTCTGGAGCTGTTGGGACAAGTTGCAGAGCCATCAAGGTACTTTGTCAGTGATTTTATCAGCGAATTTTCTTGTGGAGCCACTAGGGCTTGGTGAAAGATCAGTTGTGTTGGACTATACTCATCCATTTGAGGTGAATGAATAGTCGATTTTTACTATTTTCAATCCTCTGTTTCTAAATTTGCAGCTATTTTAGACTTTTGAGGCTTTCTTCATAGTGTAATACTAATTTTGAGCATTAATGAAAGAGGGAAAAGCCTATTTGGAGGCTTTTGGACCCAACAGAGGTAGCCCAAGAGACGGGTGAACTGCTTAAACAAATGCTTACTGTTATGTTATGTATTTTTGCTGCTATTTTCTAGAGATTTCTATATTAAACAGTAATTTTTAATAAGTCCACTTTTCACAATGAGACTTATACAATGTAGAATACTTCCATTTGTTTCACTTCAAACCACATTATTTCCATTGCAGAATACTTGAACTTGCTTATTCACACATAAAATTTGGTTAATGAATACTTTGCAAACATAAACAAATACTTTCATTGCCAGATCGATTTAGTGATAACTTCATATTTCTTTAGGCAGAGCCAGTAAGAGGGCCAGAAGCTTCTGGTTTCATCCTTTCTAGTAAAGGTGAAATAACCAGTAAAAGCCCCTACTGTCTATCTCTGTATAAGAAATATTTTGTTCACACATTTTCAGATCAGATATAAAGAAATATTTTTAAATTACAAGAACAATTTTCCAATATCGCATTCAACACATCAAATCAAATGACATCAATTTTAAAGAAGGAAAGAGACTGAAAATAAATAAGTATTACGATCTGATCTTACACACACTTCTGTAAAGGACGAATTAAACGTAATCCAACCTAATCCTAAAAAATTCAGAGTGGTGTAGAGTTGGTCTGGTGGCCAACCCAGCCAGCTCGCACCCTCTGCCAACGATTTAGTTCACATAGAGATTATAATCATAAAGCGCAAAAAATAATTAAACAGAACATAGCTTGAAGTGCTTTAATTAATCTTTGAAATCTCGGTCTTTACATAGTGCAGGCAAAGATCAAACTCTAGAAAACATAGGGAGCGATCTGCAGATTAACTATGCTCACGTAATGCTACATTGGGACCGTGTCCTCCCCTTCTTCTTGTCTAGCTCCAGGCGATCTCTGAGTTTATATAGATATTGACATTAAAAATTGGGTTATTAACAAGCCATTCAAAATATAGAAGGAACAAATTACAAATCATAACAGTTTACCATGGATAAAAATCAGATTTGGTTCTAGTGCAACTAAATGTCGAATAAAGGAGTTGAATCTGGTACATGAGGGATTGTTTTGGTAAATGGCTCATATTTTCTCGGTCTGAGACTGACGGTAAACTAAGTGCGATGTTGACCAACAATTAATTCCCAAAATATCCTTGAACTGATATTCAAACTGTCAACTAAATAATGTCCTCTGGATTTGAATAATTAAAGTAGTGTACTCATTCCTTGACTCTAGTGCAGGAACATGAGTGTGGTGTAGGAACTTGATGCATGGTGTAGGAACTCTTTAGAGTGCAGGAAGCCCATAGTAAACTGGTGCAGGAATCCCAATTGGTACAGGAATCTATTGCATAATACAGGGAAGCGAATGCAGGATCAAACCCTGTTGGCATATAAAAATATAATCAACTCAATATAAACCTGCAAACACAAAAACTATTATTAATGATGCTTTTAATGTTTAAATCTCGTTAAAACAAGGGAATCGTGGCAAATAGTAAATACTTACTCTATTGTCTCTGAGAATCCACAAAACCACGACAATAGCCATTCAAACTAAACAAAAGCATGAGGGATTTCAAGTAAAAGGTGATATAAAGCGAGACAAAAGAGGCCTAACATCCCCCCATACCGATCATCTTGTATGTCCTCATGCAAGGAAATCAATTATTGTATTGTCACTCCCTTGTAAAAAAACAAGATTAAAACATTTATGGACATTCGTAATAATGTTCCTGCAATTTTGTGTGATCAACATTTCTTTCGCTAGATAGAGCTTGTTCTAAGAACAATGTCTAGTGGACTCTTTATTTATTTAGACTAATTTCAAGAAATTCTAACACAAGCGCTACTATAGGAAAACTAAATTGCAAGGATGGTGTTATTACTTGAATAAAACAACCAACTATTAAAATTTTCCACAAATATCTCAGGGGCATCCTTGATCACAAGTTTCACTTTAATATCCTCATTGTAGATATGAGTGACATGATTTGAAATCCATTGTATTAAGAGTAGACATAATAATATCTTCCCACAGTGACCATCTTACCATTATCCACATATAGTTGAAGCTCCTATTGTCTGGGAAAAGTGAATTACCTACACTAAGGATCCCATGTCCATAAAAACAAATTATTCCAAAAAGATAGAACTCCAAGGCATAACACCAGAAGGATCTTAAAGCCATTCTCAAAAAGATATGATAATGAATTTAGGGAAAGACAAAAACAACCAAGTAGTTCATAATGTAAAATTAACTTTAATACCACAGGCATGGCCCTGCTGCCAGCAGGCGTCAATAGCCTCGACAAGGATGACTTTTAACCCCACGAAAAGCTTGTGTCCCATCCATTAGATATAGATTCAGTCATTTGAAATAATTTACAATTAGATATTATTTTTGGGATACAACTGTGTTAATTTAGTCATTCATCTATGAACATTTCCATGAATCCCAAAAATGATATCTAATATAATGCACTGCGGAAACCCCTCATACTTAGAGTTTACAATTGTTGTGAAATTAAGTGAAGGCCACTGTCTTGGCTTGGTAACCAGCTAACAACAGTTCCATTCACAGGAACTAGCAAGAAAGAACAAGTCGGCTCGTGATGAGACCTCTTTTCTTCCAGATTTTGAACTGAAAGTTATTACCCTGTCTTTGTGACCAATAGCGGCAATGTCGTTCTCGTTAGGACCCATGATCATGGTAGGTCGGCTCATAGTGAGACTTCTTATCCATCAATTAATTTGTCTTATGAAAATCCTTGGATTATAATCAACCTTAAATAGGTTACTTAATCCTTAAGAGCACTTGATGGTGTGAAAAGTTTTTAATTATTAATCTTTACTGGTTCGTCCTTCTACCCTGGAGACTCGTTTTAAAGAAAACATTTTTAGATAATGACTAAAAAACTCCTCAAATTAATCATGCCAAGGCTCTCATGAAAGCTTGGTAGATATTCGTAAGCATAGTCCACCATAAAAAGATTCTCATCAATACCTTCGAAGAGGAACTTGAAAAAAATTCCTGAATGATAGATGAGAAATATATCAGAGAGTATTAAACATAACTATAACAATACCCCTCAATAACACATTGGTCAATAATCAAAATCTTACCACGAAAGTCCATAATAATAATCACAGTTTCAAGAGTGCTACAGTGCTATTTCATTTCAAATAACATCTTTGTTCATTGCTCTTATATTACCTACCTTATTTTAAAGAGAGGAAAATAATATCAATAATAATAAATAATAAAAAGTAATTTTCTAAGAAAAATTTAAATATTATCATCCAATCGAAAGAAAAGCTATTTTATGAAATGTACAAAGTCAGAAGTTGCGGATGCATGGGTGGTCTATATCTTTCCACGTGGAGTTAAAAATAAAATATGACGTGGGACAGTTCAATTCTCCCCACGGGGAATCACGTGAGATATCTCTCCAATAAAACAAAGTAGTAGTATATAGTGCGATGTTTTGGAGGTAGATGTGACATGTCTATTGATGGGGATACATACATGCCATGCAAGAATGCAGTCTTCACATCATCTAATGAATGTGCCAACCCATCTGCGCTGAGAGAGCGAGGATGGTTCGTATGGAAGAATACCGTGCGACAGGTGCAAAGGTTTCTTCATAGTCAATCACCTCGATCTGTGAGAAGCCCTGGGCAACAAATCTTGCCTTATACTTCTCGACGCTCCCATTAGTAGCTTGCTTTATCTTGTAGATCCATCTTGATCCTACAACTAATTTACCAACCGGCCTTGGAACAATCTCTCAAGCACTGTTTCTAACAATGGAGTCATACTCCTCCACCATGGCATCTACCCATGTGGGCTCCTGCACTACTTCTTCGAAAGAAGATGGCTCTATCATGATACACTTGCTCATAAGAGCCATGTATCCAGTATAATGGTCAGGTGACTATCTCTGTCTGCGCTGTGATGTAGGGACTCCTACATTCTATGTCGCATCAACCTTCAGTCTCTCAGCTTTTGTGGTACGCTTTCTGCCTTGTTTGATGTTTGGTTCTGCATGAGTGGACTCCTCCACTCCATGAATCTCCTCCTATGGCTGATCCACATTTAGAGGCTCATATTTGGGAACAAAAAGTTCCTCCTCTGCATGCAAGTGTAACTCCCTCTCAAGCGAAAACTTCATGGCTTTCACCTCATTGAATTTTATATCTCGTCGCACCACATTCATTCGACTGTTGGAAAATACACACAATAATTATGGGGTGTTTCTGCGTACCCCACAAATATCCCAACTTCTGCAGTCAACTCCAGCTTCTTCTTGGTGTCCTTTGTCACATGAATGTAAACAAATAAGCCAAAAATCTTCAAATGAGAAATATCAGGCTTCTTACCAGTAAAAGCTTCTTCAGGTGTACTCATGCCAAGTACTCTATGAGGACAACGGTTTTGCACATAAACCGTACTGTTGCATGCTTCCGCCCACAAGTGCAACGGTAGGCCCTGTTCATGCAGCATAGCTCGTGCAGCACCGAAAATCGTTCTGTTCTTCCTCTCTGAACCCCCATTCTGCTGTGGGTTATGAGGCACTATGATTTCTCTTCGAATTCCTTCTTTGCTACAGAATTCTTTGAATTCGCCCGAGTTATATTCACCACCATTATCGCTCCGTAGAGCTTTCACTTGCTTCCCTGACTCCTTCTCCACCAATTCTTTAAACTCACATAACTTTGAGAATGTTTCTCTCTTCTTCTACATGAAGAATATCCAGCATCTACAAGAATAGTCATCAACAAAAATAACATAATACCTGTGTTTTTCTGTTGAAGCAACCGAGAAAGGTCCACACACGTCTGTGTGAATTCTCTCCATGATCACCGAAGCACGGTTCTCCTTCTCATGAAAGGTGGTCTTCACAAACTTACCCATAGTACATCCCTTGCACTGATCTAACTGCGCAAGAGTACCCTTAGGAAGTCCAGTCGAAAACTGCTGCAAAATCTTCAAAGCACCATGGTGAATATGGCTCAATCTCTTGTGCCATAATTCGCCCTCATCCCGGCTCACCACTTCTTCTACTTTGCCCATCATTACAGCGCAGCCATCTACCTCTAGCTTGTAGAGATTCTTAATTCGAACCCCCATCTTCTTGGTTTGACCCATTGTTTTATATCGAAGGAAAGCTTTTCCCTCACTGAAAACAACATCATAACCTTTGTCTTCCAGCATTGCGACCGAGACCAAGTTCTTCTTCAGACCCGGAACATGCATAACATCCTTCAACAAGAATGGATTACTGAACTCCCTCTCAAAGGTAATGGTCTGCTTGTCACACTGTACCGACCATCTTCACCCATCTCTATATGCATCTGGAGGTCCTTCTCCTCTAAGTCACTAAACAACTTCTTGTCTCCCGTCATATGGAAAGACACACCACTATCAAGATACCACACTGATCCCATTGCGCTTGAAACCAAGCATGCGATCAAAGAGAAATCAAGTTAAAATTGCGAGGCTAAGGCCTCTCCAGCTACATCTCCAGCTTCCTTCTTGTTCTTCTTCTTCTGTGGGCAGTTAGTGGCGAAATTCCCATGTTCGTGACAGTGAAAACACTTCACCTTGGACAAATCCTGCTTCTTGCCTTTAGCTTCGGATTTTGAAGGAAATTTCTTCCCCTTCCCTTTCCTTGCTTTGGAGGCCAAAGCGCAATTTTCTTCATCTTCTTTCTTCGATGAAGAACCATCCCTGGTACTCCACCTTATCTCCTCCTGCACAAGATCTGACCAAAGTCGCTCCCATCCTGGCAGTTTCTCTCGTCCATTGACAAAGTCTTTGTAGCTATGCTAACTCTTCGGAAGCTCAAGGAGAGCCAAGATCACCAAGTCTTCATCATCAACAGTAACCCCCACACTTCCTAGTTCATCCTTACAGTGGATAAACTTCGTGAGATATTTTGGAATATTGTCTCCCTTCTCCATTTTTTATTTTTCTGAGCTTGTCTTTAAGCGCTCTGGTCGCTTCTGCTTTGGAAAAAATCTGTCAAAGCCTTCCACATTGCAAATGGAGTGGCTTTCCTGTGAAGGCTGGACACAATATGGTCCTTCACACCTTGCAACAGAATTCTTCTTGTCTTTGCTACCTTCTTTTGCCATGCGTCAAGTCCTGCAGCATCACTAGAATCCAGCTTAGGAACATCGCTATCGATGATCTCCTTCAGTCCATTATCCTCCAGCACTGCCTCCATCCTATCCTTCCAGGCTATGTAATTAGATCTGCCATCAAGGGCATACTCCAATCACAACCCATTGAAAGACATTTCAATGTATACTCAACTTCTGCACCAAGAATTTTCTGCAGCAAATTCGAATTGTCCACCAGCACAAACTCAACAATTATTCACAATTTCAATCTTCAATAATTAACACTGCTTCAATACCATGTAAAAAATATATACATTAATCATGCATATGTCCTAGATTCCCCTGATCTCACAATATTTAACTTCTTGCAAAATACAGAATCATTCCACTATTAATCTTTTGCGGAAAATTAATTGTAAACACATGTGAAGCATAAATAAAAACAATCACACATAACACAGTTGTTTAACGGGAAAGCCTGAAGCTGAAAACCCCAAATATCATATATTATGAATCATGGAGATCATGTAACAATCTCATACAAATCTTAGTACATCAAGCTGTCAGTACAATCAATCGTCACACACTAACAAGATGAAATCTGCAAATCCATGCACTGATTTCTGCCTTCCTGCTAGCCTGTCTCCACTGCGCAATCCTTGCTGAAGAATAGCTCTGAATGAATTCGAAATTCCCTTTCCTTGACTGTGCAATCCTCATTGGAAAATCCAATGTGTGTGTGATGCAATCAATGCATCACTATAGTCACAACGGATAGTCCATCTTGCCCTTTCACCTATCTCTCCACTGGGTCTCCACTGGAACTGACGTGCACTGTAGTTAACTGTTGTATTTTTTCAGTTGATTAATGAGTTATTATTTGTGAATTAATTCACTCTAGTCTCACTAGTGTATCATTCAGTTAGACTAGATACAAATAGCTCAATTGAGTCTAACTCACTTTAACTGAGTTAAACTGAATACAACTCCATGAACTACTCTTCCAACTCTGTCATAACTTTGCCACTTCAGTTCTAACTGAGTCCTCCATGCATGAACCACCAGTAAACCCTAGGAATTGCATAATTCCTTCAGCCCACTGATTTTCCAAATCTGTACACTGAAATAAAGTGCTCCAAGAGAATAAGTTTGTTTATTGTCGGATTATTATTAAGAGCTAATAATAATCGACATGCATCTATTTTTCGATCAATGATCTATAAATAGACTTCTCCCAATATTCTAAAAATAGAATTTCGTCTATTTTTCTAACTTGACCAACCATCCACAAATAGCATCTTGCAACTTCTGAAATATGATCACCATGTCTAAAAATAGACTTGCGCCAAAAATAGTCTACGGGCCCACTTAGTGAAGGCGACTCTTTTCACTAAGCTCATCATCTTTTTGAATCTCAACATAAATTAAATGGATGATAAATGTTAGCACAACCATAAAAATAAAATGGATGGTGAATGTTGATAAACATCATTCTATACTAAACATCAAAACACTTATCTGGTCATATATCTCATGTTGCTCAAATTTAAAATATATATATATAAAAATTCTAAATTCTAACTTACTTTTAAATCATTATTATTATTATTATTATTATTATTATATAGAAAAGCATGGAACACGATTCTTAACCATAGGATTTATCTCTACTTTACCATGGAGATTCACTTGTAAATAGGCGTTGTTACAATACCATGGGCTAATACCATGGCTTATGAATACTACATCCCCAAAAAATTGTAACTTACTCTCTATGACACTTGTTCATATGCCATTTCTTGTAATCAATCAATTTAATTAAAAGTGTATAAAGAGCATAAGTGTTAGTTCAACTATTAATGAGTCCTCCTTGTAAGGAGAGCTCTCGCTTTGGGTGTCATTTTCTTTAACATGGCATGGCGAACAAACAAAAAATGGTGTCATGGGTGTACTACATCGTCGAGTGTTTTAAATGCAGGCTTAATTCATTAGGGTGACAAATGTATGTATCTCGTGGGAAAGAGGCTGAGGTGATATCCTCTTCTTCCTTTTCCTAGTATGTTTTTTTTCTGTCAATTGTTGTGGGTTATTTGCATGTTAGGGAGACTGATTTTCTTATGGTTTTTTCGTTCTCTTGGTGTGGAATAGAGGCGCTGTTTATTTGTAGAAAGGTATTTTGTCCTGCACTTCAACCTTCGTTTTTATTAGTTGTTACTTGGGTTCTAATTTTGTTCATCCCTTTCTCTCGCAAGGTTAGGGCTTGGTATGTCAATTTTATGCATTTCCAATGTGTGTTTTGGGATATTAGTTGGTGTATGCTCTTTCTTCCTCTGGGTTGAATTCAGTTTATGCTTAAATTTTGGGACGGTGGTGTTCTAATTGTAGTTATTTAGGTTTTCCTTCGAGTATATTTTGTCTCTCTATTAGTGTTAGGGAATCCTTGGTCTTCTTTGACAACAGTGGAATTGAGTGTGTGACATAAGGTTGTGACTATTATTATCATGTCTTTGGGTTCAAGGGCTCCTATATATTCGATTTTATCCTGGGGATTTTATTTATATATGCCTTTGGTCTACCCTAAGTAGGGTAATTTAGTAGAATTTGGTCCCTAATGTGGGGTTGGGGGAACGACTTATTGGCTCTAAATTTTAGATTGCAAGGGTCAATTGTGTGTCCCACTTCTTTCATTGGTCGTGGTTCTTGTCCATGTCTTGTTTGTTCTCCAGTGATAGTCATTATGGCTCCTCACCAACATATGATGAGTCAGATGGGTGTTTGAAAATGTGTGTGTTAAGTGAACCAGGAATTTTTCTTTTGACTCACTAGGCACTTCCTTTGACTCCATTCCTAGTTAAGAGCGTAATATATGTGTCCTCTATTGTTGCTATTATTGTTCTTGATATTGTTTGATGGAAATATCTAACTAAATAACATAAATAAGATAAATAAGATTTAAAAGAAAACATCAAGGTTAAGGAAAGTAAATAGCTTCCACTATCCATTTTCCAACATGGTATTAGAGCTAAGGTGAACAAGGAATACAACTAGAAGGAGACTAGTTACTTGTCAAGGGGAAGGGAAAAGGAATATTTTCATGAAGAAGAAATTGATTGTCAATGGGATCATTTGAGAAAGGACTCAAGGAAGTAGAGTTTCTAAATTAAAGGCCACATCAAAGGAATATCTAAGAGAAATACTTCAAAAAGACTGTTGATCTCTCTCTAGAAAGGGATCTATTTGGAATATATCTTTGAAGGAAGCATCAAGGGACTTCAGAAGTTGTTATCAAGGACACTTCAAAGATATTGAAGGCATCAAGAAGATTGAAGACATCATCAAGATAAATCTTGGTCATCAAATATCATATTATTGCATCATGTATGAATCTTCAAGCCATATCGGCTCTTTCTGCAAGGAGAGAAATAAGCTTGATGGGGTGTCAAATTATCTAGCATGGAGGAAAATAATTTACTTCATACTCACGAGAACATGAAGTAATGGAATGTTTTATTGGGGAAATTACTGAACCTGGGAAAGATAAGACACAAGAACTAGAAAAATACAAGAAAATTGAAGTAAGGGCACAAAGGATCATAGTGGAATCCATTAAAGATTCTCTTGTTCAATTCATTGAAAATTTGAATATTACCAAGGCTATGTATGGCAAGATAGTGGATTTTTACTCGGTAAGTACAACAAGGAAAAATATTTCGTTGAGGAATAAGTTGTATAGAATGAAGAAATCAAAGGATGAGGATGTGTCATCCTTTCTGATGAGAGTATCTCAACTTATAAAAGACCATCTGTGAAGACTTTCGAATTAATTACTGATTCTGAAGTAAACATCTGTGTACTAGAAGCATTGCCACCAAAATGAAGAAGCTTTGCAACAAGCATCTTATCGTAAAAGAATTCAACTCCCTTTGATGAGTTGTGGGAACAATGCATAGTGGAATAATCAAGGATCACGGTCAAGGATGATATTGGATCATATGATAAATCTCAAGCCTTTCTAGTTAAAGAAGAGAAATTTTGGTAAGTATAAGAAGAAATACATGTCCAAGGTTCAATGCTTCAAGTGCAATGAGTTTGGAAACTTTAAAAGGGATTTCCCAAACCAACAAAACAACAAGAGAAAGGAAAGGAGTGAAGATCATGTAACGAACTAGTGGGAGAACCTGAGAAGAAGGAAAAGAAGGAAGAAGTGAAGGATATTTACTACTAAATAATATTCACTTATTGTGAGGTCCTTTATGAAGACTAATATTTCTTTTAGGATACTATGTTTTGCATAACATCATAGAAAGAAGCATATGATAGTAGCTTGTATAGGATTTACATGATTAAGTTTCTTAGTAGTAATTATCTAGATAGATGAATAGATAGACCATTTTTCATATTAATCATCCAAGAATTATATAACATTATGTTAGAGGAAGTCATCTTGCTAAGGTGGATCATCATCATCCTGGAAGAACCATAATTATGAAAGGTTCTTGGAAGAAACACTACGACAAAAAGTTATTAGACATTCCATGTAATGTGGAAACGATACTGGTAAAGGGATGGAAGAATACAATGGGTCATGATGCAGGATCTTTGTGAGATATATGGATATCTATATGATCGGATGAAAGCATAGGACCTTAAGTGAACTCATTCTTGAAGGACTTTCAACATTTTCAATTCAATTTTGTAAACCCTAAAGATAGAAATTTTAATCAAATGGAAGATTATTTTTTGGTTAATCCTTCATCATGTGAATCCCTTGCATCACACTCAAGATTTGGGAACATATATTTTACATATATACACAAATTGAATGCATGTCGTTCTCATTGTCAAGGAGAAAGTCATTTTCAGTCAGAAGATTCCTCCCTGTCAAACACTTCTGAGAGCGATCACCTCCCTATCACTTTTGTGCATGTCATTGATATAATCATAATTTTTGCATAATATCTCTTCTTGAGTGATGTTAAAGGCTTGAGTCATTCGATGAATCAAGACCCTTGTGTTGATATGAATACCTGGTTTGATTTTACGCATGTTTCCAATCTTTCGTCAGCATAGTATTCTAATTGGTGTCCTATATTTAAGACGTCGGTCATTGTTTTAAATGCATTGAACTTCCATATTGTTGGCATGGTATCTAATCAGATACAAATGGAACCAATCAAGAATCGAGGATCTTATAATTACAAATATGATCATGATACTAGTTCTAACAACTATCACTCAATCAATCATTATCCCATTATCATATCTGATGGTAGTTATCTTACATTGATTGATTTTGTTGAACAAAGTGATATTCATGGTTCATCATCTCAGTATTCAGATGCTTGTAGGATAGTTGAGGCACTTTAGTGTGAGCTTATGGTTATTTCAAGTTCTCACCCTCTAGACAAAATTTTTGGATGAGATCGGTTGAATTCCCCTCATAAGATTCTCTTTGTGATTCAAATGTGTTAATTGGAGATTCATGATTTCATGAGTCGCAAGGTTTTCAAATTGGTTGTTTTGAATATCAAGATACAATCATCAAATGGTTAAAGCAATCGTACTTGGAAATATCCATTGTAAATAATAATTTTCAAGCTTTCTTAATGTTTCCAAAAACTAAAAACATGAATGAATGTACTTCCATAAGAAACCTTCAAGATTTGTATGATTGTCATTTCAAGCAACACGGTAAAGCTAGAAACTAGTTAAAGCTAGTAACTATGGTACATATTTCTCTGGAACCGTGTAATGCGTAATCTCTTAGTCCAACACCCAGTTCCAGCTCAGTTAGTGATTATCATGAAGCATGTTAGACTCTGAGGTTTATAGAATGATGTTGTCTTTTCATGAATGGATTTCACTTAGAGGTATCATATCTTAACCTGACAGGATGATGCTTGGAGAGGAAGAGGAGACTATGATGAAGGACACTTGTGAAACTAGAACCATAAATAAGTCATTAAGTAAGAATATGATGAGACATGAGCTTCCGACAGAAGGTCAAAGATTAGGATCGCATGAAGACTCAATATCAATCACCCCCTTAGAGGATGAATACAAAGAACAAGAAAGATCCATCATGAAGATGCAAAGAAAGAAATAAAATGAGCAACTTGGAAATCCCACATCATCATGAAGTTCCATATCATAATTGGCAAGAGTCATCTCAAGAGTCACATGGGTCATAGTGTCTTTCCACATCATTTATGGTATTTAGTCTCAAGTGTTAATGATCTCAAGCATTATATGCGGTATGGATTATAATGATAATATCATATATATATTATTGGTTATGGTTCTATATTAAATAATTAAACCATAAACCCAAGGCATATTTTCAATTAGGATACAAGATTATGAAAAGAGGGTAGACAAAATTATTGTTGTTAAATCTCGTCATAGACATTTAAAACAATGTTGTTGATGAAACGAGAACTATTACCTCAAAACGGGAACTTTAGCCCAAAAAGACTCAAAAAACATGAAAAAACGCCCCAAAAACAAAAAGTGTGTATTCCAGAACGCATTTTTTTTTCTCAAGGTCAAATTTCACCTTTTTATAAAATTATGCTAAAAATGAAATTGTTTCTTGAAAAAATGATTGAAAAAACACCCTCAAAACAAAACGAGTTGATGATGGAATAACAAAAAAAACATTGTGTCACACTTTTTACACATTGTAACAATGGAATTAAAGACAACATATTAGGACATTGAAAAATCGTAAAATTCTAAATTTTTTGATAGATGATGTTGAATATAAACAAAATCATGTCTGAAGGGCTTATCATTTTGAACAATTTTTATCCATGTTGTTAAACATAAAATATCTTGACTCTAAACAACCCTAAAATTGTAATTATTTTCAACCATAACATTAAAGATAAAATTTCGCAGCGCATAAAAACCTTAATGACAAGTTGTAAATCTCAAATTTTTAAATCTTAAGTTTTCAAGATACTTGAACCATAAAATTATAAAGAAATTATATGGCTTAAACATTTTTTAAAAATGAACAAATAAATGAAAATTTTATTATTCATATATTTGTTTGTTTATATATAAGAACATATTTTTTTTATTTTTTTATTGTTTTTCTATATTTAAATTATAATTGTTTTAGTTTTAAGAAAATAAAAATTAAAAATTAAAATCTTCTTATATATGTTTGTTTATATTTTAAAACATATTTTACTTTTTTTTATTTTATTTTTTATATTTTAAATAACAATTGTTTTAATTTTAAAAAATTAAAATTTAAATTTAAAATATATATATATATATATATATATATATATATATATTTGTTTGTTTATTTTTTAATTTGTTTTTATTATTTTTTTGTATTTTAAAATTTTTTTTTAACAATACATTTTTTTATTATAATAGTTTTTGTTTAAAAAATAAATAATTTTTTTAAATAGTTTGTGTTTGAAAAAAATAAAATAAAATAAAATAAATAATTTGCCGCCTGTTGGGGGCCGGAGGCAGGTTGGGCAGCCCTCGATGGCACCGCCCAGCCGGCCTTTGGCCCCCGGCTGGGCGAAGAGCGATTCCAAGAATCACCCCCGGTTGGGCAGAGGGTGATTCTCAGAATCGCCCTCCGCCCAGCCGAGGGTGATTCTCGAAATCGCCCTCCGCCCAACCTGAGGTGATTCTCGGAATCGCCCACCGCCTAGCCGGGGGTGATTCTCAGAATCGCCCTCCGCCCAGCCGGGAGTGATTATCGGAATTGCCCTCCGCCCAGCCGAGGGTGATTCTCGGAATCGCCCTCCACCTAGTTGGAGGCCAAAGGCAGGCCGGGCACCACCGTTGAGGGCTGCCCAGCCTGCCTCCGGCCCTCGGCTGGGCAGAGGCAGGCTGGGTAGCCCTCAACGGCGCGACCCGGCTGGCCTCCGGCCCCCGGCTGGGTGGAGGCAGGTTCTCGGAATCACCCTTCGCCCGGCCAGGGGCTGGAGGCCGGCTGGGCGGCACCGTCGAGAGCTACCCAGCCTGCCTCTGGCCCCCAGTTGGGCAACCCTCGACGGTGCCGCCTGGCCTGCCTCCGGCCCCCGGTCGAGCGAAGGGCAATTTCTAGAATCACTCCCGATTGGGCGAAGGGCGATTCTAAGAATCACCCCTGGCTGGGCGGAGGGCGATTCCGAGAATCACCCCCGACTGGGCAGAGGGAGATTCCGAGAATCACCTTCGGTTGGGTGGAGGGCGATTCTGAGAATCATCCTCCGCCCAGCTGGGGGTTATTCTCGGAATTGACCTTTGCCTAGCCGGGGGCCGGAGGCAAGCTGGGCAGCCCTCGATAACGCTGACCGGCCTGCCTATGTCCCCCGGTTGGGCGAAGGGCGATTCTCGGAATCGCTCTCCACCCAGCCGAGGGTGATTCTCGAAATTGCCCTCCGCCCAGCCGAGGGTGATTCTTGAAATCGCCCTCCACCCAGCCGAGGGCTAGAGGCAAGCTGGGCAGCCCTCGACGGTGTCGCCCGATCGGCCTCCAGCCCCCAACTGGGTGGAGGGTGATTCCGAGAATATCCCTCCGCCTAGACTGGGGCCGAAGGCCAGCCGGGTGGCACCATCGAGGGCTGCCCAGCCTGCCTCTACCCAGCCGACGGCCAGAGGCAGGCTGGGCAACCCTTAACGGCGCCGCCCGGCCTGCCTCCTGCCCCTGGAAGGGTAGAGGGTGATTCCGAGAATCACCCTAGGCTGGGTGGAGGGCGATTCCGAGAATCGCTCCCAGCTGGGCGGAGGGCGATTCTGAGAATCACCCCCGGCTGGGCAGAGGGAGATTCCGAGAATCGCCCCCAACTAGGCGGAGGCCAGTTGGGTGATGTCGTCGAGGGCTACCCAGCCTGCCTCCGGCCCCCGATTGGGCGGAGGGCGATTCTCGGAATTGCCCTCCGCCTAGCCGGGGGCCGGAGGCAGGCTGGGCGACGCCGTCAAATGAAGGAGATTGGGTCTTGGATCTATTTTCATGTTCAAGTAACTTTTATTATACAAATTTAAATTTAAATATTTTACTTTTTTACTTTTTATGTCTTTATACTAATTTTCTTACTTATTTCTTTTGTACTTGATGATTAGGTACAACACTAGCATGTTGCCTACCAAAAGGAAGAAATTGCATTGCCATTGAGAAAGACCCAGTGCAATGCAAATTTATTCAACAAAGAATTAACGCTCTGGAATTCCTTCCAGATGCGAAACAAGAAGTTGGTTTAAGGAAAGGGGATTTTAATGAATCACGTGTGGCAAAAAAAAAGGAACCTCAACCAACATTATATGGAATGATTGGAAAGGGACACTTTGGAATATTTGCAGACATGAAAGATCCATTAGAAGATTACAATGACCAAAATGAAGTAGAAAATGTTGCGGAAGAAGCCATCAATGATGTTCTAGATGATGTTGAACATGTATTAGTTCATATTGTTGACGATCTTTAAGTTATGCTTGCAAACAAAGCTCATTTTTTAGATATATTAATCAGTTTTACTTGTAATGTTTAGACTTCGTTATTTTATGAGAAAATTCCTTATTTTTTGCAAAAAATATGTGATTACTATTATTTTTTAACATAAAATTCAATAAAAATGCTATTTTCTTAAGTTTTTTTGTTAAGATTTTCCCAAAAAATAGTTTTTTTAACATGTTTTTTTTAACAAATAGTCTCTAAAAGTGTATTTTTTGTATTCTATTTGTATTGAAAATTTGTATTTTTTTGTCATATCGTTGAAAATATTGGTTTTTTTAGCGACAATTATTTGATGTGCATTGAAAAATTAATTAGCAATACATAAACTTGTAGAAAATATAAACTTTATAATATTGACCCTTTTTTTATTTTTTATCTATGTAAAAAAGTGAAGATATCATTACAAATTTTTGTTTAAAAAAAATATTTTTTTCTTTTTAAAACACAAGTACATAAATGCACTTAAAAATAAACATCTCACGAAAGAAGAAGACATTAGAAAATGTATAGTGTCAAAATCAATCCTCTAAAAAAACGTTGGTGATGATACACCACCACTATTCAAAATCAACATAAAAAGCATCACAAAAAACATCAAAAAGTAGGTACCAGTGCAGTTACCTATTTCATCGGTAACAGTGTTAATTCCACTTCAATCTTGTGTTGGTGTTTTGTTATTATGAGAATGGAGAAATTTAAGATTTGAGGACAATGTGATGATTATTGGTATGCTTTTTCTTCTAGTAGTTGCTAGGTTTGTTGCTTCTATCCCCAAATCTTGCTACCCACATAGTTTTGACATCTCCTCGACATTTATGTTAAAATTTTGTCGAACTCCTTATGTGAGTCACATTTGAGTCTTAGAAACCTCCTATATCGTCAACACATGCATCTACTATAACCATGTCAAATTCCAGTACGTACAAGAACAAACTGAAAACATTGGACAACGTTCCCATTCATAAACCCCTTTATGTGGGGTTAATTAATTAAATCATAATTTCAACCTTGCGGGACACATTTTTTGTTTCTTGATCGATTCGATATCTACTAATTTGATAGTTTGGGCATTTTTCTTTCAACATGTGTTGTTCATAATACAAAATATGATCATTACAACATGCATGAATAACTTGATACTCCATTCAGATATCTTTCATAATGGCATGTAAATATGATTTTCTTTCACAGGAAAAAAACAACAAAATGAAAGTAATTAAATATTAATAAAGAGAAACATATTTTGTGAAATATTATTAGAGTGAAATATTTTGTATTTTACATTTTTATTGAATTAAATGTAGTTTATAATATTTTATATAAAATTTATATAATATTATAATAAAATTTGATTTTAAAATAGATATATAAAAATTTTATAAATAAAAATCATATATTTTCAAAATCTAATTTTATTTCATGTATTTCATCTATTTATTCATTAATAAGCATGTTTATTTTGGAATAAGGTTTCAAGAATTTAATTTAATTATCAATAATTATTAGGTGGATGGTAGGGATTTAACCTTTATGGAATATTCTAGAATATTCAGAATAATACACACAAATCAATGATTAAGATTTAGCTATAAATTAGTTATTTTTTGTAAATTGATACTGCATTTCCATTCCTCATAAAAGAGAATTGCATGATCATCCACCATTCCATATAATCTTACAGATCAAACCAGGGTGGTGTGTGGGTCATCCCCAAAATGATTGCTAACAACAACATAGGTATAACATATCAACTTCCACATTTGGAAAATATTCCACCCCCTTGAGAAAGAGGCATACAACTATGAGTCACTAAAATAATAATGAGGCAACTACAAATCAATATAACTGAAGCCAAGAACAAGATTAGAACCGAAACCAAAGTCATGGCGTTGAAAATTCCCAGGAGCATGCACCATAATCCAAAACAATGATAAGCCCAAAAAATGACAACAAGGTGGCTTTCCTCCAGCATAGTGTAAACGCTTCATAGGAGGATGTGCACCTCAAACGAGCACGACCCACCATGATCAAACAAACCTTTACTGGCCTGAATAGACCCCCACAACTCTTAATTCCATCTAAGACTTGTAATCACCAGAGAGTGAACACTACAAAGAGCCCACAAAGATCATCTCTAAGGCTAAAGATACTGCCAACCCAAGAATAGGTGCACTAGAAGACGAATTGAGACTCCATTCACCATGCAACATCAAGAATTTGAAAATATCAATAAAAATTGCTGCAGTCTTGGCACAAAATTAGAAAAATATCAGTCAAAAATATATCAACCCAGAAAACTAGTCTTGGTGAGAGGACATGATGGTTAGGTCTTGAGAACTGTCCATAGGAGGATCAATGGGATCCCTGAGAAAGTCGGTAAGGTCAAATAGCCTTCTCAAGGAGTCAAATTCCCTCCTTTAGGCTGAATTGATGTTCCCATGGCCAACTTGTACTTTGGAGCTACCAGGAGTTTCTAGAATAAAAATTAATTCTTTTTACAAACGTGCTTTTGCACGAAGGGTCTTATAAACATGATATTGACTCCTTTAACTCAAGAAAATAAATCCTAAGAACTAACAAACCCTATAAACACAAAGAACATGATTTGACATAGAATACCATCAATAATGAGCATGAAAACCATGCTTTAATAATAATAACTTTTATTTATATTTTCTTGTTTATTACATAGGATACATATTGAAATAAGTACAACAATTATGAAGACTAGAAATAGTTACATTTCTCAACAATGCTTAGCACCTAAAACAAAACATTATAGCCCTTAACATTTATATTTCTAATATTACACTCCCTTGAGCAAGAGGCATACAACTATGAGTTACTGAAACAACAGTGAGGCAACTACAAATGAATATGACTGAAGCCAAGAATGAGATCAGAACTGAAACCAAAGGCATGATAAAAAACCAGAAATGCCTCCACCCTTGAAAAACGAAAATCCATATCATTGAGAAAAAAACGGATACTATGCAACATACACTTAACGTCTTACAATCCTAAAAATAAATTGTATTTCTCAACCTATTTTTATTTAAAGATCAGACGAAACAATGTATCCATTTGTTGATGCAAACAAAGAGTACAAGAAATGCAACCTATTCTTTCGAAATCTATGAGGATTTGGAATCCTTTGCAATTCTATTACTGACATCAGAAGACCAGAATCAGAATGGTAGAGATGGTCCTTTGTTTCTCTAGCTTCCAAAAAAATAATCTCCTCCCTAACCTCAAGAGGAATGGAGTCAAAGGAAGTGCCCACAGAGTCAAAAGAAAAATGCTCGGTTCACTTAACACAAACATTTGAAAAGCCACCCCTCTGACTCATCATACGTTGGTGAGGAGCCATAATGACTGTCACTAGAGAACAAACAAGACATGGACAAGAACCATGACCAACAAAAGAAGTGGGACGCACAATTAACCCTTGCAATCTAAAACTTAGAGCCAATAAGTCGTTCCCCCAACCCCACATTAGGGGACCAAATTCTACTAAATTACCCAACTTAGGGTAGACCAAAGGCATAGATAAATAAAACCCCCATGATAAAATTGAATATGTAGGAGCCCCCGAACCCAAAGACATGATAAGAATAATCACAACCTTGTGTCACGCACCCAATTCCACAGTTTTCAAAGAAGACCAAGGATTCCCTAACACTAATAGAGAGACAAAAGATACTCGAAGGAAAACATAAATAACTACAATTAGAACACCATTGTCCCAAAATTTAAGCAGAAATTGAATTCAACCCAAAGGAAGAAAGAGTATACACCAACTAATATCTCTAAACACACAATGGAAATGCAGAAAATTGACATACCAAGCCCTAACCTTGCGAGAGAAAGGGATGAACAAAATCAGAGCCCAAGTAACAACTGATAAAAACGAAGGCTGAAGTGTAGGAAAAATTACCTTTCTACAACTAAACAATGCCTCCAGTCCACACCAAGAGAACGACGAAACCATAAGAAAAGCAGCCTCCCTAACATGCAAATAACCCACAACAATCGACAGAAAGAAAACATATCGGGAAAAGGAAGAAGAGGATATCACTTCAGCCTCTTTCCCACGAGCTACATACATTTGTCGCCCCAATGAATTAAGCCTGTGTTTAAAACACCTGACGTTGTAGTACACCCCTGACACCATTTTTTGTTTGTTCGCCATGCCATGACAAAGAAAATGACACCCAAAGCGAGAGCTCTCCTTACAAGGAGGACTCATTAATACTTGAACTAACACAGTTCTCCTTACAAGGAGGACTCATTAATACTTGAACTAACACCCCCATCAGGGGTTTATCTCCAAAGTAGTTATGCTCTTTTAATTAAATTTATTGATTACAAAAAATGACAAGTGAAGAAAGTGTCATAGAGAGTAAGTTACAATTTTTTGGGCATGTAGTATTCATAAGCCATGGTATTAGCCCATGGTATTGTAACAACCCCTATTTACAGAGTCAAAATCTCCATGGTAAGGTGGAGATAAATCATATGGTTAAGGACCATGTTTCGTGCTTTTCTAAATTTATATATGTTTAACTTATATATATATAATTTAAAAGTAAGTTAGAATTTAGAAATTTTATATATATTTTTTTTTTAAATTTTAGCAACATGAGATATATATTGAAATAAGTGTTTTGATTTTTATTATAGATTGATGTTTATCAACATTTACCATCCATTTTATTTTTATGATTATGCTAACATTTAAACGGTAAACCAGAGTAGGGAAAGCAAAGTTGGTTGTGCATTCTAATTATTTTCAATTTTTATTTTTATTTTATTTGACAATACAGATTTGTTTGTTTTTTAATATATAAATAGATTAATGTAATCATTTAGATAATAAATAATTCATCATAAATATTAAAATACTTATTTCATTATACATTTTAAAATACTTATTTCCTTATACATTTTAAATTGTTAAAATTAAATATTTTATAAAAAATACTTAAATTATCAATTTATTTAAAATAATATATATATATATATATATATATATATATATATATATATGTTAAAAAAAACATAAGATCGTCTTGTTTACTTGAGTTTTTGATGATGAGTGTTGAGACCACTTTAAATGTGAGACATCAAAAAATCTGCACATAACATTTATCCATAAACTTATTAACATGATTACAATTTGTGGAAATATACATGAATAAATCTAACAAGATTTTAACTATGAAGATTTACCCCAATTTACCATGGAGATTCTTAATTTGTAAATAAGTTTTCTTACAATATGAAGAGCCAATATCATCATTTATCAATACCTCATGTCTAAAAACCTGTAACTAATTTCATATGACACTTATTCATATGACATTCTTTTTAATTAATGAATTAAATTAAAAAGGAAAAACATAACTACTTGGAAAATATATATGATACTTTTATTTGTGTATAGTACCAAAAATATTCAAGAATATTCCATACAGGTTACATCCCTATCATCTATCTAATAAATTTAATAATTATTGATAATAAATAAAATTCTGGAAGTCATATTTCAAAATAGACATATCTATCTGCATAGTTAATTTTTTAAAAGAATTATTTACAAATTCATATGATATAATATTTGTTTCCTTTTTTTACATAGTAGAAAAGTCTATCATAGATTCATAACTCAGTTATCACTAGCTGCAATCCAAGAATGCATGCTGACCCATCACTATTATTTAAGGAAAATCAAACCACCTAAAATAGCTGCAATCCAAGAATGCATGCTCACTCATCACTATTATTCAAGGAAAATCAAACCACCTAAAATTATGGGTTGGTGGTTCATAAGGGGGTAGGCTTTCACTCTTGCAAATGCCTTATTCGGCTTAGAGAAACACAGGTAATTTTAAGGCATCCTCCAAAGCTTATAATATTTTTTTTCTTTAAAATATGTTTTCAAATATATAAATAAATTCAATTAAAAAAAAAAAAGATTCCTTGGGTAGCCATGTCACAATTTTGCGGGGAAAATCAATTTTGCCATTTTTTTCGTACAAAATCCAACCATAGGAATGTTTAAATCATTTTTTTGATGGTGGATATGGATTCACCACCCTCAAAAACCTCAAGGCCATTTTTGTCTCTCTTTTTTTTCCTTAAAAAATCCAACCATAAGAATGTTTACATCATTTTTTTTATGGTGAATAAGAATTCAACATTCAAAATCTGGAGGACACCCAAAATCCTAAAGTGATAGTTATAACTCAAATTTCCCAAAATTTATGCAGAATTTGAATTTCCACTATTTTTTAGACAAAATTATAACCTTATAAATCACCAAATTTAAAACCAAATTATTAATAATAATGATAATAATAAAAAAACACAACTACGGCCAAAGTTGGGCCGTCACTGTCAGCTACATTTAATTCAATCTCCATTCGATAAAGTCGGAATAAGGGGCCAAAATATTAATAAAATATTTTGGCAGCTGCATTTAATTCAATATCCATTCGATAAAGTCGGAATAAGGGCCCAAAATATTAATAAAATATTTTTTTGCATATTTCGTCAGTTGTTTAAGAATGTAAAAATAATGAAAATATTAATTAGGTTTATGATAAGAAGGCATGCACATCACCATATGAGGAGGTACATTGCATTAGTTGTAATGATGGCGCATTTAGTAAGACAGGTTGGAGTGTCAGGAGGGCGTCGGAAAATGCAGAATAAGGAAAGCCTAAGGAGGCAAATGTGGAATATGCAGAAACCATTTGAAACCAACAGGTGCGGCGATTTCAGGACTGGTACCGGTGCAGACATTGTTCAGGGGTTTCAAGCGTGTGTTCAGGGGTATGTAATTCTTCATCCCAACCTTATGCTTTTAGCTATTAATTGTCAGATGAGCTAGGATAGAGGAAGATTTGAAGTTTTAGGAATGAATTTGGTTATCAACAATCATAAGGTCAGGAATTATAACTTATTACTACCGCAGGAGGCTATTCATCCTTGTTTTCGTGATCCCTGTAGCGTCATGATGTCCTAACCTAATTGTATAAATCACTTCGTCAATTATCTCAATCAACGGAATTCCAAATATCATTCTGCAAATTATGTGCCAGAGGAAGATTTATTCCTGAAAATGCAAATTTTAACTGTCATAACTCTGTCCTCCCGTCATACAGGCTCACAGATAGTATACATGGATTTTTAGTAGAAAATCAAGAACAAAACTATGGTAAAGAGGCAAACGAAGAAGAGTAAGGTCAACACTCAAGATAAAGGAAAGCAAAATATGGTAAAATCTACAGCTGAGACTAGTAAAAGAGGTAGGAAGACTAAGCAAGAGATGTTACAGAATATCTCGCAAGCTTATTCTCTCAGAAACCCTTCACAAATTAGAAATATAATCCAAGGATGGGAAAAATAAAGCCACGGTAATGAGGAAGACAATGAGGCAAAGGAAAAAATAATGGATTTCGTTACTGATCCAGGAAATACAAGAGGTCGTCTCTCACTGTTTAACCAAATTGTTCATACATACTGGATAATGAAATGTGTCCTAGCCAAAGCAATGCAAAGTCTTCATCCAGAGCAAGGGAATGCAACATCGTCAGTAATTGAACTTTTTCAGGATATTACCATTCAACTCCATCAAATCAAGGTGTCACAATACCAAATGATAGCTCGAATAGGTCGAATTGAGAAGCAAATTCAACAGATGCAACAAGTGGACATTCCTAGTTCCACTACTAAGGATCTTGCACCGATAGACTCTTCAGATGGGTAGTAACTCAGATTATGTTTTATGAATTTTGCGGATAGTGTTTATGTTTTTAATTGTCACTTAGTTAATGGTTTAAACAGTCAACTGGCCATTGCGGCAAGTAGAAGAAGGAAACAATTTCAACTTTGGATGGCTTTCCAGGCGTTAAGGTGGCCAACAGACCTAGTTTCCTACGGGCAGGTTGAGGCCACTAACTTTGTATATGATGCAATCTGCTTTTTATGGTAATAGAAAATAGTAAGGACCTACCAAATTCACAAAAAAAAAATGATAACAAGGTAAAAATAATGAAAATATTAATATTTTATGATAAATATTTTCTAGAATTTTCAAAAAAACATGGTTAGAGTTGTAAAGTTTTAGGATTTTAGGTGTTTTTGGAGTTTTTGACAGTATTAAATTCATTTCTAAATTTAAAAAATAGTAATTAAACATTTTTACTATCAATTTTTTGTAAAAAAAAAAATTATTCTCACAAAAAAATAACTTGTAAAATTGTCTCCTAAATAGGCAACGCCAAAACAGGAAAAACAAAATTATAATTTTTTTAAACAATGCTGGTACCAAAATTATAATTTTTTCAAACAATGCTTGTACCTGCAATTTGAAAAAGTCGTAGTCTACCCAAGCATACAGAATGACAAAGAATCTGGCAGAGATTTTGAAAAAAATCGTCAAAGATTTATCAGACTCTTGTTTATAGTTGTTAAACTTCAATATTTTAGGTACCCTAAGGGGTTTTTGATAGTGTTGAATCCATTTCCACTATCAAAAATTCAATTCAAACACTCCAACTCCCTGATTTTTTGAATTTTATTTTACCGAATTCCGACAAAATACTGTCGTCTAGGCTATTATGTATGCTAGGTAGATAACTCCTTTGAAAAATAATTTACCTCAATAATATGTTAGGTTATTCACCGACATGTCAACTTGTCGATTTAACGTTCTTGGGCCTCAGAGGATTTCTTAATCTGGCTCCATCTCTATTTCGGAATCATTATGATGGCATGGTACAATTGTACTTTTTTTTCTCAAGGACAAAAATTTGAATGAGCCATTAGATAGGGAATTTGTTTTTGACACAAGAGATGGTGGATGGCGGAGAAATATAGGAGTATGCTTTAGTAGACCTAGCAGTAAAATTGCATAATAATAATAAGGAAATGTGCTTTTATGGTTTGCAACATAAGTGTGAAGTGGTATATTTATCTATCAACATATAGTTATTGGTTTTTATTTTAGATAATTTCATTTCATTTTATTTGTAATTTTAGTTGTTTTTTTTAAATCGTTAAGAACTAATTTCATTTTTTTTTTCAAATTGTTAGGAAATTTAGTTTATTCAATTTAGGTTATAGTTATTTTATTTTGAAAAGGGTTTCAAGAATTTTAATTTAAATATCAATAATAATTAGGTGGAGCATAATTTACTTTGGCCTAAATTTTGTGCCGAAAATACAGGGAAATTCTCACAAAGTTTTGATAAAATATGACACCTTTTTTTGGGGAATTTTGTGTCAAGTTTCAAGATTTTGGGTGTTCTTGGGGTTTTTGATGGTGTAGAATCCATTTTCACCATCAAAAACATGATTTAAGCACTCCTACTATCACATTTTTTGTAAAAAAAAATAGTGCAAAATTGAGACAACCCCATTAGGTGGATGATAGGGATTTAACATCCATAGAATGTTCTAGAATATTCTTAACAGTTTTTACAAATCAAAAGTTAATATTTATCTCGAAAGTTATTATGCTTTTTTTTTCTTTTAATTGAATTGATTAATCAAAACAAGTGTCATTTGAAATGAGTCATTGTTTTTTTTTAGACATGTGATATTGATAAGCCACGGTATTGTAACAAAGGCTATTTACATGTAAAGTGGGGGTGAATCTTCATAGTTAAGAATCTTGTTAAATGTTTTTTTAATGTATATATATATGTTTATTTATTTTTTAATAATAATTAAAATAAAGTTATAATATATATATATATATATTGAAGAAAATATTTTGATGTTTATCATGAATTGATGCTTATTAGCGTTTACTTATCATTTAATTTATATAGTTATACTAGTATGTTAGAGGCTTTAAAATTTTGGTTTTTTGTATTTTGAGAAATTAAAATTGCAAAACAATATATATTCTAAATTTAATAAAATAACATAATTATATTTACTTAATGATTATAATGGTTTTATGATTGTTTATTAAATAGATATTATATTTGATTTTTTTATTTATTATTAAATATATAGAGAATTTTTATTTTTATTTTTTATTTTTGGAAAGTGCAGAAAACACATAAAAACTAATAGCATTTATGGTATTAACACATATTATTGATAATATTAGAAGAATATGTACTTGAGTTTTTCTTTTTTTTCCTTTTACTTTCAAGTTGGGTACATGTACCTATCCGTGTCTTTTTTAAATTCGTTTTCACATGTCTTGTTGGAAACTCTTAAATATTTAATTTATTTACTTTAAATTGTTAAATAAATAAATTAGATAAAGGTAATTTTATTTTACTAATGATTTCCATGTTTTACATTTTCAACCAAGTATAAAACTCACAACATTTTAATTTGTAATTGTTTTATTTTCTTAATGATATATATTGCATTTATCCATGGGTTTTAATATATGAAGTGTTTCCTCTTTTTAAGCTATGGGGCTTAAGATAACATTTTTCATGTTATTCTTTTATGTCTCTATTAATCACCCAAAGAAATCAAGGAATCTCACGAGCTAATTTACATTATGTAATGTTAGAATTTCACATACTTTGTGCAACAATTCAAGTGAATGTGTTAGAAAACAAGTTGGGAAACTCCATATGAAAATTACAAAGGATACCTTTACCCAATATCATTTTTGGGAGAGCATGGATTTGCATATCTAAGACTAAGAATCAACATTTCATGGGGATCTATTATGAGGTTGATAATAAAGTTTATGAGACAACTTATCCTAGATGTAAAGCAAAGATGACCTATTCTAGTATAGCAAATCAACTCTAAGATCTAGTCTTACCTTACACCACCACTTCTAGTCACAATACTCTCTTGGAAAATGTCACTATAAATGTACACTTTATTATCCTACATGGACATTCAGTTCAATAAAATCTATAACTATCTGATGATTGTTGCTAAATAACATATTTTTCACCTTCTCCCTTGTCAACAATACTGGATTATGAGTTTTTTAGGCTTGCAAGGATTTGTGGAGGATCTATGATGTAGTATACCTAGGGGGGATAATATGGGGTATTGGTACAGAGGAAGGTACCCAAGGAAATAATGTAATGTAAGGATAATAAATGGTACAGAGGAAGGTATCGAAGGAAATAATGTAATGTAAGGATAATAAATGGTACAAAGGAAGGTACCCAAGGAAATAATGTAATGTAAGGATAATAAATCCATAGGCCATAATTAATAAATAAAGTGGTTAACGCACATTATGCAAGGGACCACAAGTAGTTAGGAAATAATGTGATAAGCCTGTGGTATTAGATATATGACCTGTGGTATTGTATGTATGAAGCCTATATAGGGGCTAGAGACTCTCCATTGAGGACGTGAAGGATTATTGTATTGACAAGCATATGGCTTGTGGAGTGATCTCCTTCCTTAAGGAGTAGTTGTATGGTGTTACTCTATGTAGAAATTATACAAACAATATGTATACGAATGGATTCAATCCAACCATGCAATATTCTAGAGAAAGATATTGAATCCTTCTATAATTAATTTACGGAAATTAAACACGATCGCACAATCACACCAAGTAAGAGAAAGAATCAAATCCGCATCACATGAAATTTTCTGGGGGAAAGAAATCTGCTCAAAACCCCTTTATCTTTATTGTATAAAACCAAGGAATCATGAAACAACTACAATGGACTCTTCTCACAAGAGTCTGCTGCACTCTACCAACTGTCTCACACTGATCCAGACAAAATCGACCAACACTTAGCCAATTTCCTGCCTCTGCTCAGCCTTCCTTGCTTGCGCAATTCTAAGAACAATTGATCCCTATTAATTAGGAAATTCAACCTTCCAAAACTGCACAATACATCATGGTAAATCCTATGGTTGTCTAATTGCGCGCTGACAATTTACTAATAATACAATTGATAGATAACATCCCTTTAACCTCTGTCTCAACTGGGTATTCATCAGAACTGACATGCATGCAGCTATTAATAGTAAATCATCAGTCACTTGACAGATCACGCATGTGAATTAAATCTGATTTAATTCACTTGACCTCTCACTAGTGCAACAATCAGTTACAACTAGTTAGACTGACTTTAACTCACTTAATTGAGTTAACTTATTTCTCATGCATTAAACTAATACATTAATTGCAACTTGGACTCTAAAACAAATAGAATAATTCTACATGCCTCACCAACCACCCTCAACTCCAATTTCATGAGCTAATTGAGTCTATCACACTAAGTTAACTATTACAAGTGATTATGAGATAAGATTACAATTTATTGTCCAAATTAACTAAGGGAAAATTAAATTAGACACACATTTCTTGTTGACTTTTCAACACTCCCTCTCGACAAGAAATGGATTATCAGCTACCCCGATCCTGCCTCTGTGGTATTCGAATTTGCTCTTAGCGAGCGCCTTCTTCAGAATATTTGCATCCTGGTCCTCCGGGGGAATGTACTGAAGTAACATAATGCGTCTCTAAACACAATCTCTGAGATGGTGGTACCGATCAATATTCTTGGACCTGTCATGGAATACTGGATTAACCGAGAGTTTTATGAAACTCTGGTTATCACCATGTATCACCGTCGGATCCATATGATGACCAAACAAACCAACAAGTATCTTCCTCATCCAGATGGCCTCACATGCCGCCTGACTGGCTGCCATGTACTCTACCTCGGTTGAACTTAGTGCAACTGATCTCTACTTCATGTTATACCAAGAAATTGTTGTCGATCCTATGTTGACGATCCCTCCTTATGTGCTCTTCCTGTCTGACGGACTGCCTGCGCAATCTGAATCAGTGAAGCCTTGAAGCTTCACTCCCTTTATCTGTTTGTACCATAATCCATACTCTATAGCGCCCCTAGTATATCTCAAGACATGCTTCCCCACCTTCCAAAAGAGCTTGGTCGACTTAACCATAGCTTGACTAAACTGGTTAACTGCGTAGCATATGTCTGGTCATGTGTTCACCAAGTACATGAGTGAACCCACAAGCTTATTGTAAACAGTGGCATCCACTACCTCACCTAAAGTAGCATCCTCCTTCCTCCTGTTTCCTGCAAGAGGAGTCTCCATGGTTTTATAGCTCTCCATGTGGAACTTCCTCAGAATCTCTTTGGCATACTTGCCTTGAGAAACAAGTAGTTCCCCATCCCACTGCCATATCTCCAAACCAAGGAAATATTGAAGGAGTCCCATGTCCTTCATCTCACACTCTCTTGCAATATCTTCTTTGTAAGAAGTTATGAGTTGCTCATCACCTGTCAGAATAAGATCATCTACATAAAGTACAATAATCACAAGCTTACCATCAACCAAAATCTGGTACAGCTTCGCATCCACTTCACACTTCGTGAAGCCCAACCCGGTGAAATAGATTTCAATCCTGGTGTACCAAGCATGAGGTGCTTGCTTCAGCCCATACAATTCTCTCTTGATTCTGCACACATGCAACTCCATGTCAAAGGTCTCAAAACCTTCTCTAAATGCGTACAAAATTGAAACAATTTTATCCTGACTCTAAATGTCTTATAAGGTATATTATCTACTATATCTTTTGACATACTATTAAAAAAGTAAATGCTATCCACCCACTTCATGTTTCAACAAAAAAATAGACTTCTAGAATTACTCATCTAAAGATTCAATAGATGTCAAATCCTTGGCACATGATCCAGGCATATCTACTTGATGCATGCTTTGGAGTTGACATTCAATGTGACCAAGATGCACATTCTGGTGATGTACATGAAGCTATATTGCCTGAATGTCTCTGTGCATATCAACCAATATGGAAGTTTCCTTTAGGTCACCTCCTACCTCTTGAACTGCTACAATGGCCTTTGCCATTAGTTGCACTGGTATATTAGAAGTATTTTAGTATTTTGTATCTTGAGAAATTAAAATTTCAAAACAATATATATAATCATTGTTGGGAGTACTATAGGGCATATTAATGGACCAACATTTAATTGTCAATACGTGATTTTGTGAACTTCGAGGTGCAGCACTAGAAATGTTAGAGAGAGCCCCCATCAACCTGCAAATAAAACTCTAGTCTAACTTGTGCATCAATCTCAACAAATCAAATTGAATCCTACACTTTAGAGGAAATTTGATAAAACACCAATCCTGACAATTGAAAACAATCTTCGATCAAACATTTGAAAAATAAAAGGCTACTATCAATTGCGAAATGAAATCCTAATTATTGGAAAACAGAAGGTAAATCCTAAATATTGTTTGACTAGAAACCAAGCAATGCCTAAACAACATCGAAAAGGAAATCTGTAAATGCTGAAAGAAATTCAATATCAATTCAAAACCATTATTTGTGCAAATAAAAATAAGAAAGAGAAGCACAAAAACCTCATAACAAGTCCGCACTAATTATGCCTCATCTATCTTTGGTAACAAAATCCTTTTCAATAAATTAAAACTGGAAAGCATCTTCAAACCTTGGCAAGTAAATTTACTATGTAAACAAATCTATGAAATAAATTGATTTAATATAAATTCTCTTGCCTTCTTTTTCCCTATGTAACAAAAATAAATCCCGTGTAGAAATTTCCTGTTTTCCAACCCCGGTTTTCAGTTTCACCTTATTTTTCCAAATAGTTAATGCCCTTTCCCATATCCTTACATTCAACAAACTGGAAAATAATTTTTTGCTGAAAACACAAATTCTCGAAAATTTACAGAATGCTGGAAAATGCAGAAATAAAAATCAGCAAGCTTAAAACAGTCATTCACACATTTTAACACAGATATTTTTGGTCAACATGACTCTGGAAAAACCCCCTACAACTCTTGGGGAAAACCAGTTTGAAAGCTTCTCTTTATTTTTCTGAAAAATGCTTTTTACAGTGAGATAGAAATTTACACAGCAAAAATTACAGCAACCTCAAAAACTGTACTTATCTCGAAAATCGTGCCAAAACTCCGCCTCAGTTTCCGTGCCCACAAAAAACAGAAATTATAGCAAACAGTCCAGCATTAAATGTTGTACGAACAGCATTGAAATCTGTGCTGTACGGCTGTACGGTTGTACGGTTGCTCGAAAATGTGTTGTACGTTCATTTTAAATCGTTGTATTGTACCTTGATTTCGCCGTCGATTTTTCTGCTGTACGGATTCAGAAAACAGCCCTCTCTCTCCTGCTATATGGACCTCGATTTTCGTGCCTTCAAACTGCTGTACGGACCTCAAAAACGTGCAGCATTAAATGTTGTCTTTCCTCCCTCGAAATTTGTGCCCTCTTGCCTCAAACTACGTGCTCTGCTCTTGCTGTACGGATTTGCTGAATATCACTGCTGCTGCCCTCCTCCTTCTCACTGCTCAGAAAAATCTCCAACTCTCTCCTTCTCCTTCTCTCAATCTGCTCATGAAAGAATGAATGACCTTTTCCTCCTTTTCCTCCTTTAACCTAACCCTAAGTGACTTTTGGGGAATCCCTAAATCCAATGGCTGAAATAGATTGAGATCTAGGGCCGAGATTAAATGCTCATTTAAATCTCACTTTCTATTTTTTAATTCACCCCACTTTAATAAAGACCCACTTAGTCATTTATTTCCAAAGTCACTTTTCCTTTCTAATTTTACATTCACTTTATTAAAGTCACTTTAAAATTAGACTTTAGTAACTTTATCACTTAAAGTCACTTTTAAATTAGATTTGACTTTATAACTTTATAAAGTAACTTTAGGAGAAAAAATAAATTCTTTTGGACACTTTTCCCTAGGCCAAAGATCAAAGCCTTAGGGAACCACCTGTCCTCCGGTACCAAATTTCAACACTCCCTCTTACCGAGGAAGGTGTTCCTCACCACACCCATCTTGTCTCTGAAGTAGACATGCTTGCCTTGTGGTAAGGCTTTGGTAAGAATATCTGCAACCTGCTCATCAGTGGGAATATACTCAAGCTTCACAGCTCCCTTCTGAACATAGTCTCTGATGAAATGATATTTGATCCCGATATGCTTTGACCTGTCATGAAATACCGGATTCTCCGTGAGTTTAATGCAACTCTGATTATCACAGTAAATCACTGAAGGTCTCAACGGCTGACCAAATAAGCCAAACAACATCTTGCGAAGCCAGATGGCCTCACAACTAGCTAGACTGGCTGCCATATACTCTGCTTCCGCTGAACTCAATGCTACTGACTGCTGCTTCCGGCTGAACCATGACACCACCGCCGAACCCAACCCAAAACAGCACCCTGAAGTGCTCTTCCTATCAGAAGCACAACCTGCCCAATCAGAATCAGTGTAACCTGCCAATCTCACTCCATCCCCCTGCCTATAGTCCAGACCATAATCCACTATCCCCCGTACCGCAAATGTGTTTTGCAGGGGCCAATCCAGTGAACCTTTCCTAGGCTCACACATAAATCGACTCATTGTTGACTCATCGTATTGACTACAAAACATACTGCAAAACAAATATCCGGCCTAGTGTTGACCAAATACATCAAGGAACCAATCAGCTGTCTGTACAATGTGGGATCCACCAACTCGGAATCCGAAGCATGAAGCTTCTTCCAGTTGGTGATCATCGGTGTCGACATGGGTTTACAATCCTCCATGTGGAATCTGCCAAGGATATCCACAATATACTTCCCCTACCCCAGGAAGAAATGCCCCTCCTCCTGCCACACCTCCAAACCCAAAAAGTAATGCATCAAGCCGATGTCCTTCATCTCAAACTCCGCCGCAAAATCTCTCTTGCAGTGCTCTATGAGTCTCTCTGCACCTGTAATGACCAAGTCATCCACATACAGCACCAGAATGAGAGGCTCCTCACCTATCACAATATAGTAAAGGTTTGGATCTGCCTCACTCTTTGTGAAACCCATCCCCTGCAAGTATGTATCTATCCTAGAGTACCAAGCTCTGGGAGCTTGCTTCAGGCCATAAAGGGCCTTCTTCAGTCTGCACACATGGGACTCCTTCCCCATGCACCTCAAAGCCCTATCGTGCCCTCGATGTACACCTCCTCTTGTATGAAGCCGGTGAGAAATGCGGTCTTCACATCCGTACGGTGGATCTTCAACCCATCTCTGTTGCTATCAATATAATGGAGCGGATCGAAGTATATCGAGCCACGAGGAGCAAAGGTCTCCTCATAATCAACCCCCTCACGGGAGAACCCTCTAGCCACAAAACTTGTTTTGAATTTCTCAATGTTGTCATGCGGCATGCTTTACCTTGTAAAGCCATACGGAAGTAACCATGGTTGCCCTCGGGCCTTCGCACCACCTCCCAAACATCATTCTTCATGATAGAAAGATACTCCTCACACGCCAGCCTCTCTCTCCGGACACAAGCTGGCTAGGCGCCTCCTCATAGCTAGAAGGCTCAAGTCAAGGATCTTGGTAGCCATTGCCATATAGCTAAAACCTCTCGGGTGGTACGCTCTCTCTAATCGGCCTCTTAGGCCCGGCGGCATATGTGGCCTCTCTCGAGGTGTCCTGAAGCCACTTGGGCCTCTTCCCTGGCATACTTCTCCCATTGGAGAATGAAACTCCTCCTCATCATCATCGGGAGCACGAACTCCTGTTGTCTATTTTGCTATCCTCTGCACCGCACGGAACACCTTGTAGAAGCTAAAGTATCGTGTGAGCTGTCCATCGGTGGACTCCCTAGTGAAGCGCTCAAGAGTGAAGCGCTGCATGCTACCCGAAGCACCACCCCTCACGGCTCTGTGAGCCACTTTGCTCACTAACGGACTTAACATCGTCATATATGTACCTCGGGACCCTCTGATCCCTGCCTTTGGATCCACGCGGGCGGCTCGGCTGTTTGCTTCAAGTGCGGCTGATCCGGATACTCTAACTCCGTGATCTCCTAAAGGCCCTATCCTCCTCAAACTACATCATACGACAACAACTTTCTCTGTGCGGGAATGTAAATGCGAAAGGCCTTTTAGGTCTCTTGTAGCCCACAAGATACCCTTCTGCGGTGGGCTCTAGTTGGTCCTCTTCTCCTTGGATATGTAGGAGTATGTGATACACCCAAAGTCTGAGAATGACCAATATCGGGCTTCTTCCGGAAGAAAGCCTCCTGCGGAGTCATGTGCCCCAAGGCATGATGTGTGTGGACTCTGTTATGCAAATAAACAATATTTTTGTAGGCCTCTGCCCACAAGAACAATGGCAACCCGATCATGCAACATGGCTTTGGTAGCCCCTCACGATGGATACATTCTTCCTCTCAGCAACCCCATTTCTTTGGGGTTGTGAGAACAATGAACTCCCTCTAATGCCTGCCTCCGCACAATAGTCAACAAACTCTCCCAGTGTACTCTCCTCCATTGTCCAACCTTAGGGACTTGATCTTCGACTGTCGCTGTCTCCTGAAGCTGCGGAACTCCACGGAAACGGCAAAGACCTCACTCTTGGTCTTGAGAAATAAATCAGGTCCTCCTGGAGTGATCATCAATGAATGAAACATAGTACTCATATCCACTCAAGGAAACATGAGACATTCGGCTTGCTCACATCGGAATGAATCAAATCAAGTATCCCGATCACTTGCTATCAACTGTACAAGAAGAAGAGGATTTGGAAAACTTGCCCATCGGACATCCTCTGCAAGTATCAAAGTGATCGATCTTGAAATCTGGCACACCTATAGTGATCTCCGCAAAGTCCTCAAGGCTCCATGATACATATTCCCCATCTGGCGGTGCCAAATCTCACATAGCTCAGCCCGGCCTACTGTTTTCGGTACTACTTTATCGGTAATGCCAAAAGGGGCTGAAATGCAAGAAATTGTACACCTTTGCATGGCGTACACCTATCACTCTAGTTGAATCAGGTAGGAGCGCCCACGGGATACATTGCTTACTGTCCACCTTTTTGAACGGTATCTCATATCCCTCTTGTCCTCCAAAGCTCGGTATGAGATATGAGGTTCTTCCTCATCTTTGGCACATAAAGAACATCGACACCTTCAAGGGGGTTTAGACTCCCTCTAAAATGTCGGTGTTCCCACACTTGCGGCTTGCTCTAACAACTCTCTTTGTCATCTGCAAGTACTACCTCTATATCGGTGCACCACTCTCTAAAAGCTCTAAGAAGTACTCATGGACTCTTGTCATATGACGTGGCTTGTCCACATACCGGATACCCGAAGATGTAACAAAACCACAGTCGATACATCTTCCTACGAACCTGCGCGGGTAATCGCACTAGAGGACTCACCTTGATGAACCCAGAAACTCCCGGGTAAAAGCGATACGCAAAGTCCTCAACCCTTGCTGATGCTTCCATGCTGCAGTTCTTCCCCTTCTTCTTCTTCTTCTTTGGACACAAAGTGCATAGTGCCCCATCTTACGACGATTCCAACACTTCACCTTGGAATAGTCCTTAAATGTGTTACTGTTTACCTTTACCTTTTCCTTTGCCCCCACCATTACTTGTAGGCTTTGGTTCTTCCCCTTTGCCTTTCTTGCCTCACATGACGATTGCTACATCCTCATCCTACTCAGCGGCTTGGCTGCCCCAATCGACCTTTCCACGATCTGCAATACGGCAATCATCCCAAAACCTCTCCCATGGGAAGGGTCTCACGTGCACAAACCCCATCGGCAAAGTTCATCCATGAGCTGAGGAGGCCATTCAACGCTATGCGCACCAACTCGGTGGTTGAATGACCTCTCCAATTGGTACCAACTCATCTCTCACATTAGTAATATTTGTGAGATATCCGGCCGCACTATCGGTCTTACCCATCTTAATGGTTTCGGCTTCTCCTTCGGGACCATTTTCCGATTCTCATTGGTACATAGGTAGAGATTGGACAATGCTATCCACATCTCATGACCATTTCTCTTTCCTCTCACATGAGGAATGCAATGGTGTTGATTCCATCTAGAATTAGTCTCTTACCCTTGTTGTTCTTCCTATTATATCTTTATGGCGAGTAGCATCGGTAGGCACATTAACAGGCTACAACTTTGTGTGGTATGCACCATGATGTCCCAAACTTACGCACTCCTCAAAGATACTGCATTCTCCTTCCAAACGTTATGAGTGGTATACCCATCCACCCTATCCTCCCACTCAATCCCAATGACATCCCTCTGTCCTAAAGCGAAAAATATGACATTGTAGTAAAGATAAAAAATTACGTTTTTGTGAAAAACCAGCTTGCTGGAGTGCAGTGAAAAATAATTGAAACTGTATTTTTTCTCTTCTTTATCTCAAAAAGCTTGCACTTTCGGCCTCAACCTACGATACTATGTAGAAATTTCATTGTTTTCCCACCCCGGTTGATTTCACCTTATTTCTCCAAATATTTAAATACCCTTTCCCATATCCTTACATTCAACAAAGTTTGGAAAATAATTTACTGGCGAAAACACAAATTCTGGAAAATTTACGAGAATGTTGGAAAATGCGAGGAAATAAATATCAATATAGATACAAACGGCCATTCAACACATTATAACACGAGAGATTTTTGGTCAAGCTGACCCTGGAAAAACCCCTCTGACTCTTGGGTAAAACCGGTTTGAGAGCTCCTTCTTATTTACGGAAAATGCTTTTACGGAGAGGTGAAATATACGGAAAAAATTCTAGCAAATTAATTACGGACTTATTTGGTTTTTTACCATGCTTGCCTCCACCTTGGAAAACGTGCCGAACAAAAAAATACTCAAAATAGAAATTTATTACGACAAAGCTTGCCTTTCTCGAAAGCTGTGTTGGGCGCAGCAGAAAAACATGCCCGGCAACCTTGGAAATCGAGCCCTTTGTTCTTTGTACTTTTCATCAAAAATACGTCTTGCCTTTCTCCTCGAAAAACATGCCACAAAACGACTATATAGACTATTGTACGGACTTCTATCTCGATTTTCGTGCTATTGTACGGCCTTCTTTGCCTCGATATTTTGTGCGGCCTCTTCTTGCCTCGAAAATCGTGCCCTCCCCCTTCTTCCTTTGTCTGGTTCTTGGGGAGTTTTCCTCTCCTTCACCTTCTCGACTCTCTTGAAGAAAAAAGTCTCAGCTCTCCTTCTCCTCCTCTCTCAATCTGCTCATGAAAGAATGAATGACCTTTTCCTCCTTTTCCTCCTTTGCTCCTAACCCTAAGTGACTTTTGGGGAATCCCTACATCCAATGGTGAAATAGATTGAGATCTAGAAGTGAGATTAAGCTCATTTAAATCTCACTTTCTATTTTTTAATTCACCACACTTTAATAAAGACCCCTTAGTCATTTATTTCCAAAGTCACTTTTCCTTTCTAATTTTACATTGACTTTATTAAAGTCACTTTAAAATTAAGAATTTATGTATTATCACTTAAAGTCACTTTTAAATTAGACTTTAGTAACTTTATCATAAAGTCACTTTTAAATTAGATTTGACTTTATAAAAATTATAAAGTCACTTTAGGAGAAAATTTAAATTCTTTTGGACACTTTTCCTAGGCCAAAGATCAAAGCACAGCAGGGAACCACGTCCTCCGGTAACCAAATTTCAACATCTCCATGGATTATTTTCAATGTTTGCATGTTGCTGCGGTGGTGATAGGATTAGATATAGTTCCATGTTTTAGAAGCCCGAATAGGTTTTTGGGTATTTTAAATCTCTTGTGGTTAATGAGTTCTATTTTGTTCTATTTGGTCAAATGCTATGAAAAACCTTGTCTGTCGAAACGTTTGTAGGGTGTTTCTTGATAGTTGGCTTCTTGGTTATCATACCTTACGGTGTTGGTGTTATATGGTCTCTATTACATTTCTGCGGTATATGGTCTACGGTATGGTCTTTGGGTATTCGGAGTTCGGTTTATTTCCAGGATATAAACCTGCGGGTGCTCCAAACGAGTGTTTGTGATAAGAATTTGTACTTTTCATTTGGTTCTAATTGTTATACGCACATACCTTTCAAATCACGGGGATATTGTATCAAGTTAAGTGACTAAAGCAAGAATGGTTCCTCATAAATCTTCGGTAGAGACATTCTTGGAACTGGAGTCAACCCTCCTTGTATGCTTGAGGTCGTAAAATGAACACTCAAATTCTAGAAAATTTAGCTAGTATTTATGAAGATACTACACGCAAATTCGAAAACCATTCAAGGTTGGGAGAAGGATAGTGATGCTAAAGAAATAGATATCCAAGAACAACGATGCAAGGATGGAATTTATCTCGGATCAACACCGAGGCGAGTTTCCCTGTTCAACAAGCTGTGAATACTTACTCAAGGATCAAATGTGTTTTGGCAAGAGCAATGATGAGCATGAAAGAGAAGGAGCTCAATTCCTCTATGCTCTTTGAGCTTTAGCGGATGAAGCAAGATATGAGAGAGATGACCAAGACTCGAGAATTAGCGAGTGCTCGAATTAGAATAATTGAGCATCAACCCGGACTCACCGGCAAGTAGAGATTCCTGGGTCTACGACAAATGACCCCACTCCTATAGACTCATTAGATGGATAATTTTAATCATGCTCTCATAATTTTGAATGATTTTTGATAGTATATATAGTTTTTTTCTTTGTATGTAACTTCTATGGACATAATCGAGTAATTATAGCGGTAAGTCAAAGAAAGAAACAATACCAATTTTGGTTAACACAGCTCTTTGAGGTGGCCAAAGACTTGGTTTCTTTGGGCGAGGGTTGAGGCAACCATATACGTGTAAATATTCAACAAATTTCTCTTTTAATAAAAAATGGATAGGTACTACGGAATTTATAAAAAAAAAAAAAAAAAATGTACATATCAACTTCATATTAGACATTGAAGGAATTACAATCCCCCCCATACCTTGAACTAGAAAGCATATACTAATGGACCAAGAAATCTACAAATACATATGTGTGTGCGCTTGTGTGTTTGAGATGCTAAAGACATAATAAATATTAAATATAGATTAATATAATTATGTTATTTAATTTAGACATCCAAATATTTTATTTATGGAATTGCTAAATTTTTAATACAATTTTGTTTAAAATATATATTTTTATTTTACATGTCAAGTAGGAACATGAATTAATCACACATCATGTAATATTAATGATATTATTTGTACATGCAAATTTTCAATTACATACTAAGTAATGTAATAGTTACACATTTTCCTCATACTACAATGTGAACTTAAAAAACTATAGTTTCAATTACATTATTTATATATAAGTTTGTTTTATTTATGGATGGCATTTTCTTTTTTTTTATTACTATTTTGTAGTTTGATTATATAAAATTTATTTTATTATTTTTTAATGCAATGTTATGTGACAACATTTCCCTAATACTACACTATAGAACACCTCTAGGTAATTATTTAAATATAATTCAATCATTTTGTTTTGTGAATTGAGAGTTTTATGTGCTTGATAAGATTACGTCTTGGTGAGACTTTTACAAAACGGTACCGGCCATCGGCATCACTTTGACTAGATTTGTTTACTCGTATTATTTTTATAGATTTGAATTCTTATGTCCAACAAAAAAATAGATTTGAATTCTTACATCCATGAAAAAATACAATTGAATTCTTACATCCAACAAAGAAATTGCGGTACAAAAACTTGACATCTTTAAATATCTGAAAACATGAGCAAGTCAAGAGAGTCATTATAGGAATCAAAGGAGCTCATAGGAGATGGATTATATGCTTTAATCCCTTTTGTGGAAATTTTGAGAATCTTGAGTTGAAAATGAATAAGCCATATGAGAGATGGATCATATGCTTTTATCCACTGAGGTTGAGAATCTTGAGTTGTGATGAATAAGCCATATGAGCTTCCATTTTTGTCGAGGCTATAGTGCAATTTCCATTGATTACATTGAAGCTCTTTGAGAAAACAAATCATCTCATTTATGTCATCATGTTTTTCCTTAATAAAATGCCACACGAGTGTTTTAGCTCTAGTGAAGAGTAAAAATGCGCATCTATTGACTTTTCCATCCCATGGTGTGCCAGGGTCCAAGAACCAATGATAGACTATATAAAAGAAGTTTAGAATTTTGAAATACTTGTCTATCCCTCTTAACATTCCTTTATAACAATTGAATCTCATCCAGAGTTTAGTAGTTCTGGGTAAACACCATCTACCTCCTTGTATTAAGTGTTTATGTGGGGCCAAAGCCATTATATTAGACTTGAATGCTTGTCGAAAATATTTTCTTAGCCTAAGGCTAGGGGTGTGTGGAGTTAGTCTTGCATCTCACATAAAATATTCAAGTATTGCATAATTTTGTGAGCCATCATGAAAGAAGAATCAAAAGGAAATTCAATAATTCCAGTACTCCATAAAGAAAAATAACATGATCTTGCACATTTGGTGCATAACGGTATACCACCCTCTCCTTAATAGTCCTCCTCCCAAAACCACTCCCCCTAAATCTCTATTCTCTAATGTGCATGCATCCCATTAGGGTAAGTATAATCCAATCACTTTAAATTATATCTCACTTTTAATTAGTTTTAATTTTCTTTTTAAACATTATTATTTTTTAAAATAAAAAATTCATATCCAAACTAATATAAAAAAAAAAAACATATATTTTCAAATAAATTAAAAGGAGATGAGTTAAATAAATTTCCCACATAAAATAATAAATATTTAATATGACAAAATAATTTTATCTTTATTATCTAATAATATTCAATAATAATAAACTTTTAATATCCTAAAAATTGGTTTACCTCAAATAATTTTATTTTGATATATAACGTTTAAAAAATTATTCACAATTTTCTCCCCTTTCCCAAATTAGAAAAACATAGTAAAAATTCGAAAAAAACTATACAAGAAGAAAAAAAAACTAATGTTAAATAAAATTCATTTATTTTATAATAAAATAAATTAGCATAAAAAAGTTATATTCATTTATTTTATAATATTGTATTATATTACGCCCTTGAAATAGTGCTCAAAACGGACTTGACATATTTTATATTTTATGTCAATGAGTTTCACCCTTCATGAGTGGACTATATAGAAATTTGCTACTGATACACGGTTGGAGTGTTCACACATTAGAAAATATTTGAGTCATTGATTGTTGAAATGTTACTTTCAATTCTTTATTACTGCGGCTGCCTTCTAATTTTGTTTGGAAAGGAGTCCACATCTTGAAGTTGCTTTCCATTTTACTGAAAAGTCGCTTTGAAACGATTACGTAGCCCGCAAAATTTGAAAACATAGTTTATTTGGAAAACAAAGCTTGTACATTGTAAATCGAGCCCTTGTTTAGGGAACAAAGAATTTCATTTTTTGTTTCGGGCCGTCCTTTTAAAACGGGAAATAGAACATTTTGATTTGGTTTTTAACGTGGGAGTATTTTGGTGGTCCCACGGACTGCGCCCCCACGCCAACGGACACATGGAGGTTTTCATTTGTTCCGGGTTTTATTTTGAAGTCGGACGAGAACTCGGAGCCGGACTAGAAATGTTATGAGGTAGATTTGAATGAGAATTCGCGTTACATTTGAGGCCCATACCAAAGGGGAAAATTCGGACCCGATATGGGTATAGGGCGGATTGAATAAATCATCGCGCGCACAAATGGTGCAATGACGTCGAGTCCATTTGTGACATGAAAATTCCCATTGCAATTAGGTTAAATCCTCGTTTGAAGTCGTACCTTGAGAGGTTTATCAAAGTTTCTTGTTATAATGTTATAATGTTTTACAATGTAATGTTTTCATATAATGTGCAAAGGTTTTAGACCCTTGGAACATATAAACATATGCGTGCTTTTGTAGTGGGCCCACGGTAGGACTAAACGTTAAGATTTTAATTAGTTTTAGTTTATATGCTTTATATTTTGTTATTATAAGTTGTGGTATATAAAGTGAAAAAATGCCCAGAAGGCATATGATATAGACGATTATTAAAGTTTGTTTATTACAAATAGCGATTAGTATTTTGCAAAGAAACCGGTATTTTGCAATGAGTGTAAAGCAGTATTGTAAAGAAAAGTATTTTTGTTTTTGAATAGAGACGATAGAAGTTTTCACAACCTTTGTGTCATATGACAGATCTAGTTTTTTTTTTTTGTAATCCCTCTCACAACGTGAGAGTATTGTAATAGTTTTTTTTAATGGTCGAAGCTTTTCAAAGTGTGAAACTCTGTCCTCATTTTGTGAAGAAAAAAATTATTTCTCTGTGTTTTAGAGGAGAGCATTATTCTCTACGGTTTGCGTTGGAATTCTTAGAAATTCCAACATGGTATCGAGCTAGTCCGGGCCTCTTTGAAGGTGTCAAAGAAGCTGAAGGAAGGATTTCTTGGATTTCTTGTTGCAGCAGCTTCTCCAACAGAGTGAAGACTCAGTCAAGAAGAATCCAAGTTATTCTCAAGAATTTTTTTTTGTGTTACTGTTGAAGACAGTCAGTTTAAATTAAAAACACAGTCAAGTGTTTGAAGCATAGTTAGAGTGCAAGGATGGCTGGAGCCAACACTAGCATGAGTATTGGTAATGCTCAACTCCCACAATTTAATGGGAAAAACTATGATTATTGGGCAATAACTATGAGAGTCCTGTTTGCCTCTCAAGACTTATGGGAACTTGTTGAGGATGGTTTTGAAGAACCAGTGGATGAAAATGAGTTTAATGCTTTTACACAAGCAGAGAAGGACTTATTGAAGAGAAATAAGAAGAAGGACTCTAAATCCCTCTTCTATTTGTATCAAGCAGTGCATGAGAGTGTGTTTCCAAGGATAGCAGCAACCAAGAGATCCAAAGAAGCATGGGTAACTCTCAAGACAGCCTATCAAGGCATGGAGAAAGTGAATACAACAAAACTACAGTTGCCGAGGAGAGATTTTGAGACTCTCTGCATGAAGGAGTCTGATACTATAGACTAATTCTTCACACATGTGATTGGAATGGTCACAGAGATAAGGTCTCATGGAGAGACACTTGAGGAAAGAAGGATTGTGGAGAAACTATTGAGGAGCCTACCCTCAAGGTTTGATGTGATTGTCACCACCATAGAAGAGACAAAGGTCTCACAAAAATTTCAGTTGATGAGCTACATGAATCATTGATGACACATGAGCAGAGATTGGGTAGAAATGAAAACTCATCTCTGGAGCATGCCTTTAAGACCCAGATGTATTTTGGAAGAGGAAGAGGTAAAGGCAGAGGAAACAAGAGAGGAAGAGGCAGAAGCCAAAACAGAGGTGGAAGAAACAGTCCAGAAAATGCTCAAGGAAGGGGCAGCAATCAAAATTAGAACCAAGGCCAAGGCAACAGTCAGCAAGGTGGACAACAACATGCCCATGGATAAAGGTATGATAAATTCAATGTCCAATGTCATTATTGTAAAAAATACGGGCATTATGCAAATGAATGTAGGAAGAAGCAACATGATATGGCTAATAAAAATAGTGCAAATTTCACTAGAGAAAATATCAACCAAGATAAATTATTTTTGGCTTGTAATATGGTTGAGGAAAAGAGTGAAGATTTATGGTTTCTAGACTCAGGTTGTCATAACCATATGACAGGAAACAAAGCCATGTTTTCTATGTTAGATGAGAATGTGAAGTCACAAGTCACATTAGGGACAGATAGTAAAGTTTCTGTTATGGGAAAAGGAGATGTAAATGTCTTAACAAGGAAAGGAGAAAAGAAATCCATAGCAGATGTTTATTATGTTCCTGGAATGAAATGTAACCTCTTAAGTATTGGACAACTTGTTCAAAAGGGGTACAATGTTTTCTTTGAAGATGATGTATGAACCATCATGGATAAACCACCAAGCAAACAATGTATTGCTGAAGTGAAGATGACAGGGAACAGAATGTTCCCTCTCAGAATGAGAGCAGATTTGAAGAATGGAGAAGAAATGGCAGCAGTGACACAAGAGGCTTTCCAAAGAGAAGCAAAAGATGAGAATTGGTTGTGGCACTTGAGATTTGGACATCTCAACTTTGGAGGTCTTAACTTGTTGAACAGAAAAGAAATGGTAAGAGGTTTGCCATTGATTGAGAAACTAGACAACCTTTGTGAAGGTTGTATCTTGGGGAAACAACACAGAGAAATTTTTCCATCTGGGAAAAGCATAAGGGAAAAAGCACCCTTAGAAATTGTCCACTCAGATTTATGTGGACCGATGCAAACTCCATCACTTGCAAGCAACCACTATATGCTAACATTTATTGATGATTTTACTAGAAAAACTTGGGTTTACTTTTTGAAAAACAAAAGTGAAGTGTTTGAAAGATTATGCAATTTCAAAGCACTCGTTGAGAACCAAAGTGGGCTGCATATCAAAGTCCTAAGGACTGATAGAGGATGTGAATATATCTCTAAATATTTTATTTGTTTTTGCAGAGAAAATGGCATTCACAAGCAATTTACAGCAAGGTACACTACGCAGCAAAATGGAGTTGCCGAAAGGAAGAATAGAACAATCATGGATATGGTAAGGAGTATGCTAAAGGCAAAGCATTTGCCAAATGATTATTGGGCTGAAGTTGTACATTTTTCAGCTTACATTTTGAATAGGTGACCAAAAAAAGTAGTCATGAACAAAGTTCCTGAAGAAGCATGGAGTGGGACAAAGCAAGGAGTCACCCACATGAAAGTTTTTGGTTGTGTGGCTTATGCACACATTCCAGATCATCTAAGGAAGAAGTTGGATAGCAAGAAGGAGAAATGTATTTTTATTGGATATAGTGAGGAATCCAAAGCTTATAGGTTGTATAACCCATCCACCAAGAAGTTTATTGTGAGCAGAGATGTTCAGTTCATTGAAGAGGAATCTTGGGATGGAAGCATAGAGAAAACAGTGAATGTTAAAAACTGTTTGTCTCATGATGAAGATGATGAAGAGATGGCTGAAATACATCCCTCAAATGCAACACCAACACAAGGACAACAAGGGACACCCTTGAGGAGAAATGAAAGTGCTTCTTCAATCACACCACAAGGAGGAGATTCAAGTGCTAATTCAAGCACTTGCACACCAAATGAAACAGGAACAAAGTTCAGAAATTTAAATGACATTTATGAGCAAGAGGCAGAAAATGAAGGTATGAACTCTTTGTTTGCTTTGTATTGTCATGTTGATGATCCTATTCATTTTGAAGAAGCTATTCAAGATAGGAAATGGATAGAAGCTATGGATGAGGAAATTAATGCCATAGAAAGAAATAAGACATGGGATTTGGTTGAACTCCCAAAAGGTAAAGAGGTAATTGGAGTTAAATGGGTCTACAAGACCAAGAGTAATGCTGAAGGAAAGATTAAAAGACACAAGGCCAGACTTTTTGTCAAAGGGTATAAGCAGCAGCATGGGAGAGACTATGAGGAAACTTTCGCACCGGTTGCAAGAATGGAAACCGTGAGAGCAGTGCTGTCCATAGCAGCACAAAACAAGTGGAAAGTTTACCAAATGGAAGTGAAGTCAGCATTCCTAAATGGAGTGTTAATGGAAGAGGTTTATATAGAACAACCTCTAGGCTATGAAAAGAAAGGCCAAGAGCACAAAGTGTGCAGATTGAAGAAAGCTCTTTATGGGCTAAAGCAAGAACCAAGAGCATGGTACAGTAGCATAGATTCCTATCTACTCGAAAATGGATTTGAAAAATGTGAGGGAGAACCCACCCTATACATTAAAGAAAAAGATGGTAAAATGCTAATTGTTGTGTTATATGTTGATGATGTGATCTTTACAGGTAATGATGATTACCTTATTGAAAATTTTTTAAGGGTCATGAAAGAAGAATTTGAAATGACTGATTTGGGTTTGCTGAAGTACTTCTTAGGAATAGAAGTAGAGAAAAATGAAAATGGGATTTTTATCTCACAAGAAAAATATGTTAATGAAGTGCTGGAAAGATTTAATATGTAGGAGAGCAAAGCAGTAATCACTCTCACAGTGATGGGATTAAAACTCAACAAAGAGGACAGCAGCAAGGATTTTGATCCAAGTTTATATAAGAGCATAGATGGCAGTCTTATGTATTTGACTGCAACTAGCCCTGATATAATGCATGCTGTTAGTTTGATTTCCAGATTCATGGAGAGGCCAAAAGAAGCACATTGGCAGACAACAAAGAGAATTCTGAGGTATGTTAAGGGAACAAAAAGGTATGGAATTTTATATACTACTTCAAAATGTTCAGATTTAATTGGATACATTGACAGCGATTGGGATGGAGGTGTAGATGACCGGAAAAGTACTTCTGGTTATGTTTTTCACATGGGTTCAGGAGCCATTTCATGGGCTTCTAAAAAGCAAGCCTATTGTAGAATTGTCTACAACAGAGGCAGAGTATGTGGCAGCTACAACAGCAACGTGTCAAGCAGTTTGGATGAGAAAGATGCTGAGAATTTTATGCCAAGAGCAAGCAAAAGGTACAGTGATTTATTGTGACAATAGTTCAGCTATTGCATTATCAAAGAATTCTGTGTTTCATAAGAGAACGAAATACATTGACACCAAATTTCACTACATCAGGGAATTGGTAAACAATGGAGAAATTGTTTTAGAACACTGCAGAACTCAGGAGCAGTTTGTAGACATTCTGACCAAGCCATTGGGGCAGAAGAGTTTTGAGTTTTTAAGGAAATTTCTGGGTATGACTGATAACCCAGCAGTTGAACTTAAGGGGGAGTGTTGAAAGGTTTTTTTCAACTGCCCTCTGTACTGTAGCCGCTTTCCAAATTTGTATGAAGGGCTCTACCACAGAGCCGCTTGCTAAAATGGTGAACATTTAGATTTAGTTTCAAAAATCCCTTACAGTCCTTTCACAGTTTAAAGAACAGTCTCTGTATTTTGGAAAATAGAGCATTGAACAAAAACAGAGCATTCCTTTTTATTGAAGAGCAGAGTTTAATTTTTGAACGCGGGAGGTTGTTTTAAGTTGAAGACCAGTGGTCCCCGCGGCCATGATAGAAATAAGTCAAAAGACACGTGAAAGAAGTTTATTTGATCGAGGTTTTATTTAAATCGAGCCGATTGAATATTTGCGATGCGATTGTTGAAATCAAAATCGCAACATTTAAGTTATGTCCTCCGCTTATGTTTTTCGCAATTTGTTTTCCGCCGATGCGATTGTCGTGATCGTGTAATCGCAATCGCATTGTTATTTGGCTGTTCGCAGCGTCGAAGAACCAGACTCGAAAAGGGTTTAAACCACATTTTATAAAGTTTCGGGTTACACTTTGGGCCCGTACCCAAAACAAATTTTCGGACGCAATATCAGTTTATGCGCTGGATTTAATAATCCATCGCGCGCACAAATGCTTACGTCACAAGCCCAATTTTGTAATGCGATTTGTTTTCATGCATTTTGGTTCAATTTTCTTTGAAGTCTGGCAGAAAAGTTTGTGTTAAGTTTTTGTTTATTATTGCACGACGAAAGGTTTTGAAGCCTTTGGAAGTTGATATATATTCGCGCTTTGTAATGGTGGGCCCGAAAGGGCATTATATAGTTTTAGTTTTAAAAGTTTATTTCTTATATATAGTTTTTGTTTTATAGTGCTGCGGCATATAAAAAGAAAACGCTCGAGAGGCAAAAAAGTAATGCATTGTTTTATTACACAACAGTGTAAAACAGAGTAGCGTATTTTTGTTTTAGAAAGAGAGACAGAGAGTATTTTGTAACAAAGACAGTGAGTCTTTTTGGCATTGCATCTTGTAGCAGTCCTGTGTGTAACTCCTCTGTTAGAGGAAGATTTTGTAATAGTTTTTTTTTGTTAATGGAATAGAAGTGTTGTTGTTGTGTGCAAAACTCTGTCTCTCTCAGAAGCAAAATTTTTATTTTCTCTGTGTTAAGAAGGAGAGTATCATTCTCTCTACATTGTTCAGGAATTCTCAGAAATTCCAACATATCTTCTTTATGTTATGAAATGTAATAAGAATGGTAGTATCTTGTGGGTAAACCTTTTGTGTGCTTGAACATTTATATGGGAATTTTTCTTAAAAACTTATTGGGCTGCATTCTAAATGTTGGGCTTAAAAGCAACTCATGTTTGCTAATTTTTTCCCTATTTTTATGATTTTTAGTTTTCCAAACCTTTATAGATTTTATCCCGATGGTTATTGGATTGCACTCTGAAATAACTATTTTTTTTTCCCAATATTTTCTCTATTTTTATGATTTTTAGTTTTCCAAACCTTTACAGATTTTACAACTAATTTTTTTAAAAAAAATTCCCAATATTTTCTCTATTTGTATGATTTTTGGTTTTCCAAACTTTTACAGATTTTATACCAATGTTTATTAGATTGCACTCTGAAATAACTAGCAATTGTTTTGTAATGTATTTGCAATTATGTTTGTTAGATTGTACTAAAGTTTTCACTACACATGTTAATAGTTTGAAAAAATGTTAATGGTGGATTCAAACAACAAGAAAGAGAATGTCTAGACGATGAAGGAGAAGGAAATTATCAGTGAGAGTAGAAACACATGGAAGGCATCATAAGAAAAAAAAAATAGAATGTGAGGGAAATAGTTGTTGAGTCTGAGGTTAGAGAGTATCCAATCTTTCGGCTTCGTTGAGAAGTTGAAAGAGTATCATGTCCTTTAAATCGTTCTCCTTCGAAGGCAACATGGATATTTCAAGATATTGTTGATCTAGGACATTCCAATAACTTACTTTCCCATGATTAATGTGAGTAGTTGGTCGCAGCTCATCATGTATTGGAGGATTAGTCCCTGGTGCAATGAAATGAGTCCATACATCTTCTAAAAGCCTTTTTGTTGATACCACTACACCATGATGTTGATGAGAAACCACTTCGGCATGAGGAAAAACTGTTTCCAACACTATGAGTTGTAAATATTGCAGTATTCCCTTAAATTTTGTACCAAGCCTTAAAAGTCGAAAAAGAAATAGGAGATTTATAGACATCATTTTTAATCAAAATTTGGGAGATCGGGAACTCAACACTGGGAATCCCACTTGACATGATTCATAAAAATAAGATCCATGAAAGTGGAGAGAGATTACCCATTGTTTGAGCTACTGCAAGTGAAGGCTTTATTTCATCGACAACGTCCATGAGGATTGGTTAAATAATGTGGATTGTAGGGAATAGGTTGTGATGGCGCTTGCAAAACCCGATGAAGACAGAGTTTTTCTCACTTCAGTTCACTCAAATGAATGATGATATTGGTGAATTTATATAAGTCAAAGGAACCGAGTACCCAGTACATTATATATAACCATTAGTTTTTTCCACTTATAGCAAAAACAATTTCTACCATCAAAAGCCAAACAACACAGAGCCGTTAGAAAGTCTTTCTTGCCACCTTCTCCAAATTTCTATAAACAATGTAAAATTTGAAGGTAACTAATACAGATGCCTTGTTGAGGTACCAAAAAATTATCTGATTTTGAAAAGTGTTGTTTCAGAATACACTTTTTTTTAGCTTTTTTTTTTTTTTGAAAAATGTTGATTAGAATACACCTTTTGTTATGTAGCAAAAAGTTATCTTCTTTTAAAAATATGTTGATTCAGAATACAATTTTTTTTTTTTAGAATATTATTTACACTTTAGATTTTTTCATGTATCAGATATGAACATTTTTTTTAAAATGTTAACGATTTTTCATGCTAATTTTGAAAAGTGTTGATGCTACATCAATCTTCCTTTTTAGAGGGCTTATTTTTGACAATTTAAATTTTATAATGTATGAAGTGTGGAGTTTATTTTTAAATGTTGGAGATTTTCATGCAGATTTTGACCATTTTTGGTAAATGTTGTTTATTTAACCATCTTTCAAGTGGCCTTATTCCTCTTCATGTTTTTCATCCTAATTTAGTTTTTAAAGGTTTCCAATATTTTATTTTTATTTTCCTTTGCAATATTTTTTTTTTTATAATGATACATATATTTTTTTTAAATTTAAAAAAATAAAATATTTTGAGGTTATGATTTATTTTATATTTATATATTGTTAATTAATATTTCAATACACATAAAATAATTATCACCAAAAAATAATAATTTTAAAAACTCGACAAAAAATATACGTTTTGCATATAGATATAATTAAAAAGGTATGTATTTTAAGACATTTTCACTAAAAAAGACACATTAAATAAATAAAAAATATGGAAATTTTGAATAATTGTTTTTGGAAAAATAACAAAATTTATAAATTTTATATAAAAAAACGTCATTTCAAAAATAAAAATTCCATAAAAATTATTTAGATAACATTTTAAGTATTAAAAAAATTAAAATTAAAATTAAACATACAATTTATAAAAATCATAAAGCAAAATACAGTTATATATTTTTTTTTCTAAGTTAAACTATTTCTATTATATCATGTAAAACAGAAAATTACAGGTCTCTTCCTGTGGATTTGACGAGTCCAATTCAGAGGGAAGTTTCAACAGTTTTCCACCATAAGTTGGACTTCCCTAGACGGGGAAACCAGTCCTTAAAAACCAGAGAGTAAGTTCTACATGAAGCGGGAAACCAGCAAATTTAGTTACCAAAAGAGAACACGAGTCACAGAGTAGACAATTCCAAAACATGAGCATGCTAACGAGAATTAAAAAACTAAACCTAAGGTGAACCTGCATTCTTGTTACCGGAGGTAGGAGCTTCTTCCCCAATTCTGCACACGTAGTACCCATCATCCATCTCCTTTCTTAGCGTGTGGCGAGAAGGTTGAGGACGTGGTGACGTTGGGGAGTCAAGTTTAGCCGAGGAGGTAGCTTGCAGACCAGACTGTTTCATCTTGTTTTCGGCCTCATGGTCTGAGCTGCTACCTTCACTGTTGCCTGAGTTGTCATTGGAATATTTGCTACCGCTAGAGGCACTTTGCACTGGGAGAGCCTTCATCTTACAGGGGATGAAAGTAGGCTCGGGAGGAATGGTAGATTTACGTGGCCTCTTCTTGCTGCGGGAGATGGAAGGTGTCAAAGTAGGAGCAGGGAGCTGTAGAGAGAGCTGGGCATTCAAATTGACAGGGGGGTTCCTATTATGCTCATTCCAGCCAATAGAAAGGTTCAGGTCATGACCCTAGGAGAGCGAAAGTGGAGGAAGGGAAGGCTGGCCACGCCCCCCAACCCTTCTGCACCTCATTCTATGGTGCCGAGGCATAATTGTTCGAGGAGCTGAATCGCAGGACCAAGAGAGAGCTGTAAAAAACACAGGAGAAGAAAAGCTTCCTAAGGGGAGGCTGAGGCTGGTCGAATGAGGGCCTTGCACCAGAGGCGGAGGGAAATTGACAGACAAATGCACTGAGAGCATACGGGAGGGCCGAAGTGAGGAAGAATGAGCCGAGGTGATGGGCTTAATGAGTTGCAGAGATGGTACGTTGAGGAGAAGGTGTCAGAGGTTGATTTAATGGCTCCCTCACGCCAACATTTATCGTGGTCCTTATTTCCATATGCGGTCACGTGGAGCAGCCAAGTGTCTCTCCACATGGCTGCCTGGTGGCACACGAAATCATTGGCGGGCACCCGCATCCGGGAAAAATACAGTTATATTATTAAAAAACTAAATCATTAAAAATAAAAATACATTGAAAGAAATAAATAAAAAATTTAAAAACAAGAAAATAAAAAAAGATACATTAAAAAAAATTAAATAAAGCAATTTAAAAACATAAACAAAACATATATATATAATTTTAAAAAATAAAAGTAACAATAAAAAAAATGAATTATTGCATCCCTTGAGCTGTTGGTGGCCCGAGGGCTCCCCTGCCTTGGCCTACCCACGGTAGGCGGCCCCACGAGCCACCAGTGGGCTCAAATTCAATTCTCATAATCGACTCTAAAGCCGATTCTCAGAATCAGCTGAGTCGTTGGTGGCAGCTTATTGTGGGCGGCCCCTCGGGCCACTTACGTATAAAATCTGATTCTGAGAATCGGATTTGAGCTGTTGGTGGTTGCCTGTTGTGGGCGAGCGGAGCTGCTGCAACTCTCTCCACCCATGGCATGCAGCCGCTCGAGCCACCAACAACTCAAATCTGATTCTTAGAATCAGATTTGAGGTGTTGATGGCCCGAGGGGCCACCTGCCGTGGGCGGGCGAAGTTGTTGCAACTCCGCTTGCCCATGCTAGGCAGCCCCTCGGGCCACCAATGGGCTCAAATCTAATTTTGAGAATCGGCTTGGGCCCCCAGCCAATTTTGATCTGATTCTGAATTCGATTGTAAGAAATGGATTTGAGCCATTGGTGGCCCGAGGAGCCGCCTGCCGTGCGCGGGTGGAGTTGCAGTAAATTTGCCCGCCCATGGCAGGCGGTCCCTCAGCCAATCGGCTTGAGCCCACTGGTGGCCCAAGGGACTAAATTTGTATATATATATATATATATATTTTAAATTATAATCATTAATTTTTTTAATCAATTTTAATTAGTTTTAGTTTTTTTTTTTTTTTTAAATAGTTTTTTGTTTATATACTATATATATATATATATATATATATATATATATATATATATATATATATATATATATATTGTTTTTCTTTAATTTTTTCTTATTTATTTAAATATTTTTTATAATTCGTTTTATTTTTAAATGTTTTCTATTATTTTATTATTTTTTTCTTTCTAATGTTTTTTATTTTGTTTATTTTGTTTATTTTTAATTTTTTAATTTTAAAATTTTGAATTTTATTAATTTGATTTTAAATGTGTTTTTGTAACCTATAGTTTATTGATTTATTTTAATTTTTTTTGGTGTATTATTTTTTAATTATTCAATAAAGGATTATTTTTTTTTCTTTCCTAGATTTTTTTTCTTTAATTATGTTTTTTGAAAAGATATTTTTTATATTATTTTTTATTTATATTTTTTTTTAATTTTAATTTTAATTTTTTTTTTCATAGGTTAATTTTGTTTTTCTTTTGTGTTTTTTTTTTCTTTCTAATATACACTTTTATTTAATTTTTTTGCTATTGTTAACTTTTGTTTGTTTTTGTTTTTTTTTTTTTATTGTTTTAATTTTAATTTTTTAATTTTTGTTTTCATTTTTCTTTTGAAATTTTTGAAATTTTAATATTTGTCGAAGTCATGATATTTTATCTTTTACGCTATTATTTCAAAAAGTTGAAAATCTATCCTAAAGAAAAAAATTGTATTCCAACATCAACACCTTTTGTTTTCAGGTTGTTTTTTGCACCAAAAAAAAATTGTTTTCCCTGTCATGTTTAAAACATGTTGAAAATTTACTTCAGAAAAAATAGTTGGTACTCTAGCATCAACACTTTTCGTTTTCGAGTTGTTTTTCTATGTTTTTGGGGTTTTTTTTACTAGAGTTCTCGTTTTCAATTTATAGTTCATGTTTCATAGTTTACATTGTTCATATAGAACACATTGTTTAAAAACTAAATCCACTTGACATACACTTTACAAACTGCACCATGAAATGATACAACTCTTGGACACCAGATCTAACCAGAGAGTCGAAACTGCACTAATGAGAAGTATCATCCTATAGTGAGAGTGAAGGTTGGGAAGAGAGTTTCTTATAGTTTAGAGAGTTAGTTAGGTAGTTAGCAATGAGGGAGGTTGTAGATGAATGGCCTAAAAAATTTCAATCTTCTAACATTTGATCTGATAGTGCAGACAGGTACACTGTGACAACTAGGGGAATTGTTTTCAAAGAGAAATGTCTTATGACGTAATTAGTTATCATTTTAACTGGGTGAGAAATATTGTAAATTATACATTAAAAACAAATTTGAAAATTTGATATAATTTCAATTCGGGTTAGGAATTTTTCCTTTACAAGTAATCATAAAGTCAAGTAAGATAGTGACAATGAGATTAGATATAATTTCAGAATCGCGATAATGAAATGGTGTTGTCTAAATTTTCTATATTTTGATTTTCTTAGTTGGAATATAACAATATGATTTTGAGTATGATTGTGATATTTGGTTATTTAAGATGTGATTTCTAATATATAGATGAATTTAGTATCTTCAAAAATTAAATTATATATTATGTAACTTTAACCTCAACAAATTTTATTAAAAAAATTAATAACAAAATATATGAAAAACGAAATATAAAACAATTAAACTATATCTAATTCATAAGTTCAATTTAGGTAAAAATATTTTTGCACCAAGAGGCCCCATGGAGGGATACATGTTATTAGTCAATGGAAAGTTCACAATAGTGTGTTTTAAAATAAAAATAAGATATTCTCTAAATAAAAAACAAAAATGAATATGCATGTTTAGCTAGCTTTAATTTAAATAATTATAAAACATTAATAATTGTAAAAATATTTCATTCACTCTCACTTATAAATAAAATATTTAGATTTCCATATGACCCAATATTATTTCCTATCAATTTAAAAAAAAATTAATTAGGAAAAAAATGAGTAAAATTTTTAAACCTTATACTTTTCTAAAAAATTTTAACATAGAATTTAAATAAACTATTTGAAAATAATGTCAACTAATTTATGTCCAAATGAACTTCATATATAACTATATATAAAAAAAATATTTTAATGTTTTCTATAGTAAAATATTCAAAGTCCAAAGAAAAATATATTTAAAAGTTAAAAAGTAAAATAAAAAATACCAAGTACTTCTTAATAAAAATAATTAGATAGATGTGTAATTCATTCCATTTTTAATATAAAATTAATATGGGACATTTTAAAATATTCATAATAATAAAAAATTATAATGTGGGTCATCAATAAAATGTTTTAATATGCATGATTAAAGTAATTGATGTATACCTCGAAATATATTAATAACAAAAAATACCACTTTAATGTGGGCAATATAGTCCCTAGATAAATGTTTTAATGCATATGTTATGTAAAATATTTTAATGTAAAGCTATGTATATATTATATATTGTTTAAAATCAATTATATATTTATCATATAAAGTATTCGAAAAAAAATAAGAATTTATGACTAAAAAGTAAAATAACCTCACTATTTTATATTTTGGTTATTTTTTAGTAATTTTTTTTCCAATTTTCTTTTAAATCTAATTAATATTTTTTGAATTTACAAATTTAAATTATATACTAAATATTGTATCTACAAAAGATACAAAAAAAAATTGATTTATCTCTGTAACATATATATATATATATATATATATATATATATATATATATATATTTTTTCCGCAGAAAAAATCAAACCTTTTATTATCATGAAAAGGTTACAGAGCATATGCATATCATTTCCATTCTCGCTTTGTGGGCAAAGAAACAAAATTCAACTATTTTGTAAATACTCCCAGGCATTTTATATATATATATATATATATATATATATATTAATCTTACTTACACAATACTACTAACTTAATATATATATATATATATATATATATATATATATATATATATATATATATATATATATATATATATATGCAACCCCTTAAGATTTAATGAAAATACTTAAGCACATGACATTCATATTCATTCCTACACATGTCTTGTGACTTTGTCATATGTTATGTGTTACATTTTATTTCTCTATACTGTAATAATCCTAAGGTTTTGGATTATCCCTGTTGCTACAATGTCCTTTTAATTGTGATAATATACCCCACCGTATCCTACACATTTACATTTATTGCCTTCAGATTTTTATGCCATAACCAAGGTGATAACCTCTCTTCGAGATTTGTGAATCTGCGAACGCGTCAAGGTTGGTACTTGGCAATGAATTACATTAATATCTCAGCAGATTTTCCAGAGTTTTGCGATTGCGTTTGGATTTGTGCCTAACACCTGGGTAATCTCTATTCGTCGGATCTCCTTTAGATCGATGGACGAAAGGGATTCCCTCTGAAGCTGTTATCTGGATTAAACCCCACAAAACTACACACAGGGTTCATTTGTTACCTTTTGGCCGTGAGGGAGCTCTGTTACGGCACTCCATAGTTTTATGCTTGCGAGAGCTATTTGGCTGATTACGTGTAATACTCTTAGCGGTTCGTCCTTGCTATATCCATGAAGGTTGAAGTTTCGTGGCAAGGTTTCTGAGAAGCTTGTGATGATGCTTCAGTTGGCCGACCCAATGAAGTTCTCCTGTCGAGCAGCAGAGATTTGTCCAGAGGCTAATCGAATTCTTTCAGGAGGGTAATATATTATTTTCATTTCCATATGATGTTATTAATTCTTTTAACAACTATTACACAACAAACAATGGTGCTATAGTGATTTTGACTTCTTCTTCTCTACCTAATCCTTCACAGGACACATATACTCGGCTTTATCCCAGAATACAGGTAATGCATTCATTTTCTAGTTAAAAAAATGTATTGTCTCATCTTTTCTTTAGGTTAAACGGTATAAGTACTAAACCCTGTTCATAAATTTGGTTTGCAGGTACACTGCTTCTTTCTAGTTCCGAATTTTCATCTCTAGGCTTTCCGATTGGAGCCCAATTCACACTTCGACACTTATCGCGAGTTTCCTGTCACAGGTACCGTAATTGGTTTACTTCGTCTCTAGGCCATCCTCAGCTCTAGCATTTGGCTAGCCTGCCATCATTACAGCGATTTCAAGCTGTAGATAGACAGTTTAGGGTTTTGGGATTACCATAGAGGATTTGCTTTGGTCTTTTGTAAACAAAAGTTCTTACTCTAGTCTTAGAGGATTTTTTTTTATTAAGAAATGGATTGGAGAAGAATCTGAACACCATAATTTGTATGTAGCATTTATATTAATTTCTATGCCTTGGGAGGTTGGTATAAACATGATTATTAAGAAGAATCCGGACATTTATACAATTGTTTTATGAAGAATACGGTTAATTTCTTTCCGTGAAAGTTTCTTCTCGTTCTTACTTGACTCTTTTCTGCATCGATATACAAATGTATACAGTAATACTTTAAGATGTTCGAGAGAAAGTTTAATCTTTGTTTTAGAAAAATAGCAATCTATGGTATTTTACATCTTGTTTGTGTAATGCATATATGCTTATTTTCTGATCATATACTGTACAATCCTTCGTAATCGACTATGCTATATTAAGAAACCTTAATCGTTATGTACCCATTTTTTCTGGTTTCCTATGTAGTTTACAGTTATGGAATTTCTCCTTCTCCTTCAGATAGCAGTTGGAAGATATTTTTTTTTTATATCTTATAACTGATTATTCTGGTTATATCTTTGGCTATACTCTATAGGTTAACTGCAGAAATTCCATTTACGATTTACTGTTTCTTTTTAACATTTTTCCAATGTTATTTAAATTGTTGTCTAAAAAAAACAATCCTATTTACATTAATCTTTTTTTTTCTTTTTCTTTTCCTTAACACTACTTTCTTTCCTGTTCAAGTATTTTCTAGGTTATTTCCTTTATCTGGTGACCGGACCACCTTTGTCTGTGAATTATCATAGAATCAAGGAGCGACCTTCATAGATATTTTCTCGCAAGAGTTCTGTGTTAACAGCTCCCTGCTTAGTTAATCTATTTAGAACTGTTTATTTTTTCTTTTTTTCTTTTTAAGCAGAGAAGTAACCCTTTTTTTTTTAATGAAGACGTGACTTTATATAAGTTACAGAGAAGGGGGTTATTATAGAATATAAGAACAATACAATCCCTTATCAACAGAAGGAAATAAATCACTTATAACAAAACATTACCACATTCTCAAGTTCTTTCCTTCCATTATTCTATAAAATTATTCACTCCATATTTATTTCCCACACAAATTAGAAAAACAGAGAAATAATTATACTCATCTGTCACTTCAAATTTTGGACTGATGTGGTTTCCTCCCTACCACGAGTGAGGCAATGACGTCCTCACTCTCCCCTGTGCTCCAAGCCTGAGCTATTCAATTGACAGAATATCCTGGAAGGGACTACAGGACAATCCGATATAGCCTCCAATCCCAGCAAAGAAAAAAGTTATTTTTTTGGAAGTATTCCACTGTATAACAGTCTCAGGAATATTCTCCAGCCTTCTTCCCTCAGTTACTGAACATAACCCCCCTACCTCTATGGGATTATTATCCCTAGAGGTGAGGCAACTGTTTGAACTGATTCTGTTCAACTAACTCATAATATTGAATTATTTTAACATCAGTCTTTACCTTATGGAACCAATTCCATAATAATTTCTTTTTTATCAAATTAACTTTCTGTTCATCATATAAAAACACATATTAATAGAAAATGTTTGAAAAATCCTAACAATTTCTTAACAAATTTTTAATGATTAAACCAGTGGTTACAAATTCCCCCCCTGGAATTGAACACCGTCCCTGGTGTTCTCATTCTGTTCCAGCAAAAAGTTTAGGATAGGCTTCCTGAACAAAACCTTCATCCTCCCAGGTAGCTTCCTCCGGGCCAAAGTGTTTCCATTGCACTTTAACCTGGGCGATGGCTCGCTTCTGGAGCATGATTTCCCTCCAATTGATTATACTATGAGGTTCGACCAGAAATTCTCTATCCGACTCAACCTGCAAACAATAATCTTGAATCAGTTTTACACAAAACCCTTAACAATTTTTAATAGATCTGGTATTCATATTCTACCTGAATATTCTGCCAGTGGATTATGTGTTTTTAATCGTGTATGTATCTTTTCAATAATGATACATAAAAAACGTTATGTACTCGAATATGAATAGGAAAGGCTAATCGGTAAGCCATAGGTCCTACTCGTTCCAATATTTGAAATGGACCACAAAATCTGGGAGCCAACTTGGCACATGAGGCCCATCTTAAGGTAGTTTTCTTTGGTTTAATCCTTACGTACACATGGTCCCCCACTTAAAATTCACAATAAGTCCTTTTTTGGTCTACATACACTTTTTTCCTATCTTGGGCTACCTTCAAATTTTGTCAAATTTTCTTTGTTTCCATCTCCATTTCAGCTAACATGTCGGGTCTCAACATCATCTTGTTTTCTGGGCTACTCCAATTAATAGGAGTTCTACACCGTCACCCATACAAGGCTTCAAATGGACTCATCTTGAGTGACTCTTGATAGCCGTTGTTATATGCAAACTCTACTAGGTGTAGGTATTCTTCCCACCTAGTTGGTTGTTGCATGACATACATACACAACATATCTTCAAGAATTTGATTTACTCACTCCGTTTGTCCGTCCGTTTGTGGATGGTAAGTGGTGTTGAAGTTAACTTGAGTCCCCAGTCCAGTGAATAAATTTTTCTAGAATGTTGATGTAAATTTTACATCCCTGTCAGATATAACAGTATTTGGAATACCATGCAATCTAAAAATTTCGCGCATAAAGATGTCTGCTATTTGTACTTTTTTGTAAGTAGACTGAACAGGTATAAAATGCGCGGATTTACTTAACCGATCCACTACTACCATAATTGAGTCATTATGCCTTTTTTATTTGGGCAGTCCGGTGATAAAATCTAACGATATCACCTCCCACTTCCACTTAGGTATTGGTATAGGCTGCATAAGTTCAGCTGGGTTCCGGTGCTCTACTTTTAATTATTGACATTCTATACACTTGTTTAGATATTCTACAATATATTTTCTCATTCCAGGCTAGAAATAATTTTTCCTTATTGCTGTTAACATCTTTTGGTATCTAGGATGTCCTGAGTAATTACTACGATGGTATTCATCCAAAATTAGTTCCTTCAACTTTATTCTGTTAGGAATGAAAATCCTCTTTTTGAAAATCAGCAAATCATTGTTATCAATTTCATAATATGCAGATTTACCTTGGTTCTTGAACTCTTTTGCTTGCTGCCAAATCAATTTATATTCAGGATCTTTATATGCTTTTGCTTTTATTTGTTCTGAAAATCTTTTACATGCAGCATCTCAATATCAAATTCGCTAAGGAAGGCATTCCATCTGTCCTAGCGAGAGTTGAGATCAGCTTGTTTAAAATAGCTGGTTAATCTACTGTGATCAGTCTTAAGTACAAATATTTTTCCCAGTAAGTAATGCCTCCATACCCAGAGCGCATGCACTACTGCGGTCAATTCTAAATCATAAGGTGAATATTGCTGCTAATTTTCCTTTAACTTCTGAGACTCATACGTGACCACTTTTCCTTCTTGCGACAAAATCGCTCCAACACCCTCCTTGCAAGCATCTGTGCAGACTTTGAATTGTTTAGTAGGATCAGCTACTCTTAACACTGGAGCTGTAGTCAATATCTATTTCAGTTTTTCAAAACTGTCCTGACATTCCCTTGTCCACTTGAATATTTTTCCTTTCCTTCGTAACGAGGTAATAGGAAAAGAAATTTTAGAAAAACCCTCAATAAATTGCTTATAATAACCGACCCGCCCCATAAGTGATTATATGTCTACCATGTTTTGAGGTACCTTCCATCCATAATTGTTCTGATTTCTTTAGGGTCCACTGCAATACCTTCAGCAGTAATAACATGCCCAAGGTATTGGATTTCTTCCCTAAAGAAATCACACTTGCTGAATTTTGCATACAACTAATGCTTCTTTAACATCTCTAGCACTATCCTCAAGTGTTCTTTGTGTTCCTCTGCATTCTTAGAATAAACTAAAATGTCATCAATAAAAATTAATACAAAATTATCTAGATAAGGGTGGAGTATACCATGCATCAGGCTCATGAATATTGCTGGTGCATTGGTCAACCCGAAAGGTAACACCACAAATTCGTAGTGCCCGTACATTGTACGAAAGGCAATTTTATGTATGTCTTCGTCCTTTATCCGGATTTGATGGTATCCCGACCTTAGATCTATCTTGAAAAATACTGTGGCTCCCTTTACTTGGTCAAACAGATCATCAATTCGCGGTAAGGGATATCTGTTCTTAACAGTTAGCTTATTCAGTTGATGGTAATCCATGCACATTCTCATGGTTCCATCCTTTTTCTTCACAAATAGTACTGGTGCTCCCTAAGGAGATACACTGGGTCGTATATACCCCTTATCCAATAATTCTTGTAGCTACATTTTTAACTCAGTTAATTCAGGTACACTCATCCGATAGGGTGCTCTTGAAATTGGCGACGCTCCCGGCATCAATTCAATTGTAAAATCTATGTCCCTTCTAGGTGGTAATCCTGGTATTTCCTCTGGATATACATCCTTGAACTCCTGCACTATTGGTATATTTTACAACATAGGGGTCTTTTATTTAGAGTTAGTGAATCCCACTTGAATAACATACAGTTGGCATCCTTTCCTCATGCACTTACTCATTTGAGATGCTGTGATCGGATGAAAATGTAAAGGTTTCTTTATCCCTTGAATCTCCTGACGAGTGCCATCATGTTTTCTGTAGTAAATTACCTTTTCCTTGCAATCTACTAGTGTCCATTGTTTTTCCAACCAATCCATGCCAAGTAGCACATCATAAGATCCCAGAGGTAAAATATTCAAATCCACAGTTAGCTGCTGTTCATTAATTTTTAGTGCACAATTCGATATTCTGGCACTAACTTTCCTCTTAGCTCTAGTAGCTAACTGTACTAGCCATGATTTTCTAAATTTCTGACTTTGTAATTTACAGTTCTCTACTACTTTGGGACTTATATAGCTTAAACTTGCACCTGGATCTACCAAAATAGAAACAGGTTGAGATAGTCATTTACCTTCCAGTTCAATCATTGTTAGTTGGTAGTCAGCTTGCCGGTCCTCTAATGCTGCATTAATTTTGGGTATGTTTCTAGCGACATCACCCATTGTTGAGGCCTCTTGTAAATTGGTCACTGCTTCGCTCCTACCTCGCTGTGGGAAATTTCGATAATAGTGTGCCGCCCCATGACACCCCCAGCATTGTAAAGGTGGCTTCTGGTTCTGAGTTTGTTCCGGTTTACTGGAAGCTTCTGCAGTTTTATCTTATGCAAACCACCTTATTATTTGATGATTCTTACCAATCTGTTTACTAACTGAACTTCTAGCTGTACCTTTAGAATTACTGGTTTTGTTTCTTTTAAACCCAGAGCTGCCTTTATGCTCTTTCCTTGCCTGCCAGCTTTTAACTTGCTCCACCTTGAATTTTGCTTACTGGTAACACATTCTGGATTTTTTGATGGCTTCATCCATCGTCTTTGGATTTACGAACTCTATACGTTCTTTCATATGAGTCGGAAAACTACTTAGGAACCTCTATACTTTACTTTCTCATCTCATAAATAAGGCACGTAACGCAGTAAGGAAGTAAATTTAGTGATAAATTCGTCCATTGTCATTTGTCCCAGCTTTAAATCATGGAATTCTCGAGATTTTTCATCATAGAAGAGCTCTGTTAGGTACTTATCCTTAAAATACTGTTGAAATGCATCCCAAGTTACATCTTGGTCATCTATACTACGAACATTTTCACTTCCTCCCACCATAAAGTGGCTTTCTCCCTGAGCTGGTAAATAGCCAATCTGGCCTTAAGATTACTATTGTATTCATACACTTGGAAATATTTATTCATATTAATCAGCCATGCTTCAACTACTTCCTTTTCTACTCCATCAAACGTAGGGGGTTTTATTTTCCTAAATTCACCTTGGAGTTCTACTTTTTTCCTTTTTATTTCTTTCTAGTCTGATAAATTATCCGATTCAGCTTCATTATAATTCTTATTCCGGTTACTACGCTAAGACTGATTTCTTTCCATTATGTTTGTATCATGATCTCTGGTTTGTTCTTCATTCCTTTCCTAAAACTCTCTATCAGTACTTGGCTTTTCAGTTCCTGGATTCTTCTTGTCAGAGATACTTTTCAATATCCTCTCATGCTCTTGCATCAACCGTGCATTATCACCTCTTACCTTCTCCATTTCTTCTTGTATATTTTGCAAAGTTTTTAAGAGAATACTAGTTTGGTGCTGCTGTTCCTCCAACAATCAACTGGTTTGCTGGTGCTGTTCCACATCCAGTTAAATCCACATTTCAGGATTTATTTCGGATCGGGGTTGTGTCTCCCCAACATTCGGAGGTGGTTGCTGTGTCGATACCTTTCTCATACTATTTATTTATCTTTTCGCTATCACTGTGCATCAGTAATACACAACTGAAATGTTAGTCGACCCATAGGGTCCCATTGTCACAACGCTGCTCTGATACCTCTTGTAACATATATATATATATATATATATCAATTAACATCGAATATATATTTTTTTTAATCTTAACACACAATACTACGAACTTAATACATATATATGCAACCCCTTAAGATTTAATGAAAATAGTTAACCACACGACATTCATATTCATTCCTAAACATGTCTTGTGACTTTGTCATATGTTATGTGTTACATTTTATTTCTCTATACTATAATGATCCTAAGGTTTTGGATTATCCCTGTCGCTACGATGTCCTATTAATTGTGATAATATACCCCACGATACCCTACACATTTACATTTATTGCCTTCAGATTTTTATGCCATAACCAAGGTGATAACCTCTCTTCGAGATTTGTGAATCTGCCAACGCGTCAAGGTTGGTACTTGGCAATGAATTACATTAATATCTCAGCAGATTTTCCAGAGTTTTGCGATTGCGTTTGGATTTGTGCCTAACACCTGGGTAATATCTGTCCGTCAGATCTCCTTTAGATCGATGGACGAAAGGGTTTCCCTCCGAAGCTGTTCTTTGGATTAAACCCCAAAAACCTACACACAGGGTTCATTTGTTACCTTTTGGCCGTGAGGGAGCTCTGCTACGACACTCCATAGTTTTATGCTTACATGAGCTATTTGGCTGATTACATGTAATACTCTCAGCGCTTCGTCCTTGCTATATCTGTGAAGGTTGAAGTTTCGTGGCAAGGTTTCTGAGAAGCCTGTGATGATGCTTCAGCTGGTCGACCCAATGAAGTTCTCTTGTCGAGCAGCAGAGATTCGTCTAGAGGCTAATTGACTTCTTTCAGGAGGGTAATATACCATTTTATTTTCCATATGATGTTATTAATTCTTTTAACAACTATTACACAACAAACAATGGTGCTATACCGATTTTCACTTCTTCTTCTCTACCTAATCCTTCATAAGACACAGATACTCGGCTTTATCCCGGAATACAGGTAATGCATTCGTTTTCTAGTTAAAAAAATGCACTGTCTCATCTTTTCTTTAGGTTAAACAACATAAGTAATAAACCCTGTTCATAAATTTGGTTTGCAGGTACACTGCTTCTTTCTAGTTCCAAATGTTCATCTCTAGGATTTCCGCTTGGAGCCCAATTCACACTTCGACACTTATCTCGGGTTTCCAGTCACAGGTACCGTAATTGGTTTACTTCGTCTCTAGGCCATCCTCAGCTATAGCATTTGGCTAGACTGCCATCATTACGGTGATTTCAGGCTGTAGATAGACAGTTTAGGGTTTTGGGATAACCATATAGGATTTTCTTTGGTCTTTTGTAAACAAAAGTTCTTACTCTAGTCTTGGAGGATTTTTTTTATTAAGAAACAGATTGGAGAAGACTTTGAACACCATAATTTTTCTGTAGCATTTATATTAATTTCTATGCATTGGAAGGTTGGTATAAACACGATTATTAAGAAGAATCCGGAAATTTATACAATTGTTTTCTGAAGAATACGGTTAAATTATTTCCATGAAAGTTTCTTCTCCTTCTTACTTGACTCTTTTCTGCATCAATATAAAAATGTATACAGTAATATTTTAAGATGTTCGAGAGAAAGTTTAATCTATGTTTTAGAAAAATAGCAAACTATGGTATTTTACATCTTGTTTGTGTAATGCATATATGCTTATTTGCTGATCATTATATTGTACAATCCTTCGTAATCGACTATGCTGTGTTAAGAAGCCTTAATCGTTATGTACCCATTTTTTCTGGGTTCCTATGTATGGAATTTCGCCTTCTCCTTCAGATAGCAGTTGGAAGATATTTTTTTTAATATCTTATAAATGATTATTCCGGTTATATCTTTGGCTATACTCTACAGGTTAACTGCAGAAATTCCATTTATGATTTACTGTTTCTTTTTAACATTTTTCCAATGTTATTTACATTGTTGTCTAAAAAAAAACAATCTTGTTTAGATTAATCATTTTTTTTTTGTTCTTTTTCTTAACAGTACTTTCAAGTCTTTTATAGGTTATTTCCTTTCTCTGGTGACCGGACCACCTTTGTCTGTGAATTATCATAGAATCAGGGAGTGACCTTCACAGAGCTTTTCTCGCAAGAGTTCTATGTTAACAGCTCCCTGCTTAGTTAATATATTTAGAACTGTTTATTTTTTCTTTTCTTTTTTAAGCAGAGAAGTAACCCTTCTTTTTTTAATGAAGATGTGACTTTATATAAGTTACACAGAAGGGGGTTATTCTTGAATATAAGAACAATACAATCCCTTATCAACAGAAGGAAATAAATCACTTATAACAAAACATTACCACATTCTCAAGTTCTTTCCTTCCATTATTCTATAAAATTATTCACTCCATATTTATTTCCCACACAAATTAGAAAAACAGAGAAATAATTATACTCATTTGTCACTTCAAATTTTGGACTGATGTGGTTTCCTCCCTACCATGAGTGAGGCAATGACGTCCTCACTCTCCCCCGTGCTCCAAGCGTGAGCTATTCAGTTGACAGAATCTCCTGGAACAGACTACGGGACAATCCGGTCCAGCCTCCAATCCCAACAAAGACAAAAGTTCTTTTTTTGGAAGTATTCCACTGTATAACAGTCTCAGGAATCTTCTCCAGCCTTCTTCCCTCAGTTACTAAACAGAACCCCCCTACCTCTTTGGGATTACCCTTTTATCCCTAGAGGTGAGGCAACTGTTTGAACTGATTTTGTTCAACTAACTCATAATCTTGAATCATTTTAACATTAGTCTTTACCTTATGGAACCAATTCCATAATCATTTCTTTTTAATCAAATTAAATTTCTGTTCATCATATAAAAACACATATTAATAAAAAATGTTTGAAAAATCCTAACAATTGTTTAACAAATTGTTAATGATTAAACCAATGGTTACACTCATTAAATATGCTAAATCCATTATCTTTAAAGTAAAATTAAACTTACATTAAAATACACATGATAAAAAAAAGAATCCAAAAAGAATCCAAAAGTAAAGATGATGTCTAACCTATGTTGTAACATCATTTTTTCGAAGTTATTTTTGATATGCATACATTGTATATGATAAGAAGAAAATTAAAGATCCCGTAGAGGCCACTGTAAGGCTTGAGATGCTTGTTATAGCATCAAAGTTCCATATCTTCTTTTATAGCGAAACGAGAGGTAAAATACCGTCAAATTAGGATTGAAATTATTTTTCTTTGGTATTTTTTATAAAGTTTTTATACTCACGTATTTTAAGAATTAATATAAATTCATATTAAGTATGAATTTAGTATATTAAGCATGGATTTAGTAGATTAAATCTCTTCCAATAAAAAAAAAAAAAATTTATAATATATATATATATATATATATATATATATATATATATATATATTTTAAATGTATTTTTGGGGTGTTATATAGAGTATATGATTTAAACTTTTACTTTGAACAAATCTTTTTTAGATTAAGAGGAAATTGACAAAAATTAAAAATACTTAAAAAAAAATATCAAAATGTAAAATAGTGAGACTACATTAAAAATTCTAAATGAGCACACACACATATATATTCCCAACTTTTTATATGATATACACATAATTTAGTTGATATTGAAATATTTTACATAAGGTGTGCATTGAGGCACTTTACTACATTGTCCAAAGTAGAATGAGTTTTCTTTTGTTATTAATATATTTTTAGGTATACATCAATATAAATTAATACTCCATATTAAAATATTTGTTTTATGACCCATATAATTTTTTTTTTATTATGAATATTTTTAAATGTCACATATTAATTTTATATTAAAAATTCAATGAATTACACATCTCTCTCTATTAATTTTATTAGGAAATACTTGATATTTTTTATTTGAAGTTTCAACTATTTTTTTTATTGAACATTAAATATTATTAAATACATACATTAGTTAGATCTTCAAATAGTTTATTTAAATTTTATTTTTTATTTTGAAAAATATAACATTTAAATATTTTACTCACAAATTGAATATGGACAAAATCACACATTAACTTCATACTAGATTATAAAATGTATCGCTTTATATAATTATGATTTTCAAAAAATATTTATATAAATTAAAAATCAATTTAACATATTAAATGACATTAATAAGGTGAAGGGATTTTTGAAACTAAGCTAAGAGTAAACATATTGTCTAGATATATTCAACATCAAAATTTAGTAAAGGGGTAGAGCGTCAAACCACCGAGCCACCAAAATTTTGAGGTGCAAGTATAGTTAGAATCAAGCATCCCTAATATTAAGTCTCATTTAGACCTCCCTTGTGAAATGGTGTCCTCTTTTATTCTCTTATAGGCTTTCGTTGATTTTTTAAATTATATATCTAATGTAAGTGTGTACAAAGTCATAATACACCATGGGATGGATGTAAGTAACCAATATGTCATGCCTTTCTTTTTCCTTCACCATATTTCCTATGCTTCTATCCCATATATTATATTATATGATTTAAGGGTCAAAACTAACCATATTTCCTATGCTTCTATCCCATATATCATATTATATTATATGATTTAAGGGTCAAAACTAAGAGTCTTACATTTGAGTAAAAGATTTTTTAGTCAAACAACTTTGAATTTCAAACTTGTATAATTTTCACATTGTCTAAAAACGACACTATTTCTATGATGAAAACATTTACAGCGTTAGAAATTATTTATTGTTAATATATTTTATAGTTGAGAGGATGTCATGACATTTTATAAAAGGTATCTTACCTTATCCCCTTGAGGTTATATAGGTGTTCAATAAACCATACCTTTTCTAATTTAAATCATTAGAAGGTTGAAAGTGAGAAATTTTTAGTCCCTACCGTGAAGTATGGGACTATATTAATCGAATGGGCTTCCATAGCATTAATTTGTGTAAAATTTAACCAAATTTTTTAGGCGCTTAGTTTGTGAAGACTATTATAAATTTCCATCATGGTGTTGGTTTTGTATTAGTCATGGTTTTGGCCTTTTCTCGAGGTAGAAGGCTGTAAATTTAGGATATAGTTACTAAATTGAACAACATATAGTACTTCTATGTTTTAATGCTAGCATTATTTCTCTAACATTTAATGTTGGATTATATGTATCTCTTGGTCAGCTCTTGGTCAAGTAATATGGGGACACCGCATAGCACATGTCGTGAGACAACTAGACCACACATAGCACATGTTGCCAGACCGCTAGACTACAAGGCTATTTGCATGTGAACTGATGCTTTGGGTGGTGCATCTCTCATAACACTGTGAATTGTGAACATTCTGAGCGGTGAGTCTCTCATAAAATAGTGAATATTCTGAGTCGTGCGTGTTTAAGAAGGTTGTTGAAGGTTTCTGGTTTGGTTTTCTAAAATCTACAAGCAGCATCCATTGCACTACTGCGCCCATAATTTTAGATCATTTCACCAAAGTAAATATAGAGAGCACTCATGCAATCAAATGAACACATAATTTCATAACATTTCATCGAAGTGGATAGAGAGAGCAGTCATGCAAACAAACGAAAGGTTGTTGTTTTTCTGAAATCTGCAAGCAACCTCTAGTGCACCACTACGTGCATAATTTCAGAGCATTTCAACGAAGTGGATAGAGAGAGCACTCATGCAATCAAATGAAATCAATTACATGTATGTAATTTCATATCTGAAATTCCACAAAAAAATTAAGCAAGCAAGAAAAATAAAATTTTGAATACTAGAAATTTGGAAATTTTATATTTCTGGTAATTGAAATACTGAAATATTTGAAATACTGAAATATATTTGTGAAGATGCTAGTTACATATTATCTTCTTTGTTCTAAATATTACAGATAATTCAGATGGAACTCAGTTGAAATTATGCATAATCATCTTGCGTTATCTCTTCGTCATATTCATCACAGGGAATTTCATTGTTGGCTTCGCTCTGGGTCGAAGGATTTCTCTGTTCCTTACAGGTATGTAATTTTATATCTGGAATTCCACAACAAATTTAAATGAGCAAGAAAAGTAAAATTTTGAATAATAGAAATTTGGAAATTTTAAGTTTCAGTAATGAAAATACTGAAATATATTCGTGAAGATGCTAGTTACCTATTATCTTCTTTGTTCTGAATATTACAGAAACTAGGATTGGCATCAAAAAAATCTTCATTTTTTTGCTGAATCTCACTGAAAAATTGTACCGTTGAGGCTCTTCTCCAATCAGAATTTGCAGTCCAATCTAATTTGCGTTCCAATCTCTTTGTTTAGGAAATATCTTCTTAAGATATTGGAAATTTATGTACTCCGATACAAGATTGTGCAATATTTGTATGTGTTATATTCTTTCCATGATTAGTCACACGCATGGAGGGGTCATAGGGGGGGCGATAGCCCCCCCTGTACGTTTTATTGGGCGCAACAAGGGGGTCACAGGTGGGGTGGCAGTGACCCGGGGAAAAAAAAATTGGACCCTATTTTTCGGTGGGCAGACCCACCCATGGTTTTGTGCATGGGTTTGCACATGGTTTTGGGGCATGATGGTTTTCGGCCCTTGGTATTTTTTAGATCCGATCAAGGGAACTACGGTTATGTTCTAATCCAAGGTTAATAGATTGGGGTTTATGAATGCTTCTACATGTATATATATGTGTTGTAACACTAAAATGAATATAATGAAAAATAAAGTTGGTAGTTCCAATTTGGGATATAGGGGAAAATCGTTGTGTATATCTGTTTTATGTTTTATGTTCTCACTATTGTTTATTTTATGTTTTTAAGATTCGTTGGCAGATAATTTTTGTACGGTTAAAACCTACATTTGGTTTCAGAGCCGTTTCAGCTTCAAGGGGACGCTTTTGCTGCTGAGGGTTTTTTTTTTGCTCGAACATGTGGTAGACCCTTTTTAGTGGGAGATCTGCACGATCGATTCTTGTGGTGAAAGAAGATGGCGAGAAGTGGAAAGATAGAGTTCGAGAAATTTAATTATCAGAGTTTTGAGTTGTGGAAACTCAAGATGGAGGATCTGTTGGTGGATAAAGATCAGTGGATCGCAGTAGATCCAGGTACTAAACTAACGACAATGTCAGATGAAGACTGGAAGAAGTTGGATCGGAAGGCAAATAGCACAATACAATTGTGTATCTCAGATTCGGCATTGTTGAATATATATGGGGAAGCTACGACGAAGACTTTGTGGGACAAGCAAGGGACTTTGTACCAATCTAAGTCTCTGGTGAATAAATTGTTCCTGCGGAAAAAGTTGTATACCCTGAGGATGAAGGATGGAGACTCGGCGACATAGCATATGAACCCATTCAATACTTTGGGAAGTCAGTTATCATTTGTTGATATTAAAATCTCAGATGAAGATAAGTGCATCAACTTATTGTGTTCTCTACTAGAATCGTGGGACAGTTTGGTTATTGCAATAGGTAGTAATAAAACTACCTTGAATTTTGATGAAATTGTCTCAGCCTTGTTGTTGGAGGAAATGAGACGAAGAAATATGGAGGGCCAGAATGGAGATGCCTTATCTGTTTGAGGAAGCTCCTAGAACAGGAAAAAAAAAAAAAAATTGAGTGGGAGATCTAAATCTCCAGGAAAGTTTGTAAAGGTGTGCGGGAAATGCAGAAAGGAAGGGCACTACAAAAAGGACTGCAGATCTAAAGCTCTTGAGAAAGGAAATGGATCTGATGATGATCCTTCTGCAGAGGAAAAAACCACCTCAGATGAAGGTGGGGATGTGCATTTGGCTTCTTCTTCAAATACAAATGTAGATCATGAGGCATGGTTGATTGACTTAGGTGCATCCTTTCACTTCACTCTCGATAGGGAGTGGTTCTATGAGTATGAGAAGTATGATGGAAATGATGTCTTCTTAGGGGATGATAGGAAGGCTAGAATCATTGGATGTGGAAAAGTTAAGCTGAAGCTGCAAGGTGGAAGGATTAGAACACTTCTTGGTGTTCTTCATATTCCTGCATTGGCCAGAAATATGATTTCTGTAAGCAAGATGGATGATGCAGGTATAAAAATAATGCTCGAGAAAGATACCTGCAAGATGGTTTGGGGAGCACTGGTATTAATGCGGGGATTTCGGATTAGAACTCTGTACAAGCTTCAGGGTAGCACTATTATTGATGGGTGCAACAATTTTATGGTTCCTGAAAGTGGAGCAGAAATCCTAGCGGTCTCTGGAGAAAAGACCATGCTATGGCATCAAAGGCTTGGACATATTGGAGAGAAAGGACTTTAGATATTGGATGGAAATGGTATGGTAGAAGGTATGTCTAATTTCTCTCTGGATTTCGATTTTTGTGAACATTGTGTATATGGGAAGCAAAATTGGGTTAGTTTTCCTTTTGGTGCTAAGAGGGTGAACAAGATATTAGAGCTTGTGCACAGTGATGTGTTTGGACCTGTGTCGGTTCCATCACTGGGTAAGTCTGTGTACTATGTTTCATTCATGGATGAACTCTCAAGGAATACATGGATATATTTCTTAAGGAATAAATATGAAGTATTTGATAGATTTAAAGAATTTAAGGCTCTAGTGGAAAACCAGACATAGAAGAAAATAAAGGTGCTAAGGACAGATATTGGTGGAGAGTTTTGCAAGAAGGAATTTGAAGAGTTATGTAAGAAGTGTGGTATAGCACGGAAAAATACTACTCCATGAAAACCTCAGCAAAATGGAGTTGTAGAAAGAATGAATAGAACGTTGATGGAAAAGGAAAGAAGCATGCTCAGTGGTACCGGGTTAAGACAAGGATTCTGGGCAGAGGCAGTGGAGACTGCATGTTATCTGGTTAACAAATCACCTTCATCAACATTGGAGGATAAGGCTCCACATGAGGTATGGACTGGTAAGAAACCATCTCTTTCACATCTGAGGGTATTTGGATGTGATGCATATGTACATGTTGCAAAGGATAAAAGGACCAAGTTGGATAATAAATCTGAAAGGTGCATATTTATTGGGAATAAGGATGGTTTAAAAGGTTACAAGCTTTGGAACCCAGAAACAAGGAAGGTAGTGTACAGTCGAGATGTGGTGTTTAGAGAGGTGAAAGATATTGTTAAACATGAAGTCCTACTGAAGGAACTTGATAATATAGAGTTTGAGCTAAAGGAGGATGAGTCAGACTCTACAATAGAAGAACATTCAGAAGAGGAAGAGCCACAAAATCCAGTTATGAGAAGATCAGTTCAGGAAAGAAGGAAAACATAAAGGTATAGTCCATCCTCTTTTTTTTCAAATTTTGCTTTGAATATCACTGATGATGATCCCAGAACTGTCAGGGAGGCAGTGGATTCAGAGGATGGAAAACTCTGGAAGGAGGAAATGGTTGATGAAATGGAAACCTTGTACAAAAGTGAGGCATGGGATCTAATAGAGTTTTCAGCTGGAAGGAAGCCCATCGGGAGAAAATTGGTGTTTAAGAAGAAGATGAATGTAGAAGACAAGGTGGAGAAATACAAAGCTCGGTTGGTAGAAAAAAGGTTATTCCCAAGTGTTGGGAATTGATGTTGGTGATATTTTTTCTCCTATTGCCAAGTTTACTTCTATTAGATTAATTTTATCTGTTTTTGCTGCATTTTATTCTGAGGTAGAAGAGATGGACGTGAAGACAACATTTCTTCACAGGGATTTGGAAGAGGAGATCTACATGAAGCAACTTGAAGGATTTATGGTGAAGGGTAAGAAAGAACTGGTATGCAGGTAAAAAAGTCTCTGTATGGGTTAAAATAGTCACCAAGGATATGGTATCAGAAATTTGATACCTATATACGGGGACTTGGCTTCACTAGAAGCAAAGAGGATCACTGTGTTTATTTTAATTTAATTGGTGACCATGTTATTTATTTGGTCTTGTATGTGGATGATATGTTTCTGATTGGAAATGACAAAGAAATTATCCAATATTTGAAGACCCAATTGTTCTCCAAATTCGACATGAAGGATATTGGTGCTACAAACTATATTTTGGGCACGAAAATTAAGAGAGATCGAGCAAAGAGGAATCTCTAGTTAAACCAGAGGAAGTATGTTGAGACAATATTGTAGAGGTTCAATATGCAAGATAATAAATCGGTGAAGGTTCCTATTCCTATAGGTGTAAAGCTATCTGTTGAACAGTGTCCCAAGACACAAGAAGAAGAAGATGTTATGTCTCGTGTTCCATATGCAAGTGCAGTGGGTAGCCTGATGTATGCAATGGTATGTACTAGACCAGACATTTTTACATGTAGTGGGAGTATTGAGCAGGTTTATGTCAAAACCAGGGAAGGAGCATTGGACAGTAGTGAAGCGGGTTTTCAGATATTTTTGTGGCACTAGTGATTATGGTTTGTGCTACCAAGGAAGACCAGGATTGGACGTCCATGATTTTGTTGATGCAGACTGGGCTGGAGATCTGGACGAAAGAATATCTACAAGTGGGTCTGTGTTTAGCCTATTTGGAGGCGCAGTTAGTTGGATGAGTAAAAGACAATCTGTAGTGGCTCTTTCAACTACAGAGGAAGAATACATGGCAACCACTCATGCAAGCAAGGAAATAGTTTGGTTGCAGAGATTGTGTTCAAGTATGGGGTTGGTGCAACGAGCTGTAAGGATAGAATATGATAGCCAAAGTGCAATTTTCTTAGCTAAGAACCATGCTTATCATTATAAGACAAAGCACATTAATGTTCAATATCACTTTGTGAGAGATATGGTTGAGGATAAAAGGGTGTTGTTGGTAAAGGTGGACACTTTGAAGAATGTTGCAGGTGCATTGATGAAGTTTGTGAGCACTTAGAATTTCTCTTGGTGTAGAGAAACAATGGGTGTTGCAGAGTTAGACTAATGACTAAGCTTTCTTGTGGCCCCCTGCGGAAAGAAAACAACAAGTGGGAGAATTTTGGGTATGTGTTATATTATTTCCATGATTAGTCGCATGTGCGGGAGGGGGGGCGACAGCCCCCTCTGTACGTTGCGCTGGGCATAGTAGGGGGGTCACAAGGGATTGACAACCCCCCTTGTTTGGGGTCCAGGGCAATGCCCTGGGAAAAAAAAAATTGGACCCTATTTTTTGGTGGGTGGACCCACCCATGGCTTTGTGCATGGGTTTGCACATGGTTTTGGGGCATGATGGTTTTCAGCCCCTGGTATTTTTTAGATCCAGTCAAGGGAACTACAGTTATGTTCTAATCCAGGGTTAATGGATTTATGTTTATGAATGCTTCGACATGTATATATATGTGTTATAACACTGAAAGGAATATAATGAAAAATCAAGTTGGTAGTCCCGATTTGGGATCGAGGGTAAAATCTAGGTGTATATTTGTTTTATGTTTTATGCTCTCGCTATTGTTTATTTTATGTTTTTAAGATTTGTTTGCAGAAAATTTCTGTACAGGGTTAAAACCTATAGTACATACAGAAGAAAACTGAGCTTTGACCAAAGAATTTGGATGAGACAAGCAATTTCTGGAATTGGGATGTTCTCAGGCAATGATAGAACTTAAGGTACATTTGATAACTTCTCCTAGCAGTGACCTCTGCGAAAAACCTGTCTTCTTGATATATTGGCAATTTATGTATTCCAATACAAGATTGTGCAGGATCTGTACGCACAGAACAAAATTGAGCTTTGACCGAAGAATTGGGATGTTCTCAGGAAATGATAGAACTTAAGGCACACTTAATAACTTTTCCGAGGAGTGACCTCTGAAAAACACCTCAGGCAATGATAAAACTTAAGGCACATTCATGTCGCACAAACAACCACTACTTTATGTGCACGAGGAAGCAGGTTTTTATGTGGCATGAGGCAGCATGCATCAAGCTACCTGCATTTTATATATAAACCTCTACACTTACCTATTCACTTAATATTTAACAACAATGCATGGAGTGCCAAGCGTTCTTTTATTTTGTTAGTTTCAATGCTATTTCATGTTATAAGTCTAGTTTATTTAAAAAATAATAATAATGAATGAAGATTGAACATATGCATACACTTACCTATTTTGCATTACAGGTGTAATTTTTAAATCTTGATAAGTTTTCGTGTTCAATTCAGTTAACATCATATAGATTCCTGGAATTCTAATTTTTGTTATCTTCAAATTCAAGTTGGATTGCAGGTGTGCAATGGTAAAAGACTATGGCTCATTTGTCTTACTGGTAAATGTTGTTAAATCAGTTGATTCACCTAGTTTGGATCAAGTTCTAGAGCATCTAGATCCAACATCATTCGAAGGAGAAGCACAGAGGTAGCTATAAAGAAAGATAGTTGATCACCCAGCATCCCGACCAACATCACTTCATGTACTAGCTTACCATTGCTCTCAGCCCCAGATCCAACAAAATGGAATTAGGTTTAAGCGACACTAGTCGTAGTAGATCTAAATCCAGAGTGAGCCAAAGATTCATTCCAATAGCCGTAAGTAGCAAAATTCGATCTTAGCTACATTGTTGGCCCTTCACGCATAATGTTGAATTTGTGTGAGAAATCATCTTATTTTAAGAAAATTATCTGTTTAGCATGCTGCCTTTGAAGGTAGAGCTTCTGCATAGTTATATAGATACTATATAACTAACACCCAGCTGATCCTTACTGATATTCTTATTTCCTGGAAGAACCGACCCTTTGGATGTTGAGCAGAATGATCCTTCATCACATTGCTGAACTGGAGTTATGTTTGATCCTTGAATTGGTTTCCGTTTCTTTTTTGTTGAACTATTGGGAAGTAGAAATCCAATTCGGATAATGTTTATTATAGAGATCCAATTAGGATAGTGTTTATTATAGAGATCCAATTAGGATAGTGTTTATTATTCCACGAATGCACACATTATGCCATAAACAAAGTGGAACCCTTATAGTGGAACCCACCCTAGGTAGGTTAAACTTAGTGTAAGCCTTAAATCCTCGAAGGTTCCCTTTTATTTCAAATTTTCATGATTTTATCAATGGATAGTGGTTGGTTCCACCCTTTATTTCAAATTTTCATTGCATCAAATATTTACTACTAAGAATTTGATCAGTGACATATCTTTATTTATATCAAATCTTCATACCGTCATTTAATAAGTGGACTCTAGATCTACTTGTAATAACAGACATATATTTAAAAATGAAGGAGATATTTGAATTGCGCTATGGCCTTGAGTTGATACAACTAGAAATTTAACATTCATTTTTTTTACGAAGACTAAAACCATTCAAAGACGGATTTCCTAGCCAATCAAGATAGGCCCAATAAATCAAATCCAAAGCTTCTAACCTTGCCTAGATATAGATAAGATGGATTTCATACCCAATCAAGATAGGCCCAATAAAGCACATCCAAAGCTTCTAACATTGCCTAGATATAGATAGAGGTATGAATTTACACTTTATAGTTGTAACTAAGTTTTATAGCAATCCATGCAAGCCATATAGAGAACATTTATTTGGTATCAAACTATATGGATTCATGGCAATGTTGGTTTAAGAGGTGTAAAGAATTGTTGCATGCTAAAAAGTGTTAAGAGATGAAGTAAGAATGTGTCAATATTTCACCTTAATAGAAAATTCTATGGATAATGACTTTGCATTGTGTAAGAAAAAATGGTCTATTAATATTTATATTCCATTTGTTCAATTTTTGAAGTATATGGGGAATTGTGAGCTAATAACAAGCATTAATGGACATTTTGGGACATTCCAATGAATGAATATTAGTTTTTATTAGTTAAAATTTTGAATTATATGGGGAATTGTGAGCTAAGAACAAGCATTAATGGACATTCCGGGACATTCCAATGAATGAATATTAGCTTTTATTAGTTAAATTTAGAATTTTTATTCCATTTTCAATTAAATTTGTCTCTCTTATGAACATACACTTGATTTTTGTTAGCCATGTTATCAACTTATTTTACAAATCGTGGAAGAGCCTTCCCCCCCCCAAAAGAAGAAGAAGAAGTAAGCATATACTTCTTAACATTTCCTTCACACAATACTCATGGTTTCAATCCCTAGATGTGAGTGTGTGTGGGATTCTTAATAAAAAATTCAAGGCTAAGAAATATAGTTAGATGGCTAAGGTTATAAAGATAGAGATACAAATGTTTGAGCTAGTAGAACTCGCAAATAGAGATTTTGAAATGGATCTTAAAGTAATTTAACATTAATGTTAGATTTAAGTGAATTAAAATTTTGGTTTGGTTACTTAATTATAATTTTATTAACAATGACACAGTTTGACACAAATATTTTGAAATACATGGTGATGAATGTGTATGTTTAGCCTCTTTGAAGGAACATATGATCCATTAGGAATTGACAATTAACATCTGAGTGCTACTCAATTAAAGATGATGATACAATTCGATGAGACAAATCTATTAAATGTGGAAGTTATTGCATCAAATGCAATACATACCATTGATGTGACTACTAATTAAAATTATATGACCATTTGAGTTATCTTTGAAGGTGGTAAAGCTGTCAAAAGACCATCTGAGTTATCTTTGAAGGTGGTTAAGCAGTCAAAAGAAATAATTTGAATTAACATTACCAAGTTTAGTGAATCTTCTTAAATGCTTAATCGAATTAATATTAATATGCTAAAGAGTGGTTAGATAATGTGGTGATGAATATGAATGAAGATATTTTCAGTATAGATCCATCTTAAGCATGACTATAGCAAGATTTGAGAGGGATCAAACCTCTTGAGGTGAAAAACTTGAATAAAAAGTTTGCACCTCAATAAATTTGATCCCTTTGGAAGCTCAATATATATATAATTTTTCATTGTTTAAATGGATTCAACAACTTCAAAATTTACATGGGAATAAATAGTGAGGCTAACATTATGGTGTCTCACATGGAAATCAAAATATTTTATTTATGGTTGAGAGTTAGAGTGAAATATTTTTACCACTTCACTTCAGTATGGATATCGAGTGTGAGATTATTGAGGTTTTATAATGCTTTCAATTAAATAGACAAAACAAATATATTCATATTAGTTTTCAGGCTTCTATGGTTATCATTTGTAAAAGAATTTCTCGGATTATCCACAATGTTATAAGAATCATGTCGACGTTTTGAATCCCAATGGTGATCCATCTTTAAAATTAATTTTTGAACGAATGATTGAAAGAAGAACCAGACCAAGAATAAATAAGAAATAAAAACAAAAAAAAAATAACTAAAATCTAAATTAGTTGATTTAATTATTTACAATTATTTTTATTTTTATTAATAATAATTGTTACTTTAAAAGTAATTGTTAGTAATATAAATGTAAAAAAAATAACTAAAACCTAAATTAGTTATTATTACTTTAAAAATAATTATTAGTGATATAAATGTAAAATAAAAACTGACTAAAACCTAAATTAGATGATTCAATTATTTATAATTATTATTTATTTTTATTTTTATCAATAATAATTATTACTTTAAAAATAATTATTAGTGATATAAATGTTTTTTTCTATAAATAATGATTTTAATTACTAAATTTCATTTTCATTAATAATGGCTTTTAATATTTAATTTTATTTTTAATAATAATAAGAATTAATAAAATTTTAATGCAGTTAATTTATTAATACATGATAATTAATAATAATAATAATAATAATAATAATTAATAATAATTATTTGCCCACAAGGCGTAGAACAGTCGGTGATGGGGTGCACTGTTAAGGCACTCCGTTCTGCAAGGTCACCGGTTCGAAACCCGTGGGTGTAGGATTAGTCTAAACTAACAAAAAAAAAATTAATAATAATTATTTAAATATAATAATAATTTAAATAATTATTACTACAAATAATAATAATTTAAATATTTATTAATAATAATTCAAATATTCAATAATAATAATTGTTGTTATTTGTTGAAGGGGTTTTATTTAATTTTTTATAATAATAATTTTTATTTAATTATTAAATAATATTAGTAATGTATTTGATTAGTTTTGATTAATTTTTATAAATATATTTCATTAATAATTAATTTAGTACAAATTAATTATTTATTTAATTATTATTATAATTAATTTAATGGATATAATTGAAAGAAAATTTAAATTAATTGATTTAATTATTATAATTATTTTTATTAATAATAATTACTACTCTTTTAAAAACCATGATTAGTAATAAAAATGTCATTAATAATGGGTTTTAATGTCATTTTCCATTAATAATGATTTTTAATATTTTTAATGTTATAATAATAATTATTAAATTTTAATAGGGTAATTAATAATAATTAATAATAAGGTAATTAATAACCATTATTAAAAATATAAAAACAATAATTATTAAAAATATAAAAATAATAATTATTAAAAATAATAGTAATTATTAATAATATAATAATTATTAGTCCTCGATGTGGGTGACATGACACACACATGCGATACTGGTTCCTCCTATGCACAAGCTAACGAAGTCTTGCACTGCCAACTCTAATCTGATGTAGAACCTCTTCTCTGCAAACATTTACATGAGGTCACTGATGCACTTGATCTTTTGCCACACCCTAAATCACATGCCACCCCATGAGCACTGTCCCAACTTGTACTCGCGATCATGTCAAAAAATCGCACAACATCAACGCTTGTTCCACAAGTCTTCAAAAGGTGAGGTCTCTCCTCATTGTGCCATCCCCTTGCTGCTCCAGTTGGCTTCCAGAGCCCTCTTTCCCCCCCTTGCCATTCTGCTGCTGCCTCAGTCTCTCCGCATGTTCCACCAGCTGCGTGCCATCCCTCCTGCGCGCCTCCATACTAGTGCTAGGTAGCTGGGAACCCACCCTGTTGCTCCCCTCCAGGCTGCGCACTCCCTGTGGTGTTCCCCCTGGCTGTGTGCCCCCCTTTGGAATTCCTCGCCTTTAGAGATTCACCCTGCTGCGTGCATTCAGAGGAAGGCTCCCTTGCTGCACACCCCCTCCTGCGAGCACCCCTGCTGCACAGTTCTCAATTGTTCACATCCTTGCTTCGCTTCTCTATTGAGTGCTCCCCTGAAGGGCAAGTCACCGTCTGTGGACCAACCCCCACCTCCCTATTGCTTCACCCCCCCATGGCTCCGCGTCAGCACCAAAAGACCATCAGGGGTAGCCAAAGAGGCGCGTTCTTGGGTCACTATCAGCGAGACCAAGACAATCGTTTGGAATCCATCGAGGCTCATGTTCTAGCAGCCATGATAGGGAGGTGCCACAGCGCCATGAGAGCACCCCGGAGGAGACCACCCCATCTCAGGAGAATGAGAGGGGCAGAAGGGGTCCCAGGAAACCCACCATCGCACAACCGGAGCAACCTACTCCTCGCAAAATCGAGCCTCTCCCGGTACAGGAGACCTCAGGGGAGGATAATGATGTGTGGATCATGAACTCGAAGGGTGTTTGAACGTGTGTTCCTGATGCTGAGTACTTGGTCGCACCCATCCTCTGCGCAGCTGCTAAAAATTCACCGTGCATGCCTTTTGCTGAGGAGGAGGCCATAGCGCAAGAGTACATATGCCATATGAAGGAGGAGGACCGAGTCACCGAGGATGATGAAGGAACACCATGATTGCACAGTTGCTTGGCTCTTTTCTATTTTTTATTATTTCAGCACATACTATAGATATTTTTCTTTTTCATGTGTCAAGGCACACCATGTAATTTTTTACTGTTTGATGCTATTTAAGGGTTGGTTTCCTCCCAGGAGGCAGCCCCAAACATGCGCTACTCTGAAAGCATCGAAGGTTGGGATTGAATAAGCACAAATTGCCATCTCAGCCTGTCGCCTGTGTAAAGTTTCTCTTTGAATTAATATAGTTTAGCCTAACTTACCCAAAAAAATTAATAATAATTACTAAAAATAATGATTAATAATAATAATAATTATTATTATTAATTAATTAATAATAATAATAATAATAATAAATTATTAATAATAATTGTTATAATTTTTTTTAAAGGTTTTATGGTTAATAATAACAAAGTTAATATTAATTAAATTAAATTTATTTCTATAATAATAATAGCTAAATTAATAATTAAAAATATATAGGGTTAAGTTATTTAATTATTTATTAATTATAGTAATGTATTTTATTAAATTTAGAAATATATTTGATTAATTATTAATTTAATTTAATAAATTAATTATTATTATGCTTATATTATATTATTAAACTTTAATGATGAGGGGAAAAAAAGCATACGTGAGATACTATACCTGGGATGAAGAACGAGACGAACCAATTTGCTTGATCAGAGGAAGCCAACTCCCACTGATTTCGCTCCCTCCATCCCTATTGAGATTATGAGGATGCTTAATGATCTCAAGAGCTTCTCTTATCTTCTTTTGCTGATGGTGCTCCTCCCTTGCGATAATATTGGCACTTTTTATATAGACATGATGCTTAGTTTTCGAGGAGCGCTCGGCAAAGGCCAAGGTATGCGATCTCCCATTCTTTTGTTTTTTATTTATTATGTTAGACATGTTTATTTATTTATTTAAAGTATATGTGTGTGTGTGTGTGAGACACATATCAAGCATGGATGAAATTACATATCTCTCTCATACTGAGTTGTAGAATGAGCCTCTTGGCTCAATTATCAACACTTTAGCAAAGGAATTTTAATGCCAATTAATTTCTTATAAATATAAAAAATGATGACATTATTCATTAGTTTGTAGATGTTGGAAGTAATGAAGAATGAAATAGAGAAGAAAATGAGTAAGAACCACATTTCCCATAGGATCTTCATAACAAAATAGCATTAGGGGAATTCTGAGGTCTAAAATGGGTTTCATGAGAGACATAATTAAAATTTAATCATTTTACGGGGAAGAAATATTTGCAACTCTTAAGATACAATCTATTTTAAATATTTTTGTATTAAATTTAAAAATGTTTAGAAAAAACAAAAAAAAATCTACTAATATGAAAACTACTTTTAATAAGATATGTATTACTCTTGTAATAAACAAATGTTCATTGCTCATGTAACAAGGGCTACATAGTAGCTAGTACGTGCCACTTAGCTTTATAAAACAACTAATAAATATTGTATTGTTGAATACCATCATGAAAAAGTGAAAAAATATGATTAACTAATATTGTTTATATTAACACCTATACACTTTAATATATATATATAAAAGTTCTTAAAAATTTTTGCTAGATTTTGGTTATGAAAAAAAACTATTTCTATAAATTAGAGTATTCACACTCATATAAATTATATGATTGGTAAATATAAATCCATAATAAACATAAAAGCATAATTTTATTTTAAAATATTAATATTATTATAAAATATATAAAAAATCAATATATAAACTAAAATTATATACATTTGAGAAAATATCAAACAAGTTTCTTATCCATGGAGATTGAGTTCACTTTATCATGGAGATTCTTAATTTTGAAAGACTTTGTTACCATACCATGAGTCAATACCATGGCTTATTAACATAACATGCCCAAAAAAACCATAATTCATTTATATGGCAATTTATTTTTTAATTCATTAAATTAATTAAAAAGGTAAAAGGAAAAAAAGAGATGAATATCAACATTTGATTTATGTAATTACTAAGAATAATTTAGAATATTTTATGGATGTTAAATCTCTATCATGTACATAATAATTATTGGTGATTAAATTAAAATTTTAAAAACTTATTTCAAAATAAACATATCTATAGGCATAAAAATTCATTAATACATAAAAAATTTAACTAACAAATAATATTATTTTTTATTTTTTTATAATGTAATAATTTGATAAAAAACCAATAATATTATCATCATATTTTATTAATTTTATAATAATATTTGAAGGAAATTTTATTTATTCTCTCAACAAATTGACGTTAGCACATATATTGGGAGGACAAAGTATTTTTCTAATACATCTAAATGTATATTATTAGTTAAATAAATATCTTGAATAGACAGGTTAAGGTTAAGGTGGTTATTATTATTATTATTATTGAATAAGGTTTGTAAAATTCTAATTTAATTATTAATAATTATTAGGTGGATGGTAGGGATTTAGCTTTCATAAAATATTGTAGAATATTACCAGTCATATACACAAACAAGTGTTATGTAAAATGAAATGGTTTTTTGGGCATTTGGTATTGATAAGCCATAGTATTGACCCATATTATTGTAACAAATCCTATTTACAAATTAAGAATCTCCATGATAAAATAAGAGTGCATCTTCACAGTTAAAAAAATTGATACATGATTTTTTTTTAAATGTATAATTATATATTAATTTTTTTTATATTTATATGTTTAAATTTTTATGATTTTTTAAATTTTAACAACTTGAAATGTATGATAAAGTGAGTGTTTTTATGTTTATTATGAATTGATGCTTGATGTTTACCATCTATTTAATTTATATAGTTTAACTAGTTGTTGTAAATAATCATCTCTTTTAATGTTTATTATGAATTAATAATTATCAATATTTAGAATACTTTAATTTATATAGTTACACTAGTTATTATAAACAATCATTTTTTTATTATATAAAATATCATTTCTTTTATACATTTATATACATTTTATTTTCATCATATTAATTATCCCTCTCTCATTTATCATTATATATATATATTTCACACAATGAATTATATTTTAAATACTATAAAACTAAAATAATTATGTTATTAATTCATATTTTCTCTTTAAATCTTAACATTAACAATAATTAAAATAGTAAGCTATAATTGAATTTAGAACAATAATATTAATAAAAAAATTAATGGCAGAAGAATAAAGAGGTTATACAATAAAATGCATAAATGCAACAAGAACAAATTATTCTACATAGACTATCAAGATGTTGATTGATTTAGGTAGTGCTCATAACTCAATCATTTACAAATTGACAAAAGTTGTTAATTATTTTGTATCTCTCACTAAATTTCAAGTAACCAGTAGAGATCCATCTTAACTTCGGATCTACGAAGCCATCATAGGTGTTGACCATGGATTAACATTAGTCATTCTTCCGAGTTAACTTGGGAATGGAAAGGTATTGAATGATATGGCAAGTGGTGAAACATTTTAATAAAAAAGTCAATTGGTGAGAAGCGATGATGAGACAAGTAGTGCGCTCAAAACAAAACATATGTACAAGAAAGGTAAAATACGAGGCAAAAGGGGGAACGGTATTCCAAAAAGCGCAAAGATACGGTGCAAAGGATACAAAGAAAAATGATTTAAACATTGGCCGCCTCTCAAATAGGCATGCGAGGGAATTCTCCATACGGGAATTTCCGTGGGGGTTGAAAGGCGAAAGGGGAGACAGACCCATACCCCCGCAGAGTTATATTGAAGCGTCGTGGTGTGGGCCCAAAGTAAAGAGCTACGTGGCAAATCAGACCATTGAGATTTCGGTGACGTGGCAGATCGAAACGTAGGCCCTAAAGATTGGTACGCAGTATATTTAACCCGGCTCACAAATGAAAGATTTGGAGAATCGTATGGTTCATTGCAGCAAAAAGGTAAGGTATGTCTCTAGGCTAACTGGTACAGAGGCCCGTACCAGTATTTAACCCGGCACGCGGTGTTCACCTGTCCCCAGCTGACGCCCAATCCTTACGCGTCGCGTGTTCCACTGTCAGTGTCCTTACGACACTTTCCCCCCATTTATTTTACCCATCCACCGGTTTACCTCCGAACGCTCAGTCGTAAAATAACAGTCTTACCGTAGTTTACTCCAGTAAAAGTCGCAGGTCTTCCAGCTACGATATAAACTAAGTGGGAATCAGAGCCAAGGTCTACCCAGTCGCTATCAATACCCCCGCGTCGTTTTCCTGAGTATATTTCCTTGTTGCACAGGTATTCCGTCCCCTATTTTATTCTCTTCTTTCCTTTCATCTTTTAAAATTTTTATATGTCAATCATGGGAAGGGGCACCCCCAAGAAAGCTGAACAAGAAACCCCTCAGGTACGAGAAACCAGAAACCATCCCGGGTTTGAGCCTTTCATCGACCTGCAAGCTGGATTCCATGACCCCCAATAACCTTTTCATATCAGCAGCATCAAACCCCAGCTTTTTAGACGACATGTTGAGAATAGGGACCGGTACCGGGTGGTTGTGTCTGGTTTATACCATCAAATTACTCCCCAATTCTATTCTGTGGTTGATTTTATTTGCTGGCTCAGAGATGCTTTTGATGAGCAACGGGGCACGTTTACCTCCCCTCAAGGGAATAAGATATTCTCTCTTTCCCACGACCTCATCAAGCAAGCCCTCCGCTTTCCCACCATCGACACATATATCAGTTTCAGTGAAGTGGCTTTAACCTCCCGGTTCACCAAACTGCCATCAGAGCACCAAAACTACTTCATTTCCTCCATCACCATCAACCAAGCTGCTTCGCTCCCCGCTGTTGAACCTTTCCCACTGAGCCTGTTCAAAGAAGAAGTGCAGCCCATCCTAGCCCTCATCGCTGGTCTTTTAGGAGTAGACGCTTTGGGGGAAATCACCAGGGTATGTGTTTATTTCTTATGGTTAATGTCTCAAAGGGGGGTAGTGTTAGATATCCCTAGTTTCCTTGCGACTAACATTCGGACCCAGTTCCGGGAGCTTTCAGTAGCCAGTCACTTCCGTTTCTGTTCAATGGTCTTCTATCTTTTCTTGCATCAGCACGCTGATAAGTTCGAGGGCTTGGGTTTAGATAGGGTATATGACATGAATTCCCAACCCCGACCAGTTTTTGATTGGAATTGGTCTGTACGCCAATTACCTAAGGGGGAGGGTTATTCCAGTTTTGTAAATAGTTTCATGTCCATCGCCTATACTATTATCCACGATTCACCCTCACCTAGATTTTTTCCTGAGATGAAGAGCTGGCTACAAGCCGGAAAATCCCAGTGCACTCGGGACTGGTATCTATTCGACAACTACACTGAGATTCGGGTCTACGGAGCCGAGGTTCCCCCTTACCAGCTGCCTGTGTTTCCTGTTCGACGAGTATATGCACTGGAGTACATTCGGTAGACGCTCAAGGCTGACCAACTCCATTTTGTCCCTGCAAAGAAGGGTTTCATCCTGAGACTTCCCATCACAATAGGCCCTTTTGTTATCAATTCGAGACATGCCCTCCCCATTGTCGAGAAAATGTTGCAAGGCCTGGACCTAAGGCTGGGTAAGGGCTGGACCTATGATCCTCGGGAAATTATCTCAAACAGAAGGAAGAGGAACAGGTCCGCACCTTATATACATGAATCAAGGCCTTTCATGGAATGGAGGGCTAACCTTGAAACTTGGCCTTTGGTTTCGCAGATGGCGACAGATTCATCTGCCACAGGGGAAGAGGAGGATATCAATAAAGGGCAAGGCGGGGAAGAATAAGGTACCTCAGGAGCAGGTTCTCCCCTTCGCAAAAAGCAGAAAACAACCTCCAGTGAGGCAGAAGTCATAGGGGAAGAGCAACTGCTAGAACCGTTCACGCCGTATGGTCAACTGGACAAGAACAAAGCCGAGATAAAAGTGCTGAGAGATAGTACCACCTCTTCTGACTTTTCAGAAGTCTCACAAGCCATCAGAGATCTTACCTCACCAAGGGCAGTTGCAAGGAACCAGGCAAACAGAACGATCAGGGATAAGTACAAAGCCGAGCTGGAAGGATATGTGGAGAAATATCACACCAGGGTCTCCGCCACCATGAATGTGGACACAAAACACTTGGTATTATCTATGGTTGAGGCCATTTTAGATCCAAATACAGGTACCACCAGTTACCGGGTGCTCAAACATGCAATTGACATGGCCAAGGTGCCAGCAACCGATATGTGTAACCTATTTCAAGTTGTAGGGGATATGCTGAAGGACGAGGTGAGGCAGGTCATCATTGCATTGAGAAAGCTCGAGACAAAGCATGAACAGGTGAGGGCGACCCTGAAAAATGAACAGGCAAACTCTCGTGCCCAGGAAAATCAAGTTCGTAGCCTCCAAGAGTTAATCAAGGGAAAGGATACGGGAGAAATAAACCCGCAGCGCGTTTTGATAGAACGATTGCAGAAGGAGGTCGCATCACTGAAAGGTAAGGTCAACATACCTGCCTCCCACCATGTGCAGACGGCTGAATTGGCACAAGCAGAGAAGGAAAAAGCTGAACTGGCTAACAGACTGTCAAAAGAGAGGGAGGACAAAGAAAAAATGACTGAAACAATTGCCACTCTGCAGAGTAGGTTGACAGAGTTACAGAACACATGGGACATGCATAGTTGCGCGCCCACTACAACCCCACCAGAGACAAGTCCACTGGCAGAGCAACTGAATGCAGCGAGAGCTGCCAATGATATATTAGAGAAGCAGACGTCCACCACTAAGCAGAGGATCACTGATTTAGAAAACCTCCTGGCAGAAAATAGCAGAAAGATAGAGACATTGCAGAAGGAGGTCGAGCAGGAAAAGAAGACAGGAGCTGACTAGCAGAAAACCATCGCTGACCTCAAAAGCCGCATGAAGGGAAATATCACCCTCAGTGAAGCGAGAGGTATAATCTGGTCGGACATAATCATAGCGGTGATGGAACAGTGGGGTTTCCTAAGAACGATGGGAGAGAATAAATCTGCTATACCATATCTCAATAGGAAATTGCAGGAGGCAGACCTCAAATTTTCCGTCAGAGCCCTACACGCCAGAAGCTATATTTCATTCTTGAAGGGACTGGAATCTGATGAGGTGGAGAAGCATGGAATACCAAGTCGATTCATTGAAGTTTTTGAATGTCAGAAAATCATTGACAAGGAGGCGGCCCGAGTTACAGCTTCGAGAGCCCTGCAGCAGGTAGTAGCGAACGTGGGTCGTTTTGATGCAGTATGGGATGAGATTACTACAGCTGGACTGCCATCTTGTTGGGACTCAACCACTCCTTCCGTGCTACGACCGTTGACAGAATATAGGACACGTCTACAGGAAGAAAAGGACCGGACGAACATTCTATCAGATAAAACCACACGATTAAAGGCCGAAACAATTGTTTCATCCCTCCGCCATGAATTTGCCCTCGTCATCTCATAAAGCACAGGCTCCCCACCAATGCAAGTTTCAACAACCTCATAGAGGCCTATGTCAGGGTGGAACAATTCGCAGCAACGCCTGAACCATCAGTAGATAGCCAGCAAAGATGCACTCAGTTCGCCAGTCAGATCACCAGCTCATCCACCAATGTTCCACCACCAGCATCTGCAACTGCCTCAACACCTTCGCACCTGTGAAACACGGTTAACTCATGATTGGGCCTCAGTGGCCTTTTTACTTTTACCTAGCTAGATATTTTTCAAATTTCAAGTGGGCTTCATGTTCCACTTCAGCATTTCACTTTTTACCAAACTGTTGTTTAGTATTTTGTTTTAAAAATGACCGAGTGCCTGACTATCCATGATGAGAGGCATTTATTCCTCATCATAAGTTTTGTTATTTTGATAAGGACTTTTAACAGATTTTGATCATGCGAAGAAGATATTTTTCCCAAAAATATCTTCTTGCAGAGTGATGAAGATGTCTATATAAGAAAGATCTAAAGAGAAGAACAGGTTCCAAATTTTCTGAAGAATTGACTGTAAAAGGATGTCTTGTATGCTTTTTGTGAAAATTTAAATGCAAATGTGAAGAGCCCGTCGGGTCTCAATGAGAAAGAGTTTTGATCTTTAAGGAGGATTCTGATCTTGGTGCTTTACAGTGTGTACTTCTTTCTTATGTGCTGTGGCTTAGCCCTTAATTTCGTTTATAGCTATTCATCTTGTGTCACATTCTGGAATGCGAGTAGCCTACTGTTTCTGATATAAATTTATCTTTGTTGATACTTATGTCATAAGCTCTTAGGCACTTTAAATATGGCTCAGGTGTGACATACTGTTTCATTTCCAATTCATCCGTATTTCTGCTATATTGACTGCCTTGCGATGTTATTTACAAATGTTGTCTTCATGTGTGGATTCTTATTTTACTAAGCCCACTACATGCTGGTATATGCTTCTGGATATTGTCTCAACATCAGTTAGTATCCTCTTCATCATTTTTAAATTGTCTGCTACATTTCGTGTTAGAGTTTCACATCTTGCCTCTGCAGTCTCATCTTCTCTGTTACTAACTTCTGGAAGTTTTGGTCCCATTCAAGTTGAATTTCCTATTTACAAAGAAATAGTATGAGAGCTCTGTTCTGCTAGTCATCCCTATCATAATATATTGCTTTTGCTCTTTGCTACATAAGATTTCCTAGGCACTGGTCTTTCACAACTCAAGATTGTCTCTAGGATCGACAACATCTTTTTGGCGTCGTTGCCGGGGAACGAAGTTGAAGAATAAATTGAAATCCCTGGGCCTCGACAAAAGCCTATTCACTCTTCAGTTAGGTGAGCATGGAGAGTTGAGAGTTGTATATCCCTCACCTTGGCGACTCCACATTCATTCCTTAGATAAATCTAATTGCAGTCCTAGCTCCTCGGAAGCCACACCTTAGGTCAGATACGTCTCAGCCAAAGACTCCCTCTTTGTCTGACCCAGAAAGGATATTACATAGAAGAAATTGGAGGGAGAGACAATTTACTCATACTGAGATCCCACAATTCTCTCTAGAAGACTTCCCTTCCTCTTCTTCTCAAGTGGCCCAAGTACAAGATTTTGACTCCGCTGTGGGAAGAACCGTTTACTACTCAGACATTTTACCTCCTGGAAACATCCAAGTTAAGGACGAGGCCGAGTCAATAGACACCACTCATTACATATTCCATCCTACTCCCGAGGTTGAAAAAGTAAAAGAAGTCACTGATTTATCTGCTGTTAATACCCCGCCTTTGTCTCCATCATCCCAAGCTACTGTTCACTATATTCCCATCATCATCCGCACTTCACTTTCGCCTCCTCCTCCACTCACCCATAAATTCCTTTTGTTACCCCCACCTCCTCCTCCATTGGCAAATGTTCCGGGCTTCCTGCTGAATAAATATGCCCCCCTGGCATTACCCCAAGTACTGAAAAACCTGCCACAGGATTATCTAAAGATCTTGCCTCGTTTCAATGGAGAGAACGAGATTGAAGCTCAGAAGCACCTGGAGGTTTTCTGCTCCTTCGTAGAAAATTTCAACGTAGAACATCTTGACGTAGTCCTAAGACTATTCGTCCAATCCCTTGACGGTGAAGCCAGAAAGTGGTTCAAGACGTTGGGAGGCCGTTCCATAAACACATGGGAAGCAATGGAAGACACTTTTATCAAGAAATGGGGAGAGAAGAAAGACCATGGGCATTGTCTGACTAAGTTTAATACACTCAAGAAAAGACACAATGAAGGGGTGGCCGAGTTTATTAAGAGATTTAACAATTTGTACCTGAGCCTTCCCACCGAAATGAAACCACACCAGACCGCTGCCAAGGTGGTGTTTTTGGTAGCCTTTGACTCTGAATTCGGTTTCTCTCTGAGAGAAAGAAAGCCAGCCACTCTGGATGATGCTCAGACAGACGCACTGGAGCTTGAGGAAAACTTTGCCTCAACTGGTAAATCCAAGGGAAAAGCTGAGCAAGATGCGAGAAGGATGGGAAAGGAAGAGGTATCCACCTCGAGCCAAGATAGAGATTCAGCTAATGACAGGATTGAGGAGATGAATAAGATGATCAAGAACCTCTCAAGCAAACTGGTGAAGCTTGAAATGGAGACAAAGAATTCGTCCTCCAAGAATTTCCAAAATGCTCCTAACAGAGGCTTTAACCCTCAATACAGAAAGCCACCCTTACAAATACTGCAAAGGGGACAGAAGGAGCAGCAAGATCAGGTACCACACCCTCTCTACTTGGAAGGGAAAGTAGAGGGTTCTACTGAAGACGCTTCTTACGAACAAGAGGAGGCATACCTTGCTTTCTCAAACAGTGATGAAGTTGAATTTCCCTTACATGAAAGTGACGAAGTGGAGGTGCAAGCACACACAGAAGTGAAAGCTAATGAAGATACCGAAGATCCTGAGATTGACGACTACTGTAAGCAGTTCGTTGATTTCATGCAAGCCCAGTTCAATAGAAAGTATGACCTCAGGTCTTCCAGAAAGAGAACTCGCACTCAGGATCAGGGGGAGGACACACCACAAGAAGAAGCACCTGCTCAGAAGGAAGCAACTCCTCAAAGGACCCCAGAAAAAGGTAAGAGGCCCCTTAACCAACCTTTACAATTTTCTGATCAAATTCCTTCATCTTCGCAAGTGGCTACACCCCCTAGTGACAAACCAATCTTAAAAGAGGTCAAAATCTCCTCTCAGAACAAAGACCGCAGAGACAAAGAACCAAAAGAGGTGTCAGGAGATAAGCCTTCCTCAACTTTCAGTCTACAGAAGGAGCTTGAGAAAGTGAAAATCCCAGTCCCCTTGACCGAGCTGCTAAAAAAACCTGCATACCAGTCCCAGGTCACATCCTTTATGCTTCCTCCAGAAGTAATAAACATTCCAGACATCCTGAACCTTCAGGAGGAAAGACCTATGGTTTTTTTTGGCCCACATGTCAAAGAATTAGATGCTGCTACTCCCCCTTTCTATGTGTCTTTAGTAATACATGACCTCCTGCTGCATAACTGCATGTTAGATTCGGGAGCCTCTCATAATCTTTTACCCCTCTCGGTCATGGAGCAACTAGGACTATAGATCACCCGCCCATACAAAGACTTATACTCATTTGACTCCAAAAGAGTTAAGTGCCTGGGCATGATAAAATATTTGGTGGTTAACCTGGCTCAGATCCCAGCAAAAAGTGTAGTGATGGATACAGTGGTGGCTGACACTCCAGCTCGCTTTGGCATGCTACTGTCAAGTTATTGGGGGACCAAAATTGGTGGATCAATCAAGCGGGATCTGACTTATGCCACTATCCCTGTATTTGGTGGTCAAGAGAGGAGGTTGTACCGGGAAACCAGATTCATCAAGACAGTTACCAAGGCGGATGATTCGGTTAATTCTCCAGCTTATAGTAGGGAGGGGGATTTCTCATGTTTAATGATGGAGGAAGATCAGGAGTACGCACATGAACCATCATTTTTCCAGATCAAGACAGAACAGTCTATAGAAAGCCCTGAATCAGATATTTGGACACTTCACTTTGATGGGGCTAACTCCAGAGGAGGCAATGGTGCAGGAGTGTTATTGATTTCTCCTATCGGCCAATGGGTCCCTTTATCTTTCAAGCTGGAGTATGAAGCCACAAATAATGTGGTTGGATATGAAGCACTCCTACTGGAACTACAGACAGCCAGGAGTATGAACATAAGAAGTCTAAAGGTTTTGGGAGATTTTGAAATAATAGTCAGACAGGTGAGAAATCAGTGCCAAGCCAAACATCCTAGGCTAAGGGCTTATAGGAATGAAGTTTGGGATTTGGTGGAGAATTTCTTCTTGGCATTTAATATCCATTTCATGCCTCGGGAGCATAAAAAAATGGCAGACTCCCTTGCAGTGGCCGCCAGTACTTTTTGCCCACCTCAGAATCCTCTTTTGAGATATGAAATCGAAGTACGATATCGGCCATCAATACCATACACTGGCAAGTATTTGAAGATGAAGAGCAGGTGAAGAGATTTTTGGAAACAGTTGGGGAATTCTCCAACATGGAGATTGATAATTGTGAAGAGGAAGAGGCAGAGAGTACCCCAGGAGATAAGTGGGAAGAAAAGGTAGCTGGACACAAATTCCTGCAGTTGAAGGGAAATGTCATTCCTCGAGGATTAGTGCCCTTAGAAAGGATTTTTAACAAGAATGACGTTCCACTACAGCCAAACAAAGCAGTTGAGGTGAATCAGGTAGAAGATCTAAACCTTGGAACTAAGGCTGACCCCAAGATCGTGAAGCTATCTAAGAAGGTCCCGAAAGAATATAAACAGCTTTACCAGAAGCTATTTCAGTCATATAAAGATGTGTTTGCCTGGTCTTACCAAGACTTAAAAACCTTCGATGTCAGTATTATGCAGCATAAAATTCCACTGAAGGGAGATTCCAAGCCTCATAAGCAGAAGCGTAGGCAGATAAACCCACTGTTGCTACCCTCTATTGAGAAATAAATTAAGAAACTGCTGAAGGCCAAAATCATTGTACCATTAAGATATTCTGAGTGGGTAGCAAATCTAGTCCCTGTACGGAAGAAAAATGGAGAAATAAGGTTATGTGTTGACTTTAGGAATATGAACAGAGCGTCTGTAAAGGATAATTATCCATTGCCAAAGATGGACCACATCTTGCAGAAAGTGGTAGGAGCATCCCGAATGTCGATGATGGGTGGATTTTCTGGGTACAATTAGGTGGATGTATTGCCAGAAGATCAAAAGAAGACTGCCTTTACCACTCCATGGGGGAATTTTATGTATGCCAGAATGCCTTTTGGGTTGATCAACGCAGGAGCCACTTTCCAGAGGGCCATGGATATTGCTTTTATCGGGGAGCAAGATAAGTTCGTGGTGATATACCTGGATGACATTACTATGTTTTCAAAAGATGATGCTGAGCACATTGAACACTTGCGTAGAACTTTTGAGAAGTGCAGAAAGTATGGCCTCTCCCTCAATCCACAAAAGTCTTTGTTTGCACTAGAGGAGGGAAATCTCTTGGGACATATTGTTACCAGAGACGGAGTAAAGATAGATCCTAAGAGAGTGGAGGTCATAAACGGTATTTCCCTCCCCATAAATAAGAAGGAAGTTTAGGTATTCCTAGGTCGTATAAATTTCCTGAGAAGATTCATTCCTAACTATGCTGAAATAGCTAGGCATATTACTGACATGCTAAAGAAGAACAATGAGGTTAAGTGGTCACAAGAATCAATAGAAGCGTTTTCCAGGATTAAGAATGCATTTGTTGAAGCTCCTGTGTTAGCCGGGCCAGATTATACCAAACCTTTTATGATATTTTCTTTTGCATCACCTCACACAGTAGCCGGGGTTCTGTTGCAGAAAAATGAAGATGGGTATGAGCAGCCTATTGCCTTTTTCAGTCAGGTGCTTCGTGATGCTGAGCTGAAATACGACATATTGGAAAAATAGGCATATGCGCTGGTGAAATCCCTCAAAGATTTTCGTATGTATATTCTCCAGTCCCATATCACTGCATTTGTGCCCACAACAGTTGTCAAAGATATTCTTGTTCAAGGAGATAGTGAAGGTAAAAGAGGGAAATGGATAGCCAAAATACAGGAGTATGAGCTAGACATCCGTCCTACTAAATTAATCAAAGGGCAGGGGTTAGCCAAAATCGTATCCGAGTCAAATTGCCAAGCTTTGGGTATAAATCCGTCCATGGTGGAAAACGAGGCATCTGAAGGGAAAGAAGAACCACTGGGAGTAGAGATAGCTTCCCAGAAGACGCATATGAAGTAACTCACCAGCCAGTGGTACAAGGAAATAGTGGAATACCTGCTAACATTAAGTTGCCCACCTAGCTGTGAAAAAGCTAAATACAGAGCATTGAGGTTGAAGTCACAGAACTACATGGTTGCAAACGGCCGGATGTATTGGAGGGACCCCTTAGGCATCCTTCTCTTATGCTTGACAGAGGAAGAGGTAGAAGGCATAGTGGCTGAGTTTCACGAAGGAATCTGCGGGGGCCATTACAGTTGGAGGGCTACTGCGCACAAGATCCTGAAGGCTGGTTTCTTCTGGCCTAAACTATTTGGAGATGTGTTTAACCGAGTGAGAGGCTGTGAGAAGTGCCAAAAGTTCGCCGAGAGACAGAAGCTATCACCTCTCCCCATGATACCTGTCCACGTAGATGAACCATTCCAGCAGTGGGGAATTGACTTCATTGGAGAGATACACCCCCCATCCAGCGGTCAGCGTAAGTGGATCTTAACCGCCACGGATTATTTCACAAAGTGGGTAGAAGCTATACCCGCCAGGAACGCAATAGACACTGTGGTGATGAAATTCATAGAAGAAAACATCATATCCAGATTTGGTTGTCCTGCTAATATTGTGACCGATAATGCACAGGCCTTTAAATCTGCAAAGTTCGTCAGCTTCTGTCAACAGTACAACATCACACTAGGCCACTCAACAGCCTATTACCCACAGGGAAATGGCCTCGCAGAGTCATCAAATAAAATGCTGGTGAGGGCACTAAAGAAGGCCATAAACGAAAACCAGAAGAATTGGGATTCCCAGTTAAAATTTGCTCTATGGTCTAACAGGATCACCAGCAAGAGAGCAACCGGGAAGTCCCCATACGAGCTAGTATATGGGAGGGCAGCAGTGTTCCCTGTGCAGCTAGCATTACTAGTGGCTTGATTCATGCAAGAAAGTCAGGAGGATCTGGATGGTGTAACCAGGAGAATCAACCAGCTGGTGGAGCTAGAAGAAACGCGCAACCAGGTTAATCAGAGGCTAGTTGAATACCAGGAGAAAATGAAAGATCTCTTCGACCAACGTGCCAAGGACAGAAAATTACAGATGGGAGATCTAGTGCTTAGGTGGGACGTTAGAAGGGTTGACAAAGGTAAGCATGGTAAATTTGATCCCCTCTGGTTCGGGCCCTTTAAAATTGCAGAACGAGGCAACAATACATTCAGATTGGAAAATTTACAGGGAGATCTGCTCGAAGCCCCTGTAAACGGTCAGTTTCTCAAGCCTTATTTCCAGTTCTGAGTCAGGCCAAGAGGGCCTGTTGTATCATACTATATATTAGCATCTGTTTTTATCTTTGCTTTAGTAATGTGTGTGTGCGTGGGTTGTGACGAATCATGGAGAGGAATGGTGTTCGCAGAGGATAAGCAGGTGGTCTGCCAAGTTCTCGACACGTTCGAGGATGAATGTGTCGTCCCCAGGTGGAGCCAATGTTGACCATGGATTAACATTAGTCATTCTTCCGAGTTAACTTGGGAATGGATAGGTATTGAATGATATGGAAAGTGGTGAAACATTGTAATAAAAAAGTCGATTGGTGAGAAGCGATGATGAGACAACTAGTGCGCTCAAAACAAAACATATGTACAAGAAAGGTCAAATATGAGGCAAAAGGGAGAACGGTATTCGAAAAAGCACAACGATACGGTGCAAAGGACACAAAAAAAAAGTATTTAAACATTGGCCGCCTCTCAAATAGGCACACGAGGGAATTCTCCATACGGGAATTTCCGCGGGGGTTGAAAGGTGAAAGGGGAGACAGACGCATACCCCCGTGGAGTTATATTGAAGCGTCGTGGTGTGGGCCCAAAGTAAAGAGCTACGTGGCAAATCAGACCATTGAGATTTCGATGACGTGGCCGATCGGAACGTAGGCCCTAAAGATTGGTACGCAGTATATTTAACCCGGCTCACAAATGAAAGATTTGGAGAATCATATGGTTCATTGCAGCAAAAAGGTAAGGTATGTCTCTAGGATAACTGGTACAGAGGCCTGTACCAGTATTTAACCCGGCACGCGGTGTTCACTTATCCCCAGCTGACGCCCAATCCCTACGCGCCACGTGTTCCACTGTCAGTGTCCTTACGACACTTTCCCCCCGTTTATTTTACCCATCCACCGGTTTACCTTCGAACGCTCAGTCATAAAATAATAGTCTTACCATAGTTTACTCCAGTAAAAGTCGCAGGTCTTCCAACTACGGTATAAACTAAGTGGGAATCGGAGCCAAGGTCTACCCAGTCGCTATCAACACCCCCGCATCGTTTTCCTGAGTATATTTCCCTATTGCACAAGTATTCCGTCCCCTATTTTATTCTCTGCTTTCGTTTCGTCTTTTAAAAGTTTTATATGTCAATCATGGGAAGGGGCACCCCCAAGAAAGCCGAACAAGAAACCCCTCAGGTACGAGAAACCAGAAACCCTCCCGGGTTTGAGCCTTTCATCGACCTGCAAGCTGGATTCCATGACCCCCAATACCCTTTTCATATCAGCAGCATCAAACCCAAGCTTTTTAGACGACATGTTGAGAATAGGGACCAGTACCAGGTGGCTGTGTCTGGTTTATACCATCAAATTACTCCCCAAGTCTATTCTGTGGTTGATTTTATTTGCTGGCTCAGAGATGCTTTTGATGAGCAACGGGGCACGTTTACCTCCCCTCAAGGGAGTAATATATTCTCTCTTTCCCACGACCTCATCAAGCAAGCCCTCCGCTTTCCCACCAGCGACACATATATCAGTTTCAGTGAAGTGGCTTTAACCTCCCGGTTCACCAAACTGCCATCAAAGCACCAAAACGACTTCATTTCCTCCATCACCATCAACCAAGCTGCTTCGCTCCCCGCTGCTGACCCTTTCCCGCTGAGCCTGTTCAAAGAAGAAGTGCAGCCCATCCTAGTCCTCATCGTTGGTCTTTTAGGAGTAAGCGCTTTGGGGGAAATCACCAGGGTATGTGTTTATTTCTTATGGTTAATGACTCAAAGGGGGGTAGTGTTAGATATCCCTGGTTTCCTTGCGGCTAACATTTGGACCCAGTTCTGGGAGCTTTCAGAAGCCAGTCACTTTTGTTTCTGTTCAATGGTCTTCTATATTTTCTTGCATCAACACGCTGATAAGTTCGAGGGCTTGGGTTTAGATAGGGTATATGACGTGAATTCCCAACCCCGACCAGTTTTTGACTAGAATTGTTCTGTACGCCAATTACCTAAGGGGGAGGGTTATTCCAGTTTTGTAAATAGTTTCATGTCCATGGCCTATACTATTATCCACGATTCACCCTCACCTAGAGTTTTTCCTGAGATGAAGAGCTGGCTACAAGCCAGAAAATCCCAGTGCACTGGGGACTGGTATCTATTCGACAACTACACTGAGATTCGGGTCTACGGAGCCGAGGTTCCCCCTTACCAGCTGCCTGTGTTTCCTGTTCGACGAGTATATGCGTTGGAGTACATTCGGCAGACCCTCAAGGCTGACCAACTCCATTTTGTCCCTGCAAAGAAGGGTTTCATCCTGAGACTTCCCATCACAATAGGCCCTTTTGTTATCAATTCGAGACATGCCCTCCCCATTGTCGAGAAAATGTTGCAAGGCCTAGACCTACGACTGGGTAAGGGCTGGACCTATGATCCTCGAGAAATTATCTCAAACATAAGGAAGAGGAACAGGTCTGCACCTTATATACATGAATCAAGGCCTTTCATGGAATGAGGATGCAACCATGGGAATTGGCTCTTTGAGCCACAGATGGAGAGTCGTATCTATCCGCTGGCTGTGGAACAGGAGGATATCAATAAAGGCAAGGCTGTGGGAAGAAGACAGTACCTCAGGAGGAAGTTCTCCCCCTCTTCTCGCAAACTGTAAAACAACCTCCTGAGTGCGTAAGCTCATGTGGGAAGAGCAACGACTAGAACCGTTCACGCCGTATGGTCAACTGGACAAGAGTAAATCTAGGATAAAAGTGCTGAGAGATAGTACCACCTCTTCCGAATTTTAGGAAGTCTCACAATCCATCATAGATCTTACCTCACCAAGGGCAGTTGCAAGGAACCAGGCAAATAGAACGATCAGGGATAAGTAAAAAGCCGAGATGGAAGAATATGTAGAGAAATATCACACCAGGGTTTCCGCCACCATGAATGTGGACACAGAACACCTGGTATTATCTATGGCTGAGGCCATCTTGGATCCCAATATGGGTACCACTAGTTACCGGGTGCTCGAAAATGCAATTGACATGGCCAAGGTGCCAGCAACCGATATGTGTAACCTGTTTCAGCTCGTAGGGGATATGTTGAAGGAGGAGGTGATGAGGGTCATCATTGCACTAAGAAAGCTCGAGACAAAGCATGAACAGGTGAGGGCGACCCTAAAAAATGAACAGGCAAACTCTCGCGCCCAGGCAAATCAAGTTCGCAGCCTCCAAGAGTTAATCAAGGGAAAAGATACGGGAGAAATAAACCCGCAGCGCGCTTTGATAGAACGATTGCAGAAGGAGGTCTCGTCATTGAAAGGCAAGGTCAACATACTAGCCTCCCACCATGTGCAGACGGCTGAATTGGCACAAGCAGAGAAGGAAAAAGCTGAACTGGCTAACACACTGTCAAAAGAGAGGGAGGACAAAGAAAAAATGACTGAAACAATTGCCACTCTGCAGAGTAGGTTGACGGAGTTACAGAACACATGGGACACGCACAGCTGCGCGCCCACTACAACCCCACCAGAGACAAGTCCGCTGGCAGAGAAACTGAATGCAGCGAGAGCTGCAAATGATATATTAGAGAAGCAGACGTCCACCGCTAAGCAGAGGATCACTGATTTGGAAAAACTCCTGGCGGAAAATAGCAGAAGAATAGAGACACTGCAGAAAGAGGTCGAGCAAGAAAAGAAGACAAGAGCCGACCAGCAGAAAACCATCACTGACCTCAAAAGTTGCATGAAGGGCAATATCACCCTCAGTGAAGCGAGAGGTATAATCTGGTCGGACATAATCGCAGCGGTGATGGAACAGTGGGGTTTCCTAAGAACGATGGGAGAAAATAAATCTGCTATACCATATCTCAATAGGAAATTGCAGGAGGCAGACCTCAACTTGTCCGTCAGAGCCCTGCACGCCAGAAGCTATATTTCATTCTTGAAGGGACTAGAATCTGATGAGGTGGAGAAGCATGGCATACCAAGTCGATTCATGGAAGTTTTTGAATGTCAGAAAATCATTGACAAGGAGGCGGCCCGAGTTACAGCTTCGAGAGCCCTGCAACAGGTAGTAGCGAACGTGGGTCGTTTTGATGTAGTATGGGGTGAGATTACTACAGCTGGACTGCCATCTTGTTGGGACTCAACCACTCCTTCCGTGCTACGACCGTTGACAGAGTATAAGACACGCCTACAGGAAGAAAAGGACCAGACGGACATTCTGTCAGATAAAACCACACGGTTAAAGGCCGAAACAATTGTTTCATCCCTCCGCCAAGAGTTTGCCCTTCTTCATCTCATAAAGTACAGGCTCCCCACCGATGCAAGTTTCAACGACCTCACAGAGGCCTATGTCAGGGTGGAACAATTCGTAGCAACGCCCGAACCATCAGCAGATAGCCAGCAAAGATGCACTCAGTTCGCCAGTCAGATCACCAGCTCATCTGCCAATGTTCCACCACGGCCTCCCTCACCATGCCCTCCAGCCTTCGCATCATGGCTCTTGTCAACTCGTGATTGAGCTCGGTGGCCTTTTTACCCCCACTTACTTAGCTATTTTTCCAAGTTTCCAAGTGGGCTTCTCATGTTCACTTGACCCATTTCTTTAGGAGAAGCGATGAACACATGTTTTGTTTAAAGCAGTGAGTTGCACATTGTCACATTGAAGGACTTTATTCCTCATCATAGTTTGTTATTTTGATATAAGGATAACATGATTTTGATCATCTTGAAGAGATATTTTTCCACAAAATATCTTGCCTAATATGAAGATGTCTATATAAGAAAGATATAAAGGGAAGAACAGGTTCCAAATTTTCTGAAGAATTGACTGTAAAAGGATTTCTTGTATGCTTTTTGTGAAAATTCAAATGCAAATGTGAAGAGCCCGTCGGGTCTCAATGAGAAAGAGTTTTTATCTTTAAGGAGGATTCTGATCTTGGTTCTTTACAGTGTGTACTTCTTTCTTATGTGTTGTGGCTTAGCCCTTAATTTCGTTTATAGCTATTCATCTTGTGTCACATTCTGGAATGCGAGTAGCCTACTGTTTCTTATATAAATTTATCTTTGCTGATACTTATGTCATAAGCTCTTAGGCACTTTAAATATGGCTCAGGTGTGACATACTGTTTCATTTCCAATTCATCCGTATTTCTGTTATATTGACTGCCTTGCGATTTTATTTACAAATGTTGTCTTCATGTGTGGATTCTTATTTTACTAAGCCCACTACATGCTGGTATATGCTTCTGGATATTGTCTCAACAGCAGTTAGTATCCTCTTCGTTCTACGAATGCAATAGATACTCTCTGATTACCAATTTCTGTGAAGTATTTAAAATTCAGCCCTCTTTGCAGTTAAACTGCTTTTAAATTGTCTGCTACAGTTCGTGTTAGAGATTCACATCTTGCCTCTGCAGTCTCGTTTTCTCTGTTACTGACTTCTGGAAGTTTTGGTCCCATTCAAGTTGAATTTCCTATTTACAAAGAAA
>CM076584.1:120383515-120507520 GCA_034641835.2 Pinus albicaulis | reverse complement strand
AAATGATATTTGATCCGGATATGCTTTGACCTGTCATGAAATACTGGATTCTCCGTGAGTTTAATGCAACTCTGATTATCACAGTAAATCACTGAAGGTCTCAACGGCTGACCAAATAAGCCAAACAACATCTTGTGAAGCCAAATGGCCTCACAACTAGCTAGACTGGCTGCCATATACTCTGCTTCCACTGAACTCAATGCTACTGACTGCTGCTTTCGGCTGAACCATGACACAACTGCCGAACCCAACCCAAAACAGCACCCTGAAGTGCTCTTCCTATCAGAGGCACAACCTGCCCAATCAGAATCAGTGTAACCTGCCAATCTCACTCCATCCCCCTGCCTGTAGTCCAAACCATAATCCACTGTCCCCTGCAAGTATCGCAAAATGTGTTTTGCAGCCACCCAGTGAACCTTCCTAGGCTCACACATAAACTGACTCATCGTGTTGACTACAAAACAAATATCTGGTCTAGTGTTGACCAAATACATCAAGGAACCAATAAGCTGTCTGTACAATGTGGGATCCACCAACTCGGAATCCGAAGCATGGAGCTTCTTTCAGTTGGTGATCATCGGTGTCGACATGGGTTTACAATCCTCCATGTGGAATCTGCTAAGGATATCCACAATATACTTCCCCTGCCCCAGGAAGAAATGCCCCTCCTCTTGCCACACCTCCAAACCCAAAAAGTAATGCATCAAGCCGATGTCCTTCATCTCAAACTCCGCCGCAAGATCTCTCTTGCAGTGCTCTATGAGTCTCTCTGCACCTGTAATGATTAAGTCATCCACATACAACACCAGAATGAGAGGCTCCTCACCTATCACAATATAGTAAAGGTTCGGATCTGCCTCACTCTTTGTGAAACCCATCCCCTGCAAGTATGTATCTATCCTGAAGTACCAAGCTCTGGGAGCTTGCTTCAGGCCATAAAGGGCCTTCTTCAGTCTGCACACATGGGACTCCTTCCCATGCACCTCAAAGCCCTGTGGCTGCTCAATGTACACCTCCTCCTGTATGAAGCCATTGCGAAATGCGGTCTTCACATCCATCTGGTGGATCTTCCAACCCATCTCTGCTGCTATCGATATAATGGAGCGGATCGAAGTATATCGAGCCACGGGAGCGAAGGTCTCCTCATAATCAACTCCCTCTACATGGGAGAACCCTCTAGCCACAAACCTCGCTTTGAATTTCTCAATGCTGCCATCTGCAGCATGCTTTACCTTGTAAAGCCATCTGGAAGTAACCACGGATTTGCCCTCAGGCCTCGGCACCACCTCCCAAACATCATTCTTCATGAGAGAAGAATACTCCTCCTGCATGGCCTCTCTCCAGACCTGCTGGCTAGCTGCCTCCTCATAGCTAGAAGGCTCAGAGTCAAGGATGCTGGTAGCCATTGCCATATGGCTACAAAACCTCTCAGGTGGTCTGCTCTCTCTGACCGGCCTCTTAGGCCCAGCAACAGATGTGGCCTCTCTCAAGGTGTCCTGAAGCCACTTGGGCTTCCTCTTCCCTGAGCATACTTCTCCCATTGGAGAATGAAACTCCTCCTCATCATCATCATCAGGAGCCTGAACTCCTGACTGTCTGTCTGCTGTCCTCCTGCCTGCACCTGAACCTGTAGAAGCTGAGGTACCGTGTGAACTATCCATCAGTGGACTCCCTAGTGAACTGCTCTGTGGACTGCTCTGCATGCTGCCCGAAGCACCACCCCTCTGACTCTGTGAGCCACTGCTCACTGACGGACCTGACATCGTCATAGATGTACCTTCGGATCCTCCTGATCCCTGCCCACTGGATCCCTGTGACTGACTCAGCTGCTGCTGAGGGTCTGGCTGATCCAGATACTCTAACTCCCGTGACCTCCTAAAGGCCCTATCCTCCTCGAACTTCACATCCCGCCTGACAACAACTTTCCTCTGTGCGGGAATATAAATCCGAAAGGCCTTTGAGGTCTCACTGTAGCCCACAAAGATACCCTTCTCTGCGGTGGGCTCTAGTTTGGTCCTCTTCTCCTTGGGTATGTAGGAGTATGTCATGCACCCAAAGATACGAAGATGACCCATATCAGGCTTCTTCCCAGAAAAAGCCTCCTCTGGAGTCATGTGCCCCAAGGCACGATGCGGACTCCTGTTCTGCAAGTAAACAGCTGTGTTGCAGGCCTCTGCCCACAAAAACAATGGCAACCCCCGATCATGTAACATGGCTTTGGCAGCCCCTCCGATGGATCTGTTCTTCCTCTCCGCAACCCCGTTCTGCTGGGGGTTGTAAGGAACAGTGAACTCCCTCCTAATGCCTGCCTCCGCACAATAGTCAACAAACTCTCCAAGGGTGTACTCTCCTCCATTTTCCGACCTCGGGGACTTGATCTTCCGACCTGTCTGTGTCTCCACAAGAGCTCTGAACTCCTGAAACCTCTTGAAGACCTCACTCTTGGTCTTCAAGAAATAAATCCAGGTCCTCCTGGAGTGATCATCAATGAATAACACATAGTACTCATATCCACTCAAGGAAACATGAGACATCCGACCGCTCACATCGGAATGAATCAAATCAAGTATCCCAATCGCTCTGCTGTCACTGCTGGGAAAAGGGGATTTGGCAAACTTGCCCATCGCACATCCTCTACAAGTATCAAAGTGATCAGTACTGAAATCTGGCACACCTGTAGTGATCTCCCGCAATGTCCTCAAGGCCCCATGATACATGTGCCCCATCCTGCGGTGCCAAATCTCACATAGCTCGGAACTGCTAGCTCTGCTGTCGGTACTACTGCTCAATGCCAAAAGGGGCTGAAATGCAAACTTGTACACCTTTGCATGGCGCACACCTATCACTCTAGCTGAATCAATTGGAGCGCTCCTGGGATATATCAGCACCTGTCCTCCCCTGAACAATATCTCATATCCTCTATCCTCCAAAGCTGAGACGGATATGAGGTTCTTCCTCATCCCTGGCACATAAAGAACATCTGACACCTTCAAGGGAGGTTTAGACTCCCTCTGAAATGTCAATGTTCCCACACCGACTGCTCTAACAACTCTGTCATCACCAAGTACTACCTCTATATCAGTGCCACTCTCTGAAAGCTCTGAGAAGTACTCACGGACTCCTGTCATGTGACGTGAAGCCCCACTGTCCACATACCATATACCCGAAGATGCTCCGCTAATCGAGGGAAATGCATGCTCCCTCTGAACCTGTGTGGCAGGTACTCCTGCACTAGAAGACTCACACGCAATGAACCCAAACTCTCGGTCGAAGCGATCTGCAAAGTCCTCAACCTCTGCTGAAGCTGCCATGCTCTGGTTCTTCCCCTTCTTCTTCTTCTTCTCCGGACACACAACTGCATAGTGTCCCATCTTCTGACAATTCCAACACTTCACCTTGGAATAGTCCTTATGTGTGTTATCCTGTTTACCTTTACCTTTGCCTTTGCCCCCACCATTGCTTGTGGAAGCCTGCTTCTTCCCTTTGCCTTTCTTGCGTCCTGCCAACAGTGTTACATCCTCATCCTGCTCAACTGGCTTGGCTGCCCCAAGCTGACCTTTCCTGATCTCTGTCTGAATGCAATCATCCCAAAACCTCTCCCATGTAGGAAGGGTCTCACGTGCACAAACCCCATCAGCAAAGTTCATCCATGAACTGGGGAGGCCATTCACTGCAATCCGCACCAACTCAGTGGGTGGAATGACCTCTCCAATTGCTGCCAACTCATCTCTCACATTAGTAATATTTGTGAGATATCCAGCTGCACTATCAGTCTTACCCATCTTAATGGTTTTCAGCTTCTCCTTCAGGACCATTTTCCGGTTCTCATTGGTACTTTGGTAGAGATTGGACAATGTTGTCCACATCTCATGAGCATTTCTCTTTCCTCTCACATGAGGAATGCAATGGTCTTTGATTCCGTCTAGAATCAGTCTCTTACCCTTGTTGTTCTTTCTATTATATGTTGCCAACTGAACAGCATCAGTAGGCACAACAATAGGGTTCTGTGTGGTATGCACCATGATGTCCCAGACTTCTGCCTCCTCAAAGATACTCTGCATTCTCTCCTTCCAAACGCTGTAATTGGTATGCCCATCCAACCTATCCTCCACCCTCAATCCCAATGACATCCTGCTGTCCTAAAACTGAAAAATAGCACTGCTGTAGTAAAGATAAAAATTATGTTTGTGAAAAAATCAGCTTGCTGGAATTTTCTGAGTGAAAAATCAGCAGGCTGTATTTTTCTCCTTGCTGTCCCAAACTGCACTTTCAGCACTCAAGCTCTGATACCATGTAGAAATTTCTTGTTTCCCACCCCGGTTTTCAGTTTCACCTTATTTCTCCAAATAGTTAAATGCCCTTTCCCATATCCTTACATTCAACAAACTAGAAAATAATTTTTTGCTGAAAACACAAATTCTGGAAAATTTACAGAATGCTGGAAAATGCAGAAATAAAAATCAGCAAGCTTAAAACAGTCATTCACACATTTTAACATAGATATTTTTGGTCAACATGACCCTGGAAAAACCCCCTACAACTCTTGGGGAAAACCAGTCTGAAAGCTTCTCTTTATTTTTCTGAAAAATGTTTTTTACAGTGAGATAGAAATTTACACAGCAAAAATTACAACAACCTCAAAAACTGAACTTATCTCGAAAACCGTGCCAAAACTCCACCTCAGTTTTCGTGCCCACAAAAACAGAAATTACAGCAAACAGTCCAGCATTAAATGCTGTACGGACAACATTGAAATCTGTGTTGTACTGCTGCCTCGAAAAACGTGCTATACGGCCTGTCAAAAACTGTTGTACGGCTGCCTCAAAAAACGTGCTGTACAGCTGCCTCAAATCTGTTGTACGACCTCGATTTCAGTGCTAATTTTTCTGCTTTACGGATTCAGAAAACAACCCTCTCTCTCCTATTGTATGGACCTCGATTACCATGCCTTCAAACTGCTGTACGGACCTCAAAAAAGATGCAGCATTAAATGTTGTCTTTCCTCCCTCGAAATTCGTGCCCTCTTGCCTCAAACTTCGTGCTCTGCTCTTGCTGTACGGATTTGCTGAATATCACTGCTGCTGCCCTCCTTCTTCTCACTGCTCAGAAAAATCTCCAGCTCTCTCCTTCTCCTTCTCTCAATCTGCTCATGAAAGAATGAATGACCTTTTCCTCCTTTCCCTCCTTTAACCTAACCCTAAGTGACTTTTGGGGAATCCCTAAATCCAATGGCTGAAATAGATTGAGATCTAAGGCTGAAATTAAATGCCCATTTAAATCTCACTTTCTATTTTTTAATTCACCCCACTTTAATAAAGACCCACTTAGTCATTTATTTCCAAAGTCACTTTTCCTTTCTAATTTTACATTCACTTTATTAAAGTCACTTTAAAATTAGACTTTAGTAACTTTATCTCTTAAAGTCACTTTTAAATTAGACTTTAGTGACTTTATCACTTAAAGTCATTTTAAAATTAGATTTGACTTTATAAAAATTATAAAGTCACTTTAGGAGAAAAATTAAATTCTTTTGGACACTTTTCCCTAGGCCAAAGATCAAAGCCTTAGGGAACCACCTGTCCTCCGGTACCAAATTTCAACACTCCCTCTTATCGAGGAAGGTGTTCCTCACCACTCCCATCTTGTCTCTGAAGTAGACATGCTTGCCCCGTGGTAAGGCTTTGGTAAGAATATCTGCAACCTGCTCATCAGTGGGAATATACTCAAGCTTCACAGCTCCTTTCTAAACATAGTCTCTGATGAAATGATATTTGATCCCGATATTTGATCTCTGATGAAATGATATTTGATCCCGATATTTGATCTCTGATGAAATGATATTTGATCCCGGTAAGAACCACTTGTCCTCCGGTAACCGAATTTCAACATCCCGCTTGGGAAGATGACCAAAAGTCTGATGGCAACTACAATGTGGAAAAAATATTATCGATCTCAAACATGGTGTAGTTTCCTTTCATCAACGTCGACTCTGCAGCATACAGGACTCACAATTTCAAATGACAGAAATATATATGTGGCCTTTGCTCTTGAGGAATACATGGCCTTTGTGAAGAGAGTTATTTAAAATTTGATAAATATAATAGACTACGATCTCACCATTTGTAACGTCTTACCATGTAAACGTTGTAACTTATCAAGGAAAAAAAATACCTTTACCATGTAACATTGAACTTTTCTAAGCATGAAATTACCACTATGTCATTTATTAATCATAGTCTTAAATAAATGGTTGTATAGCATATACATACATATATAGAAACTGTAGCAATCTACCACATTATGATATTCATTTCATGATTCCTTAGATTATGTCTCTTAATTATGGATCAGAATTATTATTATACTTGATTGTTGTGTTGATTACTCACCAACTAGACACAACTCTTAATATGTGGCATGAGATTTAAGTGGTACTGTTTATTTATGGTTTATGGAATTATTAACCCTTGGCTTGATTCTTTGTATCATCGAGTATGGTGATGTTTTAATGTTGAACATCTGGGTTGATCTTCGCCCTTGATAGCTTTGATGATCTGACGGCTGTAACGAAGGTTGGGACAGTTAGGGTAATACCCTACCCCCCCCCGAACCCTAACCACTTCCACATTTGTCGTCATTGCATTACCGTCGAGCTCTGCAACTCAGTTTTGTATTTTGCTTCTCTCGTTTGTTTTTGGTTTGAGCATGGAGGTATTATTCATCTTTCCTCCACCATTTATTCCGACATTATCTTCCATCGCTTGTTGGGTTATTGCTGCTCTCACGGAGTGTTTATTTTCAGAGAAGCATATGGGGCTCCTGCTTGTTCTAACCTATGATGCTCGGCAGAGGCTGTGCACCAACTTCCATGACAGAACTACTTGGTTTCTTCAGAAGTCTCTGAGCTTGTCTTCATCCAGTGATGACTACCCAACTTTGACATGGACAAAACAGGTAAGGATTTTTCCTTCTTCAATGTGTTTTAGGTTGGTTTGAGCTTCAAATGTATTCTTGACCTCACAACTCGCCTTGGTTTCCTTTCTAGGCATTCGTTCCGAACCCCCTTTGCTTCTGAGATGTAATATTTAGTTCTAATCAAGCTTGTAAGTATTCTTTTCATCGATTAAAACTTATTTGGGGATTTGTCTGTCAATTCTCATGGTTTTGTTTCTTTGTTTTTTGGCAGGTATATCTTTCAAACCCTAATCTCATCTATAGCTCTGGCTTGCATGTGGTCTGCTAGATAGTAACTCTTCACCCATTTGTTTCTAGTTACCACGAGAATATTTGGGTTGTCTCTCCCAAAATATTTCAAACCCTGACCTTAGTTTATATATTCTCACTTTGTTTGGTTGAATATGGTGTTATCAGTCTTTCGCATACAAGCCATAGCACTCTTAATTATTGTGGAAGTGTATGGCCCTTCGAGACCTCTCTGTAATTTATATAATGAACAATTTTGATTTCTATTGGTTGAAGTTTAGTTCTGAGTCTGAGCGTTTTACTGAATAGCACTTCTATTCTTTTGAAAATGGATTGCATTGAAATACATTCTGACTCTCTTTCCAATGGCTTGTATTGAAAAACATTCTGACTCTGTTTTCCAATGGCTTGTATTAAAAAAGAATATTCTGACTCTGTTTCCGGTTTTCAGATTTCTTATATAGACAGTTCCACGAGTTATATTTATATTTTCGTGTTTATTATGGCCATATTGCCTTTCAATTCTGCTATAATTAATGTTTTTTTTGCCACTCCCTCGTGAGTTGTGCACAATTCTCAATCTGGGTAATGCTTACATTTGCTTATATACATGCAATGTTTCCTTCTAGGATTGTGAATTATAGTGTAGTTATGGCAAAGTGCTCGCTCTCATTCTGTGCGATGGGAATTTTTCCAGTTTATTCTTATGCTATTTCCGACAAGAGTTTTACCTCTTCACAAGGGTTTCCTATTTTTTTTTAAGAAGTAACCCTTGTTAGCTTATGTATGATATTCTGCAGAAAACCACTCGTTCACTGTAATGTTGTTATTCTGGTATTTGTTTAAAGTTACATTGCATATCAATACTGTAAGTTCAGTACTCGTACAGTTTAATTTAGGTTCAATATTTCTTTCCTTTTAAATAAGTTTCTCAGATGTTTGGACCATCATTTAAAAAGGGTTTATTTCTCAACCCTTAGTCCGTGTAAGATTGTCCTAATCTCTTTACAAGACAGACTGTCCTATCTGGGGATTCTTCCCTGGATGGACTAATTGTCCCATCCATTCATTTGTTTTCTATAGAATCTCAAACTATTTTCCACTACTGCTTGAGATGTTAGTTATACTTACATATTGAGATTTATTTATGAATATAAGGGTGTACTTTTCCTGGACTAGTATACTTCATACTTATACTAGGGATATTTTTACAGACATCAGTATCTGAGTATTTAACCCTGACTTAAATAGTCTATTCAACCATTCAGTAACAAAAATAACTTATAATTTTATGTATTCAACTTTCACAGTGCACAGGAAATTAATTACAGAGATTAACATATTTATAATTGCATAATAAGAACTCTTTATTCCAATCTATTCCGGGTTTGTAATACTTACCTTAGATAAGTAAATTTGATGGCATCCTCCCAACCATGAGAGAGGAAATTACATAATTAGCTCCCCTCGTGCTCCTCACTAGAGATGATAACAGTACTTCTGGAGGTAGACCTCAAGACCTCTATTCAGCCTCTCCTCCAATTTTCAGGTTGCAGAGTTCCACAAGTTCTTACCAGCTCTGGACACTCTCACCTTTCAGCCCTCTAGTTGCTCCTTTTATTTTTACACAAAACCCCTTTTCCTCTCTAGGATTTCCTTTTATTCCCAAAGGAAAAGGTAACTGTCAAATAAATGCTTTAATCTAACTACTCTGGTATCTTGGAAACTTTTAAAATTAGTTTATGGAAACCACACCATAAATTATTTTTTATTAAAAAAAAAAAATCTTGTTCATAATTTTCTTAACATACTTGTTAAGCCTGTTTAACTTAAAACAAGTTAAATGTATCATTTAAAACAACATAGCAAACTTAATCCAGGTGTTACACCATCCATACATCTCCAATTTAAATCATAATTATTCAAATCAGTAAGGCGAAATCAATCTCGTATTCTGGAACACGAACCCGTCAGATCTAAACCAATTTAAAAGATTCGAATTGTGTATTCAAAGCTTCTATAGGTAGGGTCTCAAAGCATAAGCCGACACTGTGAATATATAACAACTAGAGGGACATACCATGACACGCAATCCGATCTAGTATTCGATATAAACAAAATCTTTTTAAATTACAAGAACAATTTTCCAATATCGCATTCAACGTAGAAAATCAAATGACATCAATTTTATAGAAGGAAAGAGACTGAAAATAAATAAGTATTACGATATGATATTACACACACTTCTCACACAGTAAATGACGAATTAAACGCAATCCAACCTAATCCTGAAAAATTCAGAGTGGTGTCCAGCTGGTGTAGCAGCCAACCTAGCCAGCTCGCACCATTTGTCAATGATCTAGTTCACACAGAGATATAATCATAAAGCGCAAACAATAATAAACAGAACATAGCTTGAATTTCTTTGATTAATCTTTGAAATCTTAGTCTTTACATGGTGCAGGCAAAGATAAAACTCTAGCAAATAGAGGGAGCTATCTGCAGATTAACTATGCCCATGTAATGATACATTGGGACCATATCCTCCTCTTCTTCATGTCTGGCTCTAGGCGATCTCTGATTTTATGTAGATATTGAAATTACAAATGGATCTATTAACAAGCCAATAAAAATACAGTAGGAACAAATTACAAATCATAACATTTTTCCATGGATAAAAATCAGATTTGCTTTTGGTGCAACTGAATGTCGAATACAGGAGTTGAATCTGGTACATGATGGAATGTTTTGGTAAATGGCTCATATTATCTCGGCCTGAGACTGATGGTGAACTAAGTGCGATTTTGACCAACAATTACTTCTCAAAATATCCTCGAACTTTTATTCAAACTGTCAGCTAAATAATGTCCTCCAGATTTTAATAATTAAAGTAGTCTAAGCATTCCTTGACTCCAGTGCAGGAATGTGAGTGTGGTGCAGGAACTTGATGTGTGGTGCAGGAACTTGATGCATGGTGCAGGAACTCTTTAGAGTGTGGGAAGCCCATAGTAAACTGGTGCAAGAATCCCAATTGGTACAGGAATCTGCTGCATAGTACAGGGAGGTGAATGCAGGATCAAGACCTGTTGGCATATAAAAATATAATCAACTCAGTATGAACCTGCAAACACAAAAACTATTATTAATGATGCTTTTAATGTTTAAATCTCGTTAAAACAAGGGAATCATGACAAATAGTAAATACTTACTCTATTGTCTTTGAGAATTCAAAAAACCACGACAATAACCATTCAAACTAAACAAAATCATGAGGGATTTCGAGTAAAAGGTGATATAAAGCGAGACAAAACAGAGGCCTAACATCCCCCCAAAATTAATTTTTGTATTGTCGCTCCCTTGCAAAAAAACAGGATTAAAACATTTCTGGACACTCGTAATAATGTTCCTACATATCTATGTGATCAACATTTTTTTCGCTAGATAGAGCTTGTTATAAAAACAGAGTGTTTGGTGGACTCTTTATTTATTTAGACTGATTTCAAGAAAGTCTAACACAAGTGTTTCCACAGGAATACTAAATTGCAAGGATGGTGTTGTTACTTGAATAAAATAGCCAACTATTAAAAATTTCCACAAATATCTCAGGGGCATCCTTGATCACAAGTTTCACTTTAATATCCTCATTGTAAATATGAGTGACATGATTTGAAAGCCATGGTGTTAAGAGTAGATAGAGTAATATCTTCCTACAATGACCATCTTACCATTAGCCACATATAGTTGAATCTCCTCTTGTCTGGGCAAAGTGAATTCCCTGCACTAAGGGTCCCATGTCCATAAAAACAAATTATCCCAAAAATATAGAAGTCCAAGGCATAACACTAGAAGGATCTTCAAGTCATTTTCAAATAGATATGATAATGAATTCAGGGAAAGACAAAAACAACCAAGTATATCATAGAGTAATGTTAGTATAAATCTTAATTCTAATCGTACGAAAAAATACCACTTTAAGTCACAAGATAACAAATGTACCCCCAATACAGTAAATAACCGCTAATATCTTCAGATATACAGCTAGGTGATCAAGATAAATGATGCAAAAATCTAGATCTATGCATTAGAAGACATAAAACAGTGGAAAAAACAAGATTTACTCCATGCATCCAATAGACAAGACAAGAATATAGAAAATGAATTTTGTATTAATGACACTTGGGAGGAAAACACAAGAGGGTGTTCCCGGTTCTCCTCAATGGGATGGGTTCTTGTAATTCCTCAACACTTTAGATTTAGAATTCCTCTCTCTTGATGGTGTAGAAAACCCAGAAAAAAATGGAAAAATATGGCTATGATAATGGATCAATAGCCAGACCAAGAGTTGAGATCCAGAGTGATCTTTAGGCAACAAAAGGTGACAAATAAATGGGAAAACCCTTCTATTTATAACAAAATACTGAAAGGTCTAGATATTGGTGCATAGTTAAAATATTATTAACCAAATCAAGATCCAACTTTTATGGAATATTTTATTATATTTGTTTCAGGGAAAAGGAGTTCGACTTCTGAGTCAAATCCCCTTATTTGTAAATAATAAATAAATAAATGATTTATTTATCATTTTAAGGATGTGATTTAGAAATAATAAATAGATAAATAATTTATTTATCATTTTAAGGATGTAGTTAAGTAATAATAAATAAATAAAGGATTTATTTATTATTTTAAGGATATGGTTGACTAATAATCAAATAAATAATGTTTTATTTAATTATTTAAGGGAGATTTAGTCATATTTAACAAAGAATATTATTTAAGTAATGTTTAAATAATTATTCTTAGAAAATAATAACATAAATAATGATTTATCTAATTAATTTCCTTGTTTTGGGTTAAATATAACTAGGAATATTAATTAAACTGTTGTTTAACTAATTATTCCTTGAGGAAAATCAAACAAATATGAATTTATTTAATGTTTCCCCATGGGGTTTCCTGTTTAGACCATAAACAACTTAATAAAGGTGGTTTTACTAAGTTATTTTCATAGTGAATGCAATTATACTTAGGGTAAAATTGGTCTTACATGGTGTACTTGGGTCCATCTAATACCAATGGGTTAGATGACCAAAAAAGGGTGTAACAAGTAAAATTAACTTTAATACCATAGGCATGGACTTGTTGCCAGCAAACATCAAAAGCCTCGACAGTTTTGACTTTTAACCCCACGAAATGCTTGTGTCCCATCCATTAGATATAGATTTAGATTCATTTGAAAGAATTTACATTTCTTTTGAAATTAATTGAAGGCCACTGTCACGTCTTGGTAACCAGCTAACGACGGTTCCATTCAAAAGAACTAGCAAGAAAGAATAAGTCGGCCTGTGATGAGACCTCTTGTCTTCCAGATTTTCAACTTAAAGTCATTACCCTGGCTTGGTGACCAGTAGTGATAATGTCGTTCTCGTTAGGACCCCTGATCATGGTAGGTCGGCTCGTAGTGAGACCTTTTATCCATCAATTAATCTATCTTATGAAAAAACTTTGATTATAATCAACCTTAAATAAGTTACTTAGTAGGTGGGGAGGTGATTCTGCTCCTTAAGAGCATTGGATGGTGTGAAAAATTTTTAATTACTAATCTTTACTGGTTGGTCTTGTTATCACTCTAAAATTTCCCAAGGGTTGTTCCAGGTGTTCAAAAGAAGTATCAGAGGTAACTTTCATCCACTTTTGGAGATTAGGATCTAGCCTTCCTAATGCTTAGAGAGGGCTCTCTCTTAATGATTTAACTTTGTTTTTTTTAATAGATTTTAGGCTAGTTATGTATGTTTGATTGGGTTGGTTTTTTATTGGTTTTGGTAGATATGTGGAATTAATGATTTATATGGATAGTTGTCTTTCCATTTTCCATTGGGCTATGGACTCAATATGCTTTTAAAAACATAACAGAATCAAATAATAAAGGAAGTGTTACAGGGCAGGATAGCTGAGTAAAATCAGATCTTAAGGCTGAATGGTGAAGTGGTTTTTCAATCGGGATCAAGGAGCAGTTAAGGATTCCCTAAACCAGATAATGAAGGAAGGTGAAGGAGGTCAATTGAGATCAGAGAGAAATCAAGAATTCTCTAAACCGGATATCATAAGAAAACATAAAAATGTATAACAATTCAAAACAGAGTGTAATTAAATAAATTATGTAGTAAAATTCCAGTTATAGCATTCAAATTTAGAACACATTAAATTTTATGGAATACTTAAAGAAAATAACATGAACAATTGAAATTATACTTCACTAAGATAGCTCAACACATGAATCCTGTAAATAAATTCCTTTATTACTTGTCCTGTCTGTCAACTGGAAATGATTACAATAACCCTTAGATAGTAGATCAATCAGCTATGGAAATAGTCAGAAATCCACACTAATCGACCCTTGATACTTCAAATGATGGAGTATTTATACAACATATTACAAAATATCCTATCAAATGATTTAAGATTTATTCAAGGAAAATAAAATATCTTTATGCAAAAAGATAAAGACACCTATTAATTGACTGAAAGTTGTCCCTGTTTTATTTTATTGTTGTCATATGTTTGTTTCTTTCACGTTGTCTTTCTTTCATGCTGTCTTTCTTTCATTTGTCTTCTCTCACGTTGTTTGTTCCTTTAATCTGTGCATTCTTTCACCTGTATGCTCTTTTACTTTTTACAGTAAAATACACTAATCCTCTCTTGTTTCTTCAGCTGGGATTTGACTTTCATTATCCTCTGGTAAATCTTATCCTGTTTCTATGTCTTTTTACTAAAAGTGGATTTTACTAAAAGACATGTTTTAACTTCATGTAAAATAAAAGTGTGTCTTAGAGAGCACTTAGTATGAACTTGGTTGTTACTGGTATAGATGTATTATCCTTGGTAACAATCACAATCACTATTTGCTCTGTTATAGAGCCTTCGAATTCCTATCCTGTAAGTATGGAGTAAATAGGTTGGGACTAGTATCAAACATATTGTTTATCCAACTCCTGGTATGTTAATCACCTGCAAAAGAAAACAAATGTGAATGAAAACAAGGTTTGCAGGGAGGCGAGCGATGGCTTCAGTCTTTTCATAATTTCGTAGAGTTGGGGAAATGGATAGAATAGCGGGGTTTCATATTTGAAAACTCTGTGGTTTTTCGCACAGTGCAAGAGCGGTTTGTCGCATTGGCGCGGGGTAGAAAGGTGGTTTATCGCACGCCACAAGGGTGGATTGCGGTTTTGGGAATGGGGGGTGCGATAAGATCTGGTGGCGTCACGTGGAAAGGGAGTGGGTGGATGAATCCACCCATTTCTCACCCCCCTCGGTATTAATCATAAATCATCAAGGGATGCAAAACGGCTGACTTTCCATTAGATGTGATCAGCGTAATCAGATGGTTGACAGGGCTTGCGTGCTTTCAAAGATGGTGTGGTCAGGTAAAAAAAATATGCGGAAGGTTTAAAATGTAAGTGGAGTTGGGTAAAAGATTCAAGCAGAGAGTTTAAAATGTAAGTGGCGGGAGGCTAAAATGATAGCGGGGGGTTAAATGAAGTGGGACCCGAGGGGTTATGATAGCAGGAGAGGTTTATGAAATATATTATGTGGAAGCGTTAAATGAAAGGGATTGGGAAAAAAAATAAAGTGAAAGGGTTAATATGATATGAGGGATTTTATGAAATATAGTAGGCAGTAGGTTAAAATGAAATAATGGGGGTCGGGGAAATATACTAAGCAGGGGGGTAATTTAAAATGGAAGTGGGGTCTGCTTAATATTTTATTGCACGCTTTGAAACTTTGGATAAGTGGGTTTATTGTATTTTGATGAAAAAGTGGAGTTAGTAAAGAGGAAGGGGTTTTTTGTGAGGGAAGGGAATTCAAAGGGGAGAAGGGGTTTTTAGGAGGGGAAAAGGATTAGAATAAGGGGAAAGGGATTTTATCAAATGGAAAATGGTTTTTGCAAGGGGAAATGGTTTCCAAGAGAGGAAAGAGGGATTTAGCATAAGGGGAAGGTGTTAGAAGGATGTTAATGATAAGGGATAAAACAAATGATGCTTTCCATAACTGGTGAAAGTATCCTACCTGCCCTTTATTTATCCTAACATTTTTTATTTCCTTTATTGGGTGCATTTGAGCTTGCTAGCCCTTTTATTTTCTTTTGATAAGCAAACTAACTTATTTCTAACCTTATATCTTCCAATGGCTTAGATTAAACTTATGAGCTCATTTTATTCTCTACCTAACTACTGATCTGCCAAGATTAAATGGTTTGGTCAGATCTTTATTCACTAACTATCATAACATGAAATTAAAGGCATGAATGATCAAGATTAGATTGCATGATCATCATGAATTGTGGCATTTTGGACAAGCTGCACACAATTTATTTACAAAAGTAAAGTAAAGTAAGAGTAGTGGCATTTGAATGTGCAACACTTTCAGAATTTATTTTTGCTTCTTTTTGTGGGGTTCATATTTTATATCTTTTTTTATCTTTTTTCTTTTGTTCCTTTGATTATTCTTTCAGGACATACCCTCTTTTCATTTTTTAATATGGGAAAACATTTGCAGAAAGCAAAGGTATGTACAATATTACAAGACTAAACATAGCCAATTCAAAATTATGATCCCTATTATTATAGGACCCTAACAGTGTCTCCATTTGGGGATGGCATCTCCTTGTGAGATGTCAAGAACTTTCTGATCAGTGACCTTGGAACTTTGGCTTGGCTTCCAAATCTACAACTTGTTTTGTTATAAAACCTTTGTGATGAAAATCTCAAACTGAAATCAAACCTTTTTGCACACTGAAATCTGAAACACACTGAAAATGCAAACTGAACTGAAACTCAAAAAAATGCTTGAAAAAATGCTCAAAGAACTGGGTTTTATTTTCACACTGATACCTATCCTATACTACTGAAACTTATGCTGAATCAGTTAATACAAAAATGCCAATGAATCCAGTCAAGTAGTTGCATAAACAAATAGACAACTTGACTGTATGTAAGGAAAATCAGTAATATAACTTGATTATGTGTCCTCATAACCGAAGTTATAATATGAAATGACAATTGTTGATGTATCTCACCCTTATAAAGAGAACATGCTTGTGAATTTGAGTTAAGAAGAACCTCCATATACTCTGCTATAGGATCAATAAAAACATGATGTATGATATTTGCTTCTAGGCCTTCAATGACTAGTTGAGTAGTTGTGTCTTTAATATTAAACTTTGAACCCACATCTTCAGTTTGGTACTTGAAAGCACAATCATCCTCACTAAGTAAGTCAAGAGGTAGTACAATTTCCTCTTACTTAGGAGGAAGAATATTTTCCAAGAATTCTTGAGGATCTCCGAAATTGTATGATTGAATTTGAGTATTTAAAAGTTTAATAACATTTCATATCTTTCAACAACTATATCCAGAAAACATGTTTTAGGTTCGGGAATACATTTCCTTGATTTCAGAATGTGAAAGACAGCTTGTAGGAAATCTTCATCAAGCTAAAAATTTTATAATTGATTCCTGAATGTATTTAAAACGTCACAAGATAGAAGGTTTTCCACAAACCTTGTCATCTTGTTCAGCAGGAACTCTGGTCAGCATGTTGTGGAGTCGCCTTCAATGTTCAAAAGCTGGGTTCTTTGGATCATGGAGTCGTCAGGTGAATAATTGCAGCTTTCTTTGTATATGGTCATTGTTCACCATCAGTGATCAGATCTGAACTTTGATGTATGTTCCTGAGGAAGATAAAAGGTTTTTCGTTCCCCAGTATGGTCGCCAATTTGTTATCACTCCGAAATTTCCCAAGGGTTTTTCTAGGTGTTAAAAATAAATATCAAAGGTAACTATCATCCACTTTTGGAGATTAGGATCTAGCCTTCCCAATGATCAGAGAGGGCTCTCTCTTAATGATTTAACTTTGTTTTTTTTAATGGATTTTAGGTTAGTTATGTATGTTTTATTGGGTTGGTTTTTTATTGGTTTTGGTATATATGTGGAATTAATGATTTAGATGGATAGATGCCTTTACATTTTCCATTGGGCTATGGAGTCAATATGCTTTTAAAAACAGAACAGAATCAAATAATAAAGGAAGTGTTACAGGGCAGGATAGCTGAGAAAAATCAGATCTTAAGGCTCAATGGTGAAGTCGTTTTTCAATCGGGATCAAGGAGAAATTAAGGATTCCTTAAACCAGATAATGAAGGAAGGTGAAGGAGGTCAATCGGGATCAGAGAGAAATTAAGAATTCTCTAAACCAGATATCATAAGAAAACATAAAAATGTATAACAGTTCAAAACAGAGTATAATTAAACAAATTCTATAGTAAAATTCCAGTTATAGCATTCAAATTTAGAACACATTAAATTTTATGGAATACTTAAAGAAAATAACATGAACAATTGAAATTATACTTCACTGAGATAGCTTAACACATGAATCATGTAAAGAAAATCCTTTATTACTTGTCCTGTCTGTCAACTGAAATGATTACAATAACCCTCAGGTAGTAGATCAGTCAGCTATGGAAATAGTCAGAAATCCACACTAATCAACCCTTGATACTTCAAATGATGAAGTATTTATACAACATTTACAAAATATACTATCAATTGATTTAGGATTTATTCAAGGAAAATAAAATAACTTTATGCAAAAAGATAGAGACGCTTATTAACTAACTGAAATTTGTCCCTGTTTTATTTTATTGTTGTCATATGTTTGTTTCTTTCACATTGTCTTTCTTTCACGCTATCTTTCTTTCATTTGTCTTCTCTCATGTTGTTTGTTCCTTTAATCTGTGCATTCTTTCACCTGTATGCTCTTTTACTTTTTACAGTAAATCACACTAATCCTCTCGTGTTTCTTCATATGGGATTTGACTTTCATTATCCTCTGGTAAATCTTATCCTGTTTCTATGTCTTTTTAGTAACAGTGGATTTTACTAAAAGACATGTTTTAAATTCATGTAAAATAAAAGTGTGTATTAGAGAGCACTTAGTATGAACTATGTTGTTGCAAGTGTAGATGTATTATCCCTGGTAACAATCACTGTCTTTGTCTGCTCTGTTACTGTACATAATCTTCTGTTGAGTAGAGCCTTCGAATTCCTATCCTGTGAGTCTGGAGTAAACAGGTTGGGACTAGTATCAAATATATTGTTTATCCAACTCCTGGTCTGTTAATCACCTGTAAAATAAAACAAATGTGAATGAAAACAAGGTTTGCAGGGAGGCGAGTAATGGCTTCAGCCTTTTCGTAATTTCGCATAGTTATGGAAATGGATAGACTAGCGGGGTTTCATATTTGAAAACTCTATGGTTTTTGGCACGGCGCAGGAGCGGTTTATCACATTGGCGCATGGTGGAAAGGTGGTTTATTGTACGCCACAAGGGTGGATTGTGGTTTTGGGAATGGGGGGTACAATAAGATCTGGTGGCATCACGTGGCAGGGGAGTGGGTGGATGAAACCACCCATTTCGCACCCCCCCCCCCAGCGTTAATCATAGATCATCGGGTGATGCTAAACGGCTTACTGACCGTTAGATGTGATCAGCATAATCGAATGGTTGACAGGGCTTTCGCGCTTTCAAAGATGGTGGGGTAAAGTAAAAAAAATATGCAGAAGGTTTAAAATGTAAGTGGAGTAGGGTAAAAGATTCAGACGAAGAGTTTAAAATGTAAGTGGCGGGAGGCTAAAATGATAGCGGAGGGTTAATTGAAGTGGGACTCGGGGAGCTACGATAGCGGGAGGAGTTTTTGAAATATTTTATGTGGAAGGGTTAAATGAAAGGGGTTGGGAATAAAAATAAAGTGGAAGGGTTAATATGATATGGGGGATTTTATGAAATAAATTAGGCGGTAGGTTAAAATGAAATAATGGGGTTCGGGGAAATATACTAAGCGGGGGGTTAATTTAAAGTGGAAGTGGGATCCACTTAATATTTTATTGGATGCTTTGAAACTTTGGATAAGTGGGTTTATTGTATTTTGATGAAAAAGTGGAGTTAGTAAAGAGGAAGGGGTTTTTTGTCAGGGAAGGGAATTTCAAAGGGGGAAAAGGGTTTTTATGAGGGGAAAAGGATTAGAATAAGGGGAAAGGGATTTTATCAATTGGAAAATGGTTTCCAAGGGAGGAAAGAGGGATTTAGCATAAGGGGAAGGTGTTAGAAGGATGTTAGTGATAAGGGATAAACCAAATGATGCTTTCCATAATGGGTGAAAGGATCCTACCTACCCTTTATTTATCCTAACATTTTTTATTTCCTTTATTGGGTGCATTTGAGCTTGATGACCCTTTTATTTTCTTTTGATAAGCAAACTAACTTATTTCTAACCTTATATCTTCCAATGGCTCAGATTAAACTTATGAGCTCATTTTATTCTCTACCTAACTACTGATATGCCAAGATTAAATGGTTTGGTCATATCTTTATTCACTAACTATCATAACATGAAATTTAAAGGCGTGAATGATCAAGATTAGATTGCATAATCATCATGAATTGTGGCATTTTGGACAAGCTGCACACACTTTATTTGCAAAAGTAAAGTAAACTAAGAGTAGTGGCATTTGAATGTGCAACACTTTCAGAATTTATTTTTGCTTCTTTTTGTGGGGTTCATATTTTATATATCTTTTTTCTTTTGGTCCTTTGATTATTCTTTTAGGACATATCCTCTTTTCATTTTTTAATATGGGAAAACATTTGCAGAAAGCAAAGGTGTGTACAATATTACAAGACTAAACATAGCCAATTCAAATTATGATCCCTATCATTATAAGACCCTAAGAGGTCCTTCTACCTTGAAGACTCATTTTAAAAAAAAGATCTTTAGATAATGACTAAATAATTCCTCAAATTGATCATGCAAGGGCTCTTGTGAAAGCTTGCTAGAGTTTTGTAGGCGTGGTCCACCATAGGAGGATTCTCATCAATACATTCGAAAAGGAACTTGAAAAGCTAGATGATAGTTTTTTAGCATGAATAAGCGAGAAGTATGTTAAGAAGTATTAAACATAATTATAACAATACCCCTCACTAACACATTAGTTAATAATAAAAGTCACTTTATAAAATATAAGACATAATAATAGTCAAATTACCAAGAAAGTGCATAATAATGGAAATTTAAAAAAAATCAAAAAGTCCACTTTAGATAATCACAATTTCAAGAATGGTATTATACAATTTTATTTCAAATAAAATATTTACTCATTGCTCTTATATTATCCTACTCTATCCATTGCTCTTATACTACCCCTACCCTACCCTGTTTTAAAGAGAAAAACAATATCAATAATAATAATAAAATTTCTAAAAAAAAAATTAAATACTCTATAAATATGAAAAGGTATGTTTTTTAAATTTTGATTAATATAATTACATAAGACACTTAATGTCATGTGTTTTTTTTTTTTAATTAGTAAAATAATCAAATTTAAAATTTTCTTTTTATCTCTCACTACATGCTACCATCCAATCGTAAGAAAAGCTATAGCTATTTTATGGAAGGTACACACTCAGAAGCTACGGATGCATGGAACAGTTTAATAAAAAGAATTATTCCTCCCTACGAGGAATCACGTGAGATACCTATCCCTCTTATAAAACAAAACATAAAAGATGGCGCTTGACTTTATGAACTCTAATCAACTCCACCAACCCGGCCCTCACCGCCACCTTAATCATACCAATATTCTTACTTTTCACTGTCAAAACAGCCGCGGATAGCAGGAAGAAAAAACGCTAAACCAGAGTAAGGACAGCAAAGTTGGGGGCGCATTCTAATTATTTTAATTTATTTTTTTTTAATTTTACTATATAAATTTGGTCGTTTTTAATATATAAATAGATTAATGTAGTCATATAGCTAATAAATAATTCATCATAAATATTAAAATATTTATTTTGTTATAAATTAAAAAGGTTAAAATTAAATATTTTATAAAAAACAATTAAATTATAAATTTATTTATAATAATAATAATAATTAATAGTAAAACAATATATATATATATATAAGTTTATTTTGTTTATTTGCGTTTTTAATGATGGGTGGTGAGACCACTGGGAATGTAAAACATCAAAAAATGTGCACATAATATTTATTCACAAACTTATTAACATGATTACAATGTGTGGAAATATGCATGAACAAATTTAACAAGATTTTTAACTATGGAGATTTACCCCAATTAATTATGGAGATTCTAAATTTGTAAATAAGCTTGGTTACTATACATAAGCCAATATCATGATTTATCAATACCACATGTCCAAAAAACCATAACTAATTCATATGACATATTTTTTTAATTAATGATTTAAATTAAAAAGGAAAAACATAACTACTTTGGAAACATATATATGAAACTTTTATTTGTGCATACTACCAAAAATATTCAAGAAAATTCCATACAGGTTACATCCCCATCATCTATCTAATAAATCTAATAATTATTGATAATAAATTAAAATTATGGAAGTCGTATTTCAAAATAGACATATTTATCTGCATAATTAATTTTTCAAAAGAATTATTTACCAATGATATAATATTTTTTTCTTTTTTTACGTAGTAGAAAAGCCTATCATAAGTTATAACTTAGTTGTCAAACTAACACTTGGACAACGATCACTCGCTGGAATCCAAGAATGCATGGTGACTCATCACTATTATTCAAGGAAAATCAAACCACCTAAAAATTATCACTATTATTCAAGGAAAATCAAACCACCTAAAAATTATCGGTTGGTGGTTCATAGAGAGTAGGCTTTCACTCTTGCCAAATGCCTTATTCAAGGATTAACCTATTTCCTTACTAATAAGAAAGGCAAACTCTTAGAGAAACAGAAGTAATTTTAAGGCATACTCCAAAGCTTATAATTTTTTTTTCTTTAAAATATGTTTTTGAATATATAAATAAATTCAATTAAAAAAAAAACATTCATCGGGAGGGAGGTCACAATTTTGCGAGAGAAACCATTTTTGTCATTTTTTTTTCTTAAAAAATCCAACCATCATAATGTTTAAATCATTTTTTTGATGGTGGATATGGATTCAACAGTGTCAAAAACCTCAAGGTCATTGTTGTCTTTTTTTTCTTAAAAAATCTAACTATAAAAATGTTTAAATCATTTTTATTTTATGGTGAATACAAATTCAACATTCAAAATCTCCACGACACCCAAAATCTTGAAATGATAATTATAACCCAGATTTCTCAAAATTTATGCAGAATCTGAATTTCCACTATTTTTCAAACAAAATTATAGCCTTATAAATCACCAAATTTAAAACCCAATTATTAATAATAATGATAATTAAAAAAACACAACTACGGCCAAAGTTGGGTCGTCACTGTCAGATGCATTTAATTCAATCTCCATTCGATAAAGTGGGAAAAAGGGGCCAAAATATTAATAAAATATTTTGCATTTCATTCACTCTCCATTCGATAAAGTCGGAATAAGGGCCAAAAATATTAATAAAATATTTTGCATTTAATTCAATCTTCATTCAATAAAGTCGGAATAAGGTGCCAAAATATTAATACATATTTTGTTGCGTATTCTGTTGGTTGTTTAAGAAGGCGACGTTTTCGTTCAAAAAATAATGAAAATATCAATATGATTATGAAAAAATAATTCTAGAATTTAAAAAATAAATAAAAAAAATTGGTTAGAGTTGTAAAGTTTTAGGATTATCAAATTTTTGAAAAAAAACATTTTCTGACCAAAAAATAATTTCGATCCAAATTGTCTCCTGAATAGGCAACGCCGAAACAGGAAAAACAAAATTATAATTTTTTAAAACAATGCTTGTACTGCAATTTGAAAAATAATATACGTCAATAATATGTCCGGTTATTTTATTTGCACCATCACCGCCATGACAGCTTCTCGATTTAACGTTCTTGGGTCTCGGAGGATTTCTTAATCTGTCTCCATCTCTATTTTGGAATCATTATGACGGCAAGCAACTAGATATTATTGACGTATATTATTATGAGGAAATCTCTATTTTAAAAAATAATCAAGAATTTTAATTTGAAAATATTAATAATTATTAGGTGGAGCATAGTTTAATTTGGTCTAAATTTTGTGCCGAAATATATGCAAATTCTCACAAGATTTTCATAAAATTTGACATTTTTTTTGGAATTTTGTGTCAAGTTTCAAGATTTTGGTGTTGGCAAGGGTTTTTGAGAGTGTTGAATCTATTTCCACCATCAAAAACATGGTTTAAACACTCTTTATTAGGTGAATGGTAGGGATTTAACATCCATATAATGTTGTAGAAAATTCTTAATAGTTTTGACAAATCAAAAGTTAATATTTATCTCCTAATCAATTATGCCTTTTTTTTCTTTTAATTGAACCGATTAATTAAAACAAGTGTCATGTGAAATGAGTCATCATTTTTTTTGGAATGTGGTATTTGAGCCGTGATATTGTAACAAAGCCTATTTACATGTAAAGTGGGGGTGAATCTCCATAGTTAAGAATCTTGTTAAATGTTTTTTTAATGCGTATATATATATATATATATATATATATATATATATATATATATAGTCGATGAAAGTCTGGTATTATTTTTTATTTTTATTTTTTTTGTAAGTTTGGTAGTACCTTTCATTTTTTTCACTTTTTTCATTTTTTTTTATTTTTCAAAGTCTGGTATTACATTATCATATCAAAAACAGAATTTACAAGAGGAGCCACCATTGCTTGATTACATTCAGTCACCCTCGAAGGCATACTATGCCCATAGAGCTTGGGTGTTTGCCAAGGCATTCGAAGCACTTGGTTATTTGCCGCAAAATTACAAAATACAAACCAAAAGCTATCATCAAGGAGGTGGATCCAAAGGGCCTATTGAAGGAGCCATGAAGAGATGATACTGATGGTGTAGGTGGTAGTTGATGTGATCCACTTGAGTCTCCAGGACTTAGAGGTGGTCTTGAGAGTCGGTCAAAGTCTGGTATTATTTTTTATTTTTAATTTTTTTGTAAGTTTGGTAGTACCTTTCATTTTTTTCACTTTTTTCATTTATTTTTTATTTTTCAAAGTCTGGTATTACATTATCATATCAAAAACAGAATTTACAAGAGGAGCCACCATTGTTTGATTACATTCAGTCACCCTCGAAGGCATACTATGCCCATAAAGCTTGGGTGTTTTCCAAGGCATTCGAAGCACTTGGTTATTTGCCGCAAAATTACAAAATACAAACCAAAAGCTATCATCAAGGAGGTGGATCCAGAGGGCCTATCGAAGGAACCATGAAGAGATGATATTGATGGTGTAGGTGGTAGTTGATGTGATCCACTTGAGTCTCCAGGGCTTAGAGGTGGTCTTGAGAGCACCTTAGAATATGGTGCAGACTCTCTAGAGCCTCAAGGATCTCCGTCCACAGGCTTTGGACAACGTTAATGTAAGCCACTATTTCATTCCTCTCCTCGTACCTCTGCTCAGGGTGTCCAAGTTGAGTTGTATCTGTTGAAGCTGGGTGGAGATGGCGTCAAGGGTGGCTGGAGCCTCAATTTCGCCAAGGGATTGGGCTAGGGAGATAGCCATGGCCGCTGTTGAGTGCGGGCTCTCCGTAGACTCCTAGTGGGAACTCGGGTCTTCTGGAATCGCTCGATTATCCATTCCTTGGCCAAGACAACCACAACGGGCCCGTTCGCGCTCTCTCGGCATGCATTCTTCCTTCTCTGCCTCGCGTTTGGGTGCGTTAATGCTCCAATTCACCTCACTTCTGCCGTCCGGGAAGCCCACACTCCACCATCGAACCCTCGGCTGAGCTTAGCTCAGATCGCAACCTGCATCTCTTAGGTCCCGTAGACAAGGGACACATGGCCACCCTCGATCTTTCCACTATCATCCAGGGAGGTGTAGAGGCTCCACCACCCACAGATAAAAAATGTGGGGAGACTAGATTTCTCAGTGAGTCCGAGGCAGAACCACCTAGGGGTTGCGGCGCTGTGGGGTTGATGATGTGCAATCCGTGAAATTGGAGGTGGCACCCATGATGTGAACCCAATTCTTCCATTCAAAAACACGTCCACCATCTGAAATTCCCTGCCACCTCCCTCGTCCTCCTCCTGGTGCAGCGCGCGCGTTCCCGAGCCGTTGCCAGGAAGCCTCCCTGCTTCCCACCGTTTGCCACCACTGCCCAACGGGCCTGCTCCTCTACTATGTCCAAGTCGGCGAAGCTCAAGCTAGGGCTTGAGAGCCAGCAAGTGATCGTTTGCACAGACCACTGCTTCAACCTTCACCATCGCCCGCAGAACCGAAATGCGCAGAACAACGTCCCCCATGCGACTTAACATTACCAACTTGTCGTGAAATTTCCAGCGTCGAGGCTCTTTACCACTCACTCGTGTGAGAATGGTGAGTCAGCGGGCACGTAGCTTGGGGTCGGGCGAGCCTTAACTGCCCCCCACCCACTTGTCTGAGTGATTGGACACCCCCATCAAAGAATGAATATATATATATATATATATATATATTATGGATTGATGCTTATTAGGGTTTACACACCATTTAATGTATATAGTGGCACTAGTATATTAGAGGCTTTAGAATTTTGGTATTTTGTATTTTGAGAAATTGAAATTGCAAAACAATATATATAATAAGTTTAATGGAATAACATAATTACATTTACTTTATGATTATAATGGTTTTATTATCGTTTATTAAATAGATATTACATAGAGAGAATTTTTTTTATTTTATTTTTATTTTTTATCTTTTATTTTTTTTTATTTTTTTTTAGAGTCTTTCCATTTTCTATTTATCAAAAAAAGTAGGTTGTTATACATATTCTGATGCAAGTAGTGGCCTAAACTTACCCGAAGGAAACCAGGTCTGTTTGCCAGTTGAGTGAATTAAACGCCAACCAGTATTGGAATTGTTTTTGTTTCTACTTGCCGCTGTATCTACTTTACTATATTCATAAAAGTTACAATTTAACCAAAATCTATTAAAACTTGTCGCAAAATTCATTAAATACATTAAAAGCAAAAGTCACCCATCAAAGGAGTCAAAAGGAGCCGGGCCTTTTGCAGTAGAACCCGGCATCTCTACTTGCTGCATTCCTTGAAGTTGTCGTTCAATTCTCCCAATTCTTGCCGCAGCATGATACTGAGACATTGCAATTTCTCGGATTTCCTGTTTGATTTGCTGCAATTCTGAAACCACAGTTTGGTTTCCTTCTATTTCCTGCATGCTAGTCATGGCCTTCGCCATAACACATTTGAGTTTCCAATAGGTGTTAACGGATTGATCGAAAAGGGATAACCTTCCTCTTGTATTCCCCGGGTCGTAGAGGAAGTCCATGGTTGCCTCCTGCTGTTTGATATCTTCATCATCATGGTTGCTCTCTCTTTCCCATCCTTTAATGGTATTGCGGATCTAAGTTGGGTTTCCAGCTTCATAAAGATCGAAGACATTTTCCATAACTTATTTATTAGTTTTCCTTCTGCGCTTGCTTGGTCCCTCATTCCGAATTGGTTGCTTTTGTTTCCCTTTTCCAGTTCCTTTACTTTTCCCAGGTTGTCCTTTTGCCATGATTTCGGACTGACAGAAAGACCCCCCTGTAAAACTGTAATACAATCCTGTATATGGCAGAGTAAAATCAATAACATAATTCGGGTGAGCTTTGGTGGAACCCTCTTTACCGATATAAACAGGTGGAGCCTCAAATGTTACCACCGCGCAACCAGCAGCATGTATGGAAAACAGATACAATACATAAACCGTCTTTTGTAATATAATTTGCATGGATTTTTTGCAGCAAAGGATGCCTATTAACAAACATAGATTACGACTGGTACAACACAGAAGTTGAAGGCAGGGTTTAAAATTATCCTGTATAGGTGAAAGGTGATTTGTTGTTTATCATTGCGAGACATGCAAGCCTGCTCATAAACATGATGGAAGTTTTCATTGATGGTTTCCTAGGAAGTCGGAACCATGGATTGGCGCTTCCCTAGAAGGATGCTCCAGAGGACCGGTAAATGAGCCTCAGTGCAATATAGGCAAATTGAGTGTAACCTCAGACAAAACAGCCTTAACACTATAGGTGGCCTTAGACTATTACAAAGCAGAGAAATTACTGGAGACGGGCTGCTAAAGCAAGGCTCTATTTCTAGGGCCAAATTTATAAGGAGCAGCATGCAAACCTCAATGACCAACCTTTCTATAGCTTTATAGCAATTTGGGTACACCCTCAGACAAAACAGGTTTAACATTATAACTGGCCTTAGCCTATTACAGAGATACCTTCTGGCTTTTAATTTCCAAAACAGAGAAATTATTCGAGACAGGCTTCTAAAGCAGGGTTCTATTTCAGGGGCCAGATTTATAAAGAACGCCATGCAAACCTCAATGACCAACCTTTTAGTAGTTTTGTAATAGTATGAACAAAAGACAATACCAGACTAGTAAATTATCCCATTACATACACCAAACACTTCATACAATTCATTACAGCCGTTATATTCGCCTTCATTGCTCAGAACAGGAAGAGGGAATTGAGAAACTAAGGTAGCAACAGCCATTACATACCAATTAACCCAACGCCGGTGCAGACCATTCTCCACTTCCTCGAGCTATTCTTCAGACTGTCTTCCGATAACATTCCCTCTCTGCGAATTTGTTTTATGCTTTATCCCTCTCCCCAAACAGCGCATATTCCAATTATGTTTTGACAGGCTTTGTTGGCCTCCAATTGTTTCATTACCTTCCATTAAGATCAATCGAGTAAGGTAATAGGCCTCCGGCCTTCTGCAACATAGAATTTATGATTATCCCTGATGGATGGTTCGGTGCGCACCTCCACGTGGCTCCGACCGTTTTCCATTCAAATCCTCGTGGCACCCCGATCAGGGGTTGTTAGCCCTCTCCTTGTCTCTTTCTAGAATGAGTTGTAACGGGTATAACTCTATATTCCACGCCTGATCTACTTGATTAATGTCTAACTGTCGGCCTTCATTCTTGCAACCACAATTAGCTAAGTAATCTGCAGCCTCATTCCCCCCTCTGCGGACATGCAAGGGAATCATGTAACCAATATCCTGTATTATTTGGCCTATCTCTTGAATTAGTCTTGATGTGCGCCAACTTTTACTTATATTTTCCCAGGGGGTCCCTTGTTGAAGTTTTCGCAATATCCCTGTAACCATCGATGAATCGCCTTCAACTATAACTCTATGGTAATTCTCCCCAACTGCAATTGATAGGCCTTGTTTAACCACCATTGGTTCAACTTTGTTATTCGTTGCAAATCCAACCTCCATCGCATATACCCTACACACTAAGCCTTGAGAATTTCAAAATAAACCTCCTATTCCTGCTTGCCCTGGGTTTCCTTTGGAATCTTCATCATAATTTAGCTTAAAAAATCCCGCTTGTGGAAACTGAAAACTGTCTAGTGGATTTTGCCTTTGGGGTTTGAATTTCCATAAGTTTTGCTAGCATCTGGGGTTTTAAATTCAGCATAGCGAGGATCCTACTCTCATTACCAGTCACCATCCAATCTTCATCATTCCATTGTTATGTTAAGATTGTTTCCCAGATGTTGTCCAATATCACCTTTCATATCTAATTTATATACCTCTCTTCATCTCTAAAAATTCGATGATTTCTTTCTTTCCATATTCCCCAGAGGATAAATCCCATCGACAGCCTCCATGCTCGATTCAAGACTTCACTTTTGTATCCCCCTTTTCGCCATTTTATGATAGTCTCATTTATACTTGTACTGTCTCTATCAGTTTGTTGAAATATTGCAACATTGTTTTTCCATATAATTCCTACCAGAGAACAAGTGTTAAATAAATGTTCTATGCTTTACGCTTCCTTATTACACATTTTTCAAAGTGAGGGGCCCTGCATTCCTCTCTGCTGCAGTTGGTCCCAAGTCAAGATCTTCCAATGGCTTAGCAGCCAAAGGAATTATGCTACTTTCGGCCAAAAATTTTCTCCCCATATTTTATGCCATATTGGAACAGTTCTATTCTCATGATTGTTAGATTTGAGAAAAAAGCCTTCTTCTATAGTGAACATACCTTTGTTTCGATAGCCCCATCTCAAAATGTCTTCCCCATTTGTTGAAGCCAATTTCCTGGTTTTCAATTCCTTCTCAAAATTGTTCCATTGTGTTGTTTCTGGGGCGTTCCTCCATTGCCCTTTCCCCTTCCATTTCCGCCATTGTCTATCCTCCTCTCGACACCAGTAATTAATAATTTTTCTTTGGTTAGGTAGATTTGTAAATAGAAAAATTCTCCTAGGTCTAATCGGCTAAATAATTTCTCCCTCTGTTGCCAAGAGTCCTCCCAAAAAAGTGATGTTCTCCCTCCTCGAACTTCCTAGAAGCTATGTTGTCGTACAAGATCTTTGTTTATGGCAGCTAAGTTCCAGATATTCGATCCTTTAGAGTGATATCCGATTTCAATTTCCTTGTAATTGTTGTAGGCATGTCATATTTTCTTTCCCAAATGAGTTTCCAAAGGCCATTTGCACCTTGGAACCATCGCCACCATAACTTAGCGCCCATTACCTGATTCAACACATAGGGATCTCGAAGACCCAAGCCACCCGCATTTTTTGGTTTAATGAGCTTCTACCATGATAGTAGAGCCCATTTTCGATTATCTTGTGCTCCTTGCCAGAGAAATTTTTTAAAAATCTTAACCATATTGTTACAGACTGTTTTTGGCAACACTCTTCCTGACAGCTGATATATGGGGATGGCTTGAAGAACGTATCGAAGCAAGACTACCCGAATGGGAGCATTCAGCGCTCGGAGAGCCCAATTCTAAAGGCATTTCTGAAGATTGTTAAGGAGATCCTTCCATCCTGCTACCCTGAGAGAGGAAAGTTTGAGCGAAAATCCTAAATACTTCATTGGAAAAGTTCTAAGTTTAAAACCCAAAGATTTGGCTAGAAATAGTTGAGTGGCATTATTGGCATTAAAGAAATAAACATTTGATTTGTCATTATTTATCAAAGTTCCTGAAGCGTTCATGAAAAATTTGAGAATTTGCAAAATGGCTTTTACTTCCCTTAGCGAGGTCTGACAGAATAACATAATGTCGTCTACAAACTGCTGGTGCGAGAGGATGAGATCCAGTCCCCATAATTTCAAGCCTTTTAGGCGCCCTAGTGCTATTTGAGATTTAATGAGGCGGCCGAGAGCTTCAGCTGCTATTATGAACAAAAATGGTGATATAGGGTCTCCTTGGCGCAGTCCTCTAGTAGCATTAAAATGCTGGGAGGGGCACCATTAAGTAAAATAGAGAAATTGGGGGAGGAGATAAACAACATCAACCATTGTATCCATATTTGATCAAATCCAAAAGCAGAAAGAATTGCCTTCAAGTAAGACCAGCTTAGCCGATCATAGGCTTTTGAAAGTTCCAATTTGATCAACATACCTTTAACCTTTTGAGTACGAAAAGAATGCATTGCTTCCTGAATTGTGACTATCCCATCCAGAATTTGTCTTCCCTTCACAAATCCTGTTTTCTCAGGGGATATAATGTTGAGAAGGATTGGTTTTAGTCTGTTGACCATGATCGTTGAGAGAATCTTGTAAATTGCATTACATAATGCAATAGGTCTGAAGCCCGCCGAATTTTATGTATTATCTTGCTTGGGTATGAGTGATATGAGAGTTGAATTTAATGTTGGGTACACATACCTTGTGCGCCTAGACTCCTCAACCATCTCCCAAATATCCTTTCGCATAAAAGACCAAGTTGCTTGATAAAATTCTGCTGTAAATCCATCTGGCCCCGGAGCCTTGTAAGAAAATTATAAAAACTCGTAGCATTTATGATATTAACACATATTATTGATAATATTAGAATAACATGTACTTGAGTTTTTCTTTTTTTCCTTTTACTTTCTAGTTGGGTACATGTACCTATCAGTGTCTTTTTGAAATTGGTTTTTTTTTTTTTAACTTTTAAATATTTAATTTATTTACTTTAAATTGCTAAATAAATTACATAAAGGTAATTTTATTTTACTAATGATTTATGTGTTTCACATTTTCATCCAAGCATAAAACTCACAATATCTTAATTTGTAATTGTTTTATTTTCTTAACGATGCATATTGCATTTACCCATGGGTTTTAATATGTGAATTGTTTCCTCTTCTTAAGCTATGGGGCTTAAGATAACATTTTTCATGTTATTCTTTTATTTCTCTATTAATCACCCAAAGAAATCCAGGAATCTCAGGAGCTAATTTACATTATGTAATGTTAGCATTTTCACATACTTTGTGCAATAATTCAAGTGAATGTGTTAAAAAACAAGATGGGAAAATCCATATGCGAATTACAAGGGATACCTTTACCCAATATCATTTCTGGGAGAGCATGGATGTGCATATCTAAGACTAAGAATCAAAATTTCATGGGGATATATTATGAGGTTGATAATAAAGTTTATGAGACAACTTATCCTAGATGTAAAGCAAAGATGACCTATTCTAGTATAGCATATCAACTCTAAGATCTAGTCTTACCTTACACCACCACTTCTAATTACAATACTCTCTTGGAAAATGTCACTATAAATGTACACTTTATTATCCTTTAGGGCATTCAGTTCAATAAAATCTAGAACTATCTGATGATTGTTGCTAAATAACATATTTTTCACCCTCTCCCTTGTCAACAATACTGGATTGTGAGTTTTTTAGGCTTGCAAGGATTTGTGGAGGATCTATGATGCAGTATACCTAGGGGGGATAATATGGGGTATTCCTAGGGGGGTCATATGGGATACAGAGGAAGGTACCCAAAGAAATAATGTAATATAAGAATATTAAATGGTACAGAGGAAGGTACCCAACGAAATAATGTAATGTGAGGATAATAAATGCACGGGCCATAATTAATAAATAAAGTGGTTAACCCACATTATGCAAGGGACCACAAGTAGTTAGGAAATAATGTGATAAGCCCATGGTATTAGATGTATGACCCATGGTAATTACCCATAGAATTGTATGTATGAAGCCTATATAGAGGCTAGATACTCTCCATTTAGGACGTGAAGGATTATTGTATTGACAAGCATATGGCTTGTGGAGTGATCTGCTTCTTTAAGGAGTAGTTGTATGGTGTTACCCTACCTCAAGGGTTTTGATATTAATGAATATCTTAAGCTTTTATCTTTTATTATGTTATTTCTATTTTCTATTGATATTATATTTTCAGGTTAGATCTATTACAAGTGGTATTAGAGCACTTTCTTGGGCAGAGTTAGGGAATTTTCTTTTTTCCATTTTTGCAGGAATTTTTTTGGGCGGCAAGTTTGCAGAGCCAATATCACAATTTTGGTGAAAAATTTATAGAAACAAATAGAATATCTGGATTCCTTGTGAAAAAATAGTCAATTTCATGAAAACAATCAGTTGAATGGGAGTCCTAATGAGGGAGATATCACTGATTTAAAATCAACAGTGTTGCAGAAATTTTTTTTGACAAAAATTTGTGGATGACGGCTCTCCTAAATTTTTTTTTTAGTTTTGGTGATGAATTTTAGACAAATAATTATAGATCTGAGCTCCCCTTGAAAAATCACTCGATTTCAAAAAAAAAAATCAGTCGAATCGGAGTCTGGATGAGGGAGTTATCGATGATTTAAAATCAGTGATTTTTTTTTTCAGAAATTTTGTGATGGCGAGTCAAGTGCAGCGCAAACTTGAGTTTCCATAGAGCCTAAATCGAGATTTCATTCCCATGGGAAGATGCAAAATGGTCATTCCATTTCTGAAAATATGCTATAATAAATATTTGGAGCCGTATTAACGGAGTTGTCCCCATTTTAATTTTCGTTCAACAGTAAGTAATTCCTAAAAACCCTCACTCTATTTGCATGGACTCTAAAAAGATATATTTTACAGGAAAAGATGATGGCCCAACTATTGAAGAATTTATACAATATCAGAAGTCTCGATCTCAAGATTTTTGGACAATCACTCTAGGACTTGACATGAAAAATGAGGCTGCTAAATGGTGATACTCACTTGACAAGTGAGTGAGACTACTTCCTAGTGGAGAACTTGAAAAAACCATTTTCGACAAATGGTCTAATACTCGAAAGAAGGACTCCCGGATGCGGGTACATTTGACAGTGCATAAGGTGATGGGATGGGGGTGCGACATTACGGGAAGCCACCTGCCCACCCACAAGGAGGCTGTCACTCGGCTCTTAAATGTGACTACTCTGCGTTTAATGGCCTTAACTCCTGGCGCTAATCACAACCATAACTCCGCTCCTCGATACAACTTCGCGTGCTGCGACATGGCTCGGCCTTCAGTTCATATTTATGATGGTTTATTGCAGATGGTTTATCGTTGCACGGTCGATTGGTTAGATATTATGGAGTGCTCCTCTAGTTCGAATAGAATTCCCTCGCCAGTGAATCGGTGGTGCACCCCAGATGCTGGGCTTTCAAATGCACGCACGGTTACTGGCAAGAGGAGCAGTCTAAATAGCCAGCATATCAATCTCAAGTCACCTCTTTCATGCTCCCTCCAGAAGCAGCACTTATCCTCGATAGTCTCAACCTATAAGAAGAAAGACCCATGGTTGTGTTTGGCCCACACGTTGAGGAGATAGATCCTTCTACTCCTCCCTTCTATGTGTCTCTAGTGATCCACGACCTACTATTACATAATTGTATGCTAGATTCTGGAGCTTCACACAATCTTATGCCTCTGTCAGTTATGGAACAACTAGGATTACAAATCACACGTCCATATAAGGACCTCTATTCATTTGATTCCAAGAGAGTTAAATGCTTGGGGATGATCAAGGATTTGGTGGTCAATTTGGCTCAAATCCCAGCAAAAAGTGTGGTAATGGACATAGTGGTAGCTGACATTCTAGCTTGTTTTGGTATGTTGTTGTCAAGGTCCTGGGGAACAAAAAGCGGTGGATCACTCAAGATGGATTTAACATATGCCACTATTCCAGTTTTTGGGGGCCAAGAGAGGAGATTGTACAGGGAGACTAGATTTGTCAAGATGGTGACTAAGGCTGACAATTCTGTAAATTCACCAGTATACAGTAAAGAAGGAGACTTTTCATGTCTGATGCTGGAAGAAGATGAAGATTATGCTCATGAACCATCATTTTTCCAGATCAAGACTAAGCAGCCTTCAGAGGGTCATGAAGCAGGAATATGGACACTTCATTTTGATGGACCAAATTCAAGAGAAGGAAATGGAGCTGGAGTGCTATTGATTTCTCCTTCAGGAAAATGGGTCCCTCTGTCCTTCAAACTAGAATACGAAGCCACCAACAATGTGGCTGAATATGAAGCACTTCTGCTAGGATTGCAAACAGCCAGGAATATGAATATACAAAGTTTAAAATTTCTGGGAGATTCAGAGCTGGTGGTTAGACAAGTCAAGAATCAGTGTCAGACCAAACATTCTAGGCTAAGGGCTTATAGGAATGAAGTTTGGGACATGGTAGAAAACTTCTTTTTGGCATTCAATATACAGTTCATGCCCTGAGAACAGAATAGGATGGTTGATTCCCTTGCTGTAGCTACAAGTACATTCTGACCACCTCAGAACCCTCTTTTAAGATATGAAGTCGAGGTGCGTTATCGGCCTTCAATCCCAGACAACATCAAACACTGGCAGGTATTTGAAGATGAAGAGAAGATGAAGAGATTCCTGGAAACAGACGCAGAATTCTCCAATATCGAGATTGATGCTGATGAAGAAGAGGAAGAGACCGAGGACATTTCGAAAAGAAATTGGGAGGAAAAAAAGGCAGGAAATAAAGTGTGGCAGTTAAAGGGAAACATTATACCTAGAGGGCTGGTACCTCTAGAAATATTATTTGATAAGAATGATGTCCCACTGCAGCCAAGCAAAGTGGTAGAAGGGAATCAGGTGGAAGACCTAAATTTGTGTACTGAGGCTGACCCCAAAATTGTCAAACTGTCCAAGAAAATCCCTGAAGAATATAAAAAGCTATATCAAAAATTATTTCAGTCTTACAGAGATGTGTTTGCATGGTCCTACCAGGACTTGAAAACTTTCGATATCAGTATTATGCAGCACAAAATTCCATTGAAGGCAGATGCAAAGCCCCATAAGCAGAAGCTCAGACAGATAAATCCTCTGCTACTGCCTTCTATTGAGAAGGAAATTAAGAAGATATTAAAGGCCAAAATAATTGTACCATTGAGGTACTCTAACCATAATCTCAAGCTAATTTTAGGTGTTTTACATTGTTTGATGGATTTTACAAGGACAAGAAACATATCAGCATCTCAGAAGACAATTTCTTGGCTCCACATGAGAAGACAGCTGCTTCTCAATGTGATCCTTAGCCTGAGATGCATCTACAGGGCAAAGAGTTATTCATCAAACTCTTGCGACCTCATTCACAGCCTGAAAGGACAGCAGAAGAAAAAACAACACTGTCAAAGGACTAATGGTACGTAATGGATAAGAACCTCCTTCATCTATAAGCAGAGGGTTTAAAAGCGTCTCCTTCATCTATAAGCAGAGGGCGATGGCCAAAATCTGACTTCAAGAGTTGCAACTGACTGTAAGGCATGTTTGTTTTTAACAAGCAGTAGCACATTGACTAAGGTTTTCTGAAGTACAGTGATGATTGAAGGCAGAGGTGAAAGCAGTAATGTATTAAATGTTTGTTCGCCTGCCATCCTGTAAGAGAAACCTTTGTCGATATGTTCATCAGGCAGCCTTCATATGGCTGAGACAGAAGGTTGACAAAACATCAAATATTTCGCCAAGTGAAAGGCCTCCTTCATTCCTAAGCAGATGGCCATGGCATTGATTTATTTCAAAGATCTTATTGATCAAAGATGAGTGGTAAGAGACCAAGAAGGCAAGCAGGGGTACCACTGCAATCCAAAGGGTTTTATCTTATCTCTTAACAGGGTTTCTTTCAAAAGATAGTTTGCAGCTCAAACAAAACAAGATTGAAGAGTGGTTGGTAAGAGGAGTCATTGCACAGACAAAGCACATGATAAAGATTATGTTTCAAAGGACTTTGATCCTCCTGCTCATAAGAGAATGCCTTCAAAAAGCTCATCACAGTGGACAAAAAGGCAAAGTACATTTGGTTTTCCAAAGAAAGTCTGTTCCTATAACAAAGGACCCAAGACACCATGCTGGTATTTTTTGAGCAGAGGAAAGATTGTAGATAAAGCGCCCTTCTTAGACAGAGGATGATAAAACATAGGTGGATGCAACTGCATTTTTGCACCTATAAGTCAAGATTAGTTTCACAGTGGGCATCATCAACTCCAAAGCATTAAGAGCAAAGTGTTAGTTTATATTGCAAAAAGGGAAAAAGACATCTGTCAAAATGTCAAAGAAAACCCCCTGCAACATAAAATATCCTCTATGGATGTCCTCTTTTCATACAAAGCACCAGAAGTATAAAAGGAGTATTGAGGTGACAGTTCAGTTTTTTCCCCATCAAAAGGCACTACAAGTAAGTATACAGGTTCATCAAGTACAAAAAGAGCTTTGGCATAGTTTTTCAGGTTCTAGAAATCATTGAAGGCAAAATCTACATGCCACTGCTGGAAAAGGAGACATTTTTTTCCCTCTAAGTGAGAGACAGTCAAAGTTTCAAAAGACATATTTCTCCAAAAGGTTATGTCATTTCGAGAAGGTAAAATAGGCTTAGAAAGAGGTGATCATTGCCTTTGTGTTTTGTTTGAAACAAAAGAAATTTAGTTTCGTTTTCAAAAAATAAGGTTTCAAATGTGGATTTAAAAACAAATGTTTTTTTTCAAAACTTTTGAAAAACCCTCTCAAATAAAACATCAAAGGGACCGTTGGTTTTTCCACTTTAACAAAGGTCAAAGCACCGTTGTCATTCCATTTTGGAAATCCCTCAAGCATGAGCAAAACATTCCTTTGAAGTTCTCGAGACCAGAGAAAGGATTTTCAAGCAAAAAATAGAGTTTTCGAAGGTCAACAATTGCGCGGCGCGCCTGTACAAGCACGCAGCGCCATTAAGCGCAAAGTTTGCATAGGAATGAACGGTGGCATGGCGCGCCTGTGGGCGTTGGTCCTGTCGGCCCGACAGTGACCCGACACACTCTCCTGCGCGGCGTTTTCACCTTTAAAAGTGTCGCGCTTGTTTTGCAACATCTGAACACCTCCAGCAAGCGGCAAAGCCACTCCTTTTCTCCAGCAAGACAAGACCATCGATCTTAAAGGTATTTATGTGCCTCCATGACCTTTGCCAAGACTGTTGAGTAGAGTGAAATGGTATAAAATCACGGTGGAAATCACAGTTTGTTTTGGTGTTTTTATTTTAAAAGAAAAAACAAGGTTGACTGTGGTTATGCTGGCTAAGAGTGAAACATTAAAAACTGTTGAGATTTCATTAAAAGGATTTTGTAACTACCCTCGGAACTGTGATGAAAGAAAGGAGAGATAAGGGTTATAAACATAATAAGGGGAGTTGAAACAGTAGGTCAGTTTGCAAAGACAGTGGTCATTATATAAGCATTTCTTGACCCTCTAAACTCTCCTCCTTGTGATTAAAAAGATCAAAGGCAGTGTTTGGTTTTCATTCCCATAGAGCAGAGTCAGTAAGGCCACCATTGCATTCGGAGGTGTCTTTTGTCAAAACTGTGTGCAAAGAGCAGTAAAGTAAAGAGGGAAAATATTTTGTTTGAAAGGAAGTTTATTGGTGTTTGACTGCTGCAAAACCTTTGCTACCACATAAAAAACATGTTAAGATCCATCACCCTGTCCTATAAGCAATGATTTTTGACTGAATGTACACCTTGTTTGACTGAGAAATAGTGTTGAATATATGTGTTGAAAAATATACCAGAAGGGAGCAGTATTTTGGTTAAAGAAGAGCCTTGATTGTTTAAAACTCCTACAGACCTTTCTTAACACCTCAAAAACTTTCAAGCTCTGCCACCTTGTCATATGAACAGTAAATTCTGACTGTGTGTATACCCTCTGGTTGATTGTATTTATGGTGTTGAATTGATTGGTTGAGTTGCATACGAAGAAGAAAGCAGTGTTTTTGAATTATAAAGGCTTTTGTTTTTGCCTTCCTCTAAAAAGACAAGGTTGTCTTATTACCTCTAAAAACACCAGCAGGCAGGGTACTCTTACCACAAACACAAGAAGGTCCTTTTGACTGTCTTTATCCTTGTTTACTGTGTTTTCATTGTGAATATTGGTTGATTGATATACAAAGTTGGGAAAGGCAGCATTTTGAAGAAAAAGGGTCTTATATCAAAGGAGGGCATTTCACACTACACTCAAAACCATTGTTGCCTTATCAAACAGTGAAGTGACAGGCTGAGATAGAGTTTGGTTTAAAGAAGGCATTTCAAAAGCTTTGAAGTAATTTGGTGTTTCAAAAGCACATCTAGGTCAAGATGCCTCCTAGGCAAGATAGCAGAAGTGGGTTGCACAAGAGGTATGAGCCAATTTCTACCAAGGAAGTCAATGCATACCCATCTATCCTTTTCAATTTTCATGAGGTGGGGTGTTTGGATTTCTGCCAGAGGGTACAAGAAGTTAAAATCTTCTCGCCTTTAACACATTTGTGCGCCTTGAGGTTCAAAGACAAACATTTTCAAGTGGCAAGTCTTGATTTCAAGTTCTCCCCGAGATCCATATCCAAGGCGACTAAAATCCCATACATTGGCAAGAAATGGTTCAAGCAAGCCTATTTAGACTTGGATGACTACAAACCCTTCCTCAAGCCTGAGCACAGAGAAGCATGCCCTGCTATTTTTCCTTTCTCTCATCTTCTTGCCAGCTATGCTCCTCTTATGAAGATCATAATGAAGTATTTCACTTGTGAAGGGAGATTCTCCCGAGTTTATGCATATCACATCCGACTGTTGATGCACTTCACAAGAACCAAGCAGCTCAATCTCCCTTACTTATTGTACAAAAGCATTGAGAAAATGGCCTCCTCTGTCCAAAAGAAGCCTCCATCACAGCAAGTAGCCTCTCTATTCCATCACTCCCTCATTAAAATCATCATCCTTCACCAACTTGAGAAGAAATAGGTTTCTTGGGATGTTTTCATCAGTCACTCGGATTTTTCCACTGTCCCCCCAGTCCATACATCCCCTACATCTCCTACTCATCGCCCCTCGCCTTCCTCTAGCATACCTACTCCTAGAAGGCTCAGATTCACTACAGGACAGGAAAAAGAGCATGGAGAAGGAGAGGGAAGTGGCCAGCAAAGGGAGGAAGGACATGAGCATGAAGAAAAAGATGAGGAACAGCAGGAAGAAAGTGATGGAGGGCAGCAGCATGATAGTGGTGAAGGTGAACAGCAGCAAGAGCAAGAGGAGGATAGTGCTAGACAGCAGCAACTCACTGATGATGAACAGCAGGAACAAGAGGAAGAGCAGCAAGTTGAGCAGCAGCTTGGACAACAAAGTGAGCGTGACATTGATGATCAAAGGCAGCAGGAGTTTGTAGCACAACAACAGCATGGTATTGATGACCAAGGGCAGCATGAAAGTGAGGCAGAACAACAACAAGACATTGAGGAGCAGGGGCAGCCTAAAGAAGATACACAGCAGCCTCAAGAAGAAAAACAAATTCAAGGGGATGACAAGCAAGATGACAAAGGTAAAAAAATCATGTTTTCCTCTCCTAAAAAGACAAAGTCCCGGACAGCTAGGAAAAGAATACCAAGGGTGGTCACTCCAAATGTGACAAGAGCTCTTCGTAGCAAAGGAAAGTTGCTAGAGAAGCCTATCATTGATTTACCTAGGAGGAAAAGCGCAAGGATAGCCTTCCAAGGCAAAGGGAAGGGCAAGGTAGGAAAAGGTCATGAGCATGAGAGTGCATTAGGTGCCATCCCAATTCCAAGTGATGACAGTGATAATGAGGCCCACATTCTTGAAAACATTTTGATCCAAAGAGAAAGATAAATTGATACATTACAAGGTGAGCTTCATAGGGCGAGGAATTTCTATCATTTTCTAGAAGTCCAAAACAGGCAAATGAGTGTCCATATGGCTATCCATGAGACAAGGGCGACTAAGTACAATAAAGAGGCCTCCAAAGCCCAAGCAAGGATAGATGAGCTCATAGGTGATTTTGATGAAAGTGAAGAAGAAGACCAGCCTAGGCGAAAAAGGCCTAGAACCATAGGGCTTAAAAGAGCCCTTGAGAAACAAAAAGAGGAGGAAAATGCCCTTTTCCAATCCACTCCCCTCATTGCATTACTTGAGCAAGAGATTGAAAATAATAAGGAGGCATGGCTTGAAAGAGCCAATAAACATTTGGAGAGAAATTTGGAGAAGGAAAACATGGATCTAGAGCTGCAAAGGAGAATGAAGAGGCATTACAAAAAGTTAAATCAGTTTGCTCGTCGCAAGTTAAAGGATGCCCAAGAGAAACTAAAGGAGGCTAAAGGGAAGCGCTCGGCACGGAAAGGGAAGAAAGACGCATTAGGACTTGACATTTTGGCTTCAGTTTCAGAGCATGTTGATAGGGACCCTTGAGGGTCATACTCACCGATTTTGGGCACATTTTGACATGTTTTGGTTTTTTGGCATTTTTGAGTTTTTTGTCAAAACTCATGAAATTCGCCATTTCATTTTGGGGATTCGTCAAAGGAGGAAAATGGTATCAATGGATGTCATAATTTCAAGAGCATACCCTCAACGATTTTTAGGAATTTTGGAGATCATTTTCTCCCTCAAAATGGCGAAAAATGCTCGCTTTTTGCACACTCTGCCCGGTCTATCAGCAGACTGTAATTTTCTGGTTTTTTACACACAGGTGTATTTTTGGAGGACTTTCGGGCATCAGATTGGAAAATTTTCAATTTTTTCTGGAAATTAGACACTCAGAGCTTTCCAACGAGCTATCATGAGCCTCGTTTCGACATCGGGAAGGCTGCCAAATGTTTCTGGCAAATCAGGGGACCTCTTGCTGATGTAAATTTGAAATATTTTTGTAATTTTTGAACCTCTAAAATCTACTTTTTCCAAATGTGCGTTTAGCTATTTTTGCACATAAAAAATGATGCAAAGTCAATTATTTTTCCTTTTTTAGCATTTTCTAGATATTTTATGAGATATTTTTGTGCCTTGGGCTTTGCAAACCCTCAAGGACAAGATTATATATTTTGATTAGGCCAATAGGATGGCAAGTTGAACCATGATGTTTTCCTCACTTAAGCCTATATATTCCAAAGGCTTTCACTATAAAACAAGGTTGAACTTGAGAAGAGAAGCAATATATGGTCATATAAGCTTTGGAATAAATACTTGTCTTATGCTTTTGGATTGCCTTTTGGATGCTCTTGGATGAATGAAGAAGGATTGTTGTTGGATTCCATGACTTGTTAGAATGGTATAGTGTATCTTGCTTTGTTGTTTTCTTCTAGTTTTCATTCATGAATACATGTTTCTTGCTTGCTATAGATCAGTAGAGAAAAAATTTGAGATATGCCCATGGAGGCACCTCAAATTTCCTGTTTCTTCATAGCTTATTTGTTTTTTTCTTCCTAGGTAACCTTAAAGAATTCTTGACTGCTCTTTAATATTTAGGATATTGTTGCTTGTTTCATTCATGGTTTTATACATGCTAAGTATGACTTACGGTACGCCCTGCTTACCTATGGCTAGCTATAGTTCTATCCATGAAATTTCTCTTTGACTGATTAGATTATCATTTTGTTTGAACCAAGGAGGCCTAGTTTTGATCTAGCCCTTTGCCTAAAAACCATGCAAATCTTGTTGTTTAAAGTGCCCAATAACTTAAAGTACTGTGTTTAGGCGTTCCGGCATAGTAAGTCAAGTTGTTTGTCTTTCTTATGTGTTTTCCCCAAAGTCTGATAGCCATTTCCCAAAGTTAGAGGGTCTTATACTTCTATGCATGGCTTGAATGTTTATTTCTATTTATGGATTAGCTTGTAGTTACATTTTGCATGATTAATGGTTTTCCCTACCATGTTTATGTCTGCTATTAAACTAGTTATGCTTGAAACTCTTTGTTGTTCACAAACTTGATGTCCATTTACTCCATTTTGCCCAAAGATCCTTTCTACCTTGAATCAAAGCGGCCCTTCAACAGCCTTGTATCACCGTCTTATAGCTTTCTTGACCTTTTGACCCCATAGCCCAGTTAATCTAACATCTTGTTACCTATTTTATACCTTTGATCAGTTTCATCCCTCACAACTTAAAAAACCAAAACCAAAAAACTTACTTCATAACTATCCTAAAAATCAGAACATAATAAGTAAACACACAGATATCCCTTATACATATAGAGAGAGCCCTCTCTGAGTCCAGGAAGGCTAGGTCATTGGGCTCCAAAGCTTGGTTTGATGTTACACTGTCATTTGGCTTGCCAATCAGCCAAATCACGGGACCCTAACATAATGGCGATCACGGTGGGACATCTGAGTATTAAACAAACTTAGATTCCCTAAACCTTAAGAGACCTTTAAGAATACTATCTGATTGACTTATCCCACCGCTCACTAACATAATGGGTATCACGGTGGGACTTATTGAGTACATGACAGTCTAGCAAAATCTGATAGACTCTTTAGTCCTTCAACATTTAACTTAGACCATCAGCCTTTAGAATCATTCAGAGTAAACTCTATGTTTCACCATCTTAGCAAAGTGATGAATTAGGTTCATAACACTCTTACATCCTAGGCTGCACATAAAACTCAGAAAAAACCACAAAAAACTCCCTTAGATTGGTTTTTGACAGTATTGGTGGTGGACCATACACATATACCTCAAAACAACTTAAAATCCACCTGGCGACTCCACTAGCCTCCAGTAGGCCTTACTACTTCACTAAACTCTAGGCTACTATCAAATTGAGCCACCTCATCGCCACCCTAACATAATGGCGATCACGGTGGGACTCTGAGTATTAAACAAACTTAGATTCCCTAGACCTTAAGCAGCCTTAAGAATACTATCTGATTGACTTATCCCACCGCTCACTAACATAATGGCGATCATGATGGGACTCTGAGTAATAAACAAACTTAGTTTCCCTAAACTTTCCAGCAGCCTTAAGAATACTATCTGATTGACTTATCCCACCGCTCACTAACATACTGGCGATCACGATGGGACCTTCTGAATTAGTGACAATCTAAGTACTCCTTAGTAACTCTCGAAGTCTCATTCAAACTTAGAAAACTTAAGTGTTGTCCGAAGAGTAGAAAATAGCTCCTTCACCATTTTAGCAAAATGATGAGTCAGTTATAGGAAACTCTTCCAAACCTCAGGACTACATAAAACTCAAAAAACCCCAAAAAACTCCTTACATTGGTTTTTTTAACAGTATTGGTGGTGGACCATACACATATACCTCAAAACAACTAAAAATCCACCTGGCGACTCCACTAGCCTCCAGTAGGCCTTATTATTTTACCGAACTCTAGGTTACTATCCGATCAACCTATCCCATCGCTCACTAACATAGCGGGAGATGGTGGGACACTGAGTACATGACAGTCTAGCAAACTCTTATAGACTCTTTAGTCCTTTAGATACTTAAACAAGCAAGCAGTCCATAGGCTCATTTAGAGTAAACTCTTTTTGTTCTCACCACCCTAGCAAAGTGTTGAAACAAGTTTAGAATACTTTAACGAACCATAGGCTGCGCATAAGAACTCAGAAAAATCTTAAAAAAAACATTTCCAGATTAGTTATTAGTGGTGGACCATAGCTATATCTTCACAAAAACAACCAAGTTCCACCTGGCGACTCCACTAATCCATCCCTTTTATTTTTTACCATCCTTCACCTTAGTAGAACTTTAGAGAGGCCATCCATCCAAAACATTCACCAATATCAACCTCTCTAAACTCTAGATCCGAAATCTGGCTTCATGAAGAATCAACACCAGATCCCATCCAGACCCAAATCCCCCTATCATAGTAGATGACCCAGAGAAGATTCTGTGGCAAGTTTCCGAAACTGACAATCTAGCTACCGATAGGTCCATCTGTAAAACAAGATCAGTACGTGAACATCTTACTACCTTGCAAGATTCCTCTTTTGATTTAGAATTAGCAAGAACTCTTTTCAGAAGCAAGTCACATAGTAAGATAAACTTTGACGATCTTGAACCCCTAGACCCACCATAGAGTCCTAGTAGAGAAGCCTCGCCTTCCACACCCCCCGACTTTCAGCTTCTCCATCACTTTGGCTCATACCATTCCAGATCTGCTCAAAACCAGGTCATTAGTCCAAGTACATCCGCCACACCTATCCGAACCACTACTGTTCAAACCACCTCAGCCTATCCCATGAGCCCTCATCTTGTACATCATCCATTAGCTCCCGTCATGGCAGCCTAGTACGCACCTTTGGTGTTTCCACTACCTTTGGCTCCTCTCCCAAATAAATATCAAGAAAAAATCCCACACTTTACCAGAGAAGACACCGCCACAGGTCAACAGCATATAAGTAGGATTAGCGATGCTTTTGAATACCTGGAAGTACAAGATGAGACCGTCAGAATGAGAATATTTGCCCAAAGCCTGGGTGGGGAACCCAAAACATGGTTCAAAAGCTTGCCTCCAAACAGCATCCAAAACATCCCAGAACTATGTCAAGTCTTCAGAAACAGGTGGGAAGTTCGAAAGAACCATATTCAAATCCTGTCATAATATAACAACCTAAAACAGGAAAATGGGGAAAGTGTCCAGGCATACTGCACTAGGTTCAACAGTGTGTATAACGCCCTCCCACCTCACTTCAAACCCCCACTTGGTTTATCCTTAGCGAAATTCCCCGAGGGTTTTGATCCAGACATGACATATCATCTGAGAGACAAGGATCCCCCTACCTTAGAGAAAATGCAACAAATAGCCATAAAAGCAGAAGCCAACTTAGTAGAAAAAAGAGCTAGGACTAGATCAGAAAGAAAAGTCACATATAGAGATGAGGTCTCCACTTCATCTCCTTCCCTAGATCCTAGAATAGATGACTTAGTCAAGACCATGGCCAAAATGTGGGAAAAGATAAATGAAAAGGCCCTGTTAGGGACAATCAGCCAAACCCTCCTATCAGAAATCGGAACCAAAATTTTAGGAGGGAGCAGCCTCAAAACAGACCCAGGGAAAATGACCAACAAATTAGGCCACCATTCAATGAAAATTATGTGGAAGGAGATGATAGGGATACAGAACCCATTGATGAAAGTCATTTGAACCTCATAGGGTCTGATAATGAGAGTGAGGTGTATCTCACGGAAGAAGAACAATCATTCTTCTCTCCAAATCAAGACGAAACCAACTATGAAGATCCCGACGATCCTGCCATAGACTTCCAGAATGCCATAATAGAAGCTCACAGGCAGTATGACCTTAGAAGCAGGAAAAATCAAGATAACTCCAAGAAAAGTAGCTCGGACACTGCTAAAACCACTGATACCATCCTTAAGAAAGCAGTCAACAGCAAAAAAATCATAGTTGGGAAAAATGAACAAAACAAGGATAGAATTACCCAAACTAACCCTGATTCAGATACTCCCAGTACTTCCACAAAGATTTCTGAAGTGGCTGTGGCGAACAAAATCCCGAAACAGACCCAGCAAACTCAGAACATAGAGAAGGTCATGGTTGAAAAAGCTGAAACAAACATGTCCAAACTTCAACTGCCTTTTAGCTTTGAGGGCGAGATCGCCAAGATTAAGATCACCATGCCTCTTACCGAGCAAATCACCCAAAACTCTTACAAGTCCCAAGTGTTGAAAGTCCTAAATATGGGAAGTGATGCCAACACCCTTAATCTAGCTGATGACACCCCTGAAGTGTTGTTTGGTCCGAAAGTAGAAGGAAAATTCCAAGAGGGAGCTACTCTTCCCTTTTACATCAGTTTAAATATCCATGACCAAATCCTTCACAATGCCATGCTAGACTCCGGCACCTTGCATAATCTTATGTCGAAGGTTGTAATGGAAAGACTAGGCCTGGAAATCACAAGACCATACAAAGACTTGTATTCATTCGATTCAAGTAGAGTCAAATGCCTAGGTTTGATCAAAGACCTTTGTTTTAGTCTGACCCAAATACCTGCGAAACATCTAATCATGGACATAGTAGTGGCAGACATTCCCCCCAAGTACGGAATGCTTCTATCCAGATCTTGGGGAGCCAAGCTCCAAGGAAACATTCAACTGGATATGTCTTTCGCCACCATTCCTATGTTTGACCAAACAAGAATACTCTATCGAGAGTCACACATGAAATACATGATTAGTAGCCAAGAGAGACCAGATAATATTCCAATGTATTTCGTGCATTCCGACCTGAACTCTTTTATTCTCTATACTGACGAGGACATTGAAGAACAATCAGAAGAAACTGAGGCAAACTTAGACCCACCACATCAACTGCCCCTAGTTCTCTATGATGAAATAGATACTCAAAACTACCATGATCATAGGCAGCTGTGTCTTGAGGAAAGTAGGTATGTTCCTTCTGAAATAAGAATTGAGCAAGAAGCACAAACCCTCATGTACTATCAAGCGAATTGCTCAAACCTCGGTCAAACATCAGCAGTGACCTTCGGAAACTTTTTTAGGGTAAAGGCATTAGAAGACTTACACATCACAAACCTGTTTGGAACTCAGGACCAGGGAAGTTTAATGTTTCTACCATACCTCAAAGACTTACCACCACATGAAGACTTACCACCACATGACTCTTCCACTGCAAATGAAACTTTGACCGTAGCCATAACAACTCAAAATCCAGAAAAAATGCCTGATAAACTTCTTATGAGCAGAGATGATAGCTGCAATCCAAATGTACCCGAGTTACTTGAATTGGATCATATTCTGTCTTTTCACCAAAAACTTAGAAATGCTAGAATTAGCAATCTCATATAGAGTACCATTTCATACCGGGAAAACAGGGGAAAACACTGTGCCACTACTATTCCTTTAAGAAAAAACTTCGACGAGAGAAAATATAACAATATGAACCAATCAGGAATAATCAGAGATAAAATAACTGGTCATAGGGTCTATTTAAATTTTAGAAAAACTAATGCACATCCCTATAACAGAGATTTTGTCCTTTCTACCCAAGATCATTGTATACCGATGAAATGTGCTTTTAATCATATGTTTTTACAAGATGATGTTTCAGGTTATAGTCAAAAGATTCCCTTGCAAAGTGGACAACTTAAAGACTTTTTTTTTTTCAGTATGCTGGAGGTAGTCCTAGTTTCAGACTCAGAATTTCAAAGTCACCTGATATCAAAAATATGCTCATGAAAGCCATGTTTCCAGTCCTGAATTTCTGCATTTTTTCATACCTTGACGATGTCATTATTTATTTCAAAAATGACCAAGAGTATATGCATTACTTAAGGAAGATGTAAAGTAAAGAAAGGAGTGGAAATCAGATATACAAAGAAGTACAACGGGAAGATACTGGTTTGTTCAGGGATTCTTGCATGAATCCCTATGTCATGTTAGAAAGAGAAAACTTTCCAAAATTCTCTTTTCAGGAGTTGAGTGGGCCGAGAGTGATAGGAGATCCTTACGAGGATGAGATGCTTAAATTTCGCCATTTCCAAGATTTTTGAGTTTGAAACACTTTCATTCATTGTATATACCACTGTTTGAAAAATAGATAAACGAAAAAGTCAAAAACAGTAAAAGATAGAAAAGAGGGCGGTTGAAAAATAGGAAAAAGGCCCCATGTTCCAAAAAATAGTCCTTCGGAAAGCGCGCAAGTCTAAATGCCGCTACTTGTACTCAAATGCCTTGTTCAGCTATCTAGCCTAATCATAGCTGAACATGTTTAAATTTAATTGTTGATAAGTTAGTGAGTGAAAAAGATTGTCAACATTGTGTAAGATTGACTTATCAAAGAGAGTAGATTAGGAAAAGATATTGGTTCCACATGCCCAAAACAGAACCAAAGAGGGAAGCAGGGATGGAAAACACATTGTACATCTTAGCCCCGTTTTTCTAGATTTCCATTTTATGCAAAATAATATTTGTGTGCAACTTGTCTTTTATGCCGCAAATGCATGACAAATCAGACTGTCTAATCCTGATTTGATCATCTTTTAAATTTCGTGTTTTAGATTAGAGAACAAAATCCTGTCAAACAGCTTAATCTTGACAGTTGATCTAGCATAGGTAGAGTAATGAAGGAGTTCATCAGTTTAATCTGGACTCCCGACAGATATAAGTGTAGAAATAGATAGGTTCATTTTACAAAAATAAAAATATGTTGTCAAAAGGCTGCTAGTTCAAATGCGCCAAAAAAGAAGAAAAAATGTTAGGAAAGATAGTGGGGTAGGTAGAAATATCATTGATACTAATCATGTTGTCACTTTTCAGAAATAGTATCAAAGAAGAATGAAATTTTGCGCCAATGGGTAAGGCACTGGTCTTCATAAGCCAGAGATCTGAAATTCTGGACACCTCCTGAAAAGGAGCTGCCCTCCCCAAATGGAGCCACTATTAGTCATCAGTATTTTTCACTTGTTAGTGATGACTAGTTCTCACAGCCAAGTTTTCTAGCAGCTGATCCAAAAATTTGTAATATTTGCTAGCTGGGAAAACACCCATAAAAAAATTTTCGCCCTCCTACTTTTCAGTCCGCCCATGACGAGATGAAACCTCATTATCAAATCCTACCTTGCCTCAGCCATACTAGTCTGCCCATCAGCTCTAAAGAGACAATCCAAATCTATTCAAACAGTCTCCCCTAAGTTAGGAAGTGGCGCTTTAAGACATTTCACCCTTGGCAAACTTTCCAAGAGCCAACAACCTCCATCTTCAATAGACCAGTCATAACAGACCTCCCACTCTGCTAATAAAGTTGGTCACAGCCCTAAGTCGCGCCACTAATACACCCTCAAGTCTCAGCAATACATAGACCATAATCTCAAGCTGATTTTAGGTGTTTTACAGTGTTTGATGGATTTTACAAGGACAAGAAACATATCAGCATCTCAGAAGACAATTGCTTGGCTCCACATGAGAAGACAGATGCTTCTCAATGTGATCCTTAGCCTGAGATGCATCTACAGGGCAAAGAGTTATTCATCAAACTCTTGCGATCTCATTCACAACCTGAAAGGACAGCAGAAGAAAAAATAACACTGTCAAAGGACTGATGATACGTAATGGCTAAGAACCTCCTTCATCTATAAGCATAGGGTTTAAAAGCGCCTCCTTCATCTATAAGCAGAGGGCGATGGCCAAAATCTGACTTCAAGAGTTGCAACTGACTGTAAGGCATGTTTGTTTTTAATAAACAGTAGCACATTGACTAAGGTTTTCTAAAGTACAGTGATGATTGAAGGTAGAGGTGAAAGCAGTAATGTATTAAATATTTGTTCGCCTACCATCTTGTAAGAGAAACCTTTGTCGATATGTTCATCAGGCAGCCTTCCTATGGCTGAGACAGAAGGTTGACAAAACATCAGATATTTCGCCAAGTGAAAGGCATCCTTCATTCCTAAGCAGATGGCCATGGCATTGATTTATTTCAAAGATCTTATTGATCAAAGATGAGTGGTAAGAGACCAAGAAGGCAAGCATGGGTACCACTGCAATCCAAAGGGTTTTATCTTATCTCTTAACAGGGTTTCTTTCAAAATATAGTCTGCAGCTCAAACAAAACAAGATTGAAGAGTGGTTGGTAAGAGGAGTCATTTCACAGACAAAGGACATGATAAAGATTATGTTTCAAAGGACTTTGATCCTCCTGCTCATAAGAGAATGCCTTCAAAAAGCTCATCACAGTGGACAAAAAGGCAAAGTACCTTTGGTTTTCCAAAGACAGTCTGTTCCTATAACAAAGGACCCAAGACACCATGCTGGTATACTTTGAGCAGATGAAAGATTGTGAAAAAAGCGCCTTCTTAGACAAAGGATGATCAAACATAGGTGGGTGCAACTACATTTTTGCACCTATAGTCAAGATTCATTTCACAATGGGCATCATTAACTCCAAAGCATTAAGAGCAAAGTGTTAGTTTATAATGAAGGAAAAAGGGGCAAGTGGATTGCTAAAATACAAGAATATGACCTGGACATCCGCCCTACTAAGCTAATTAAAGGACAGGGACTCGCCAAAATGTTATCAGAATCAAACTATCAAACCCTGGGCCTAAATTTTTCCATTATAGCAGGTGAGGAATCTGAGGAGAAAGAAGAATGACATGGAATTGGGGTAGCTACTCCAGAAACACATCTAAAGTACCTCACCAGTCAGTGGTACAAAGAGATAGTAGAATATCTCCTCACACTCAGTTGCTCTCCAAGCTGTGATAAAGCTAAATACAGAGCATTACGATTGAAATCACAGAAGTATATAGTCGCCAATGGCCGGCTATACTGGCGAGATCCCTTGGGCATCTTACTCCTCTGTCTCACAGAGAATGAAGTCGAGAGTATTATAGCAGAATTTCACGAAGGGATCTGTGGAGGTCACTACAGCTAGAGGGCCACAGCCCATAAAATTCTGAAAGCTGGTTTCTATTGGCCAAATATTTTTGGAGATGTTTTTGCCAGGGTAAGAGCATGTGATAAATGTCAGAAATTTGCTGAGAGACAGAAATCAACACCATTTCCCCTGATTCTAGTGCATGTGGATGAACCATTCAAACAATGGGGTATTGATTTTATAGGTGAGATACATCCTCCATCAAGTGGACAACATAAATGGATATTGACAGCCACGGATTATTTCACTAAATGGGTGGAAGCCATACCTGCAAGGAATGCTACAGATACTGTGATCATAAAGTTCATGGAGGAAAACATCATATCCAGGTTTGGTTGTCCTGCTAGGATAGTGACTGATAATGCACAAGCCTTCAAGTCTGCAAAATTTATGAATTTCTGCCAGCAATACAATATCATACTGAGTCGCTCTACAGCTTACTATCCACAAGGAAATGGTTTGGCAGAGTCTTCAAATAAAACTCGGGTGAGGGCCTTGAAGAAGACTATCAATGAAAATCATAAGAATTAGGATTCCCAATTGAAATTTTCTCTATGGGCTAATAGGATCACTAGCAAGAGAGTAACTGGGAAATCCCCATATGAATTGGTATATGGACGAGCAGTGGTTTTTCCTGTACAGCTGGCTTTACCAGTGGCCCGCTTCATGCAAGAAAGCCAGGAGGAACCTGATGATATGATCAGGAGAATCAATCAATTGGTGGAATTAGAAGAAACATGGGGCCAGGTGAATCAGAGGTTAATAGAATATCAAGAGAAAATGAAACACATTTTTTATCAGCATGCAAAAGACAGGAAGCTACAGATTGGCGATTTGGTGCTCAGATGGGATGTCCGAAGAGCTGAGAAGGGAAAACATGGTAAATTCAACCCCCTCTGGTTTGGTCCGTTCAAAATTGTGGAACAGGGGGGCAATAATACTTTCAGGTTGGAGAATTTACAGGGCGACTTGCTGGATGCCCCTGTAAATGGTCAATTCCTTAAGCCCTACTTTCAGTTCTGATTCAGGCAGGGACAGCCTGATGTACTATACTGTATTTTAGTTTTTGTTTTATCTTTGTTCGAATAATGATGGTGTTGTGATGAATTATAAAGTGAAATATGGAGGTGCCGGAGAGCAGAGTCTGCGTACATGATGATCAGAGGGTATACGAGTTCTCGACACGTCCAGGGATGAACATGTCGTCCCCAGGTGGAGCCAATGTTGATCATAATCGACTTCCTATAAAAATTCCACAGGAAAACTGGCTTATAATCCTGCAAATCGCCTCTTCCAGCCTTAAAAAATCATTTATGTGCCTATCGTTACCAATTCCCGCTCCCAAATTACACTATAGAAGGCAGAAAACCCCGCGCTTAAATATATTCAACGCTTAGCCCCTTCAGCCCTAGCCCCTCCGTCATGTTCTCCATGTAACCTGGGCACCAGACAGAGTGCTAAAACCGGAGGCGCTTATCACGTATGTATAGCAGGCGCGCCCTCGGCCGGTTATCTGTGCAAATCGAACGGCATTCGCGATCCTCCATTCATCGCCCAAAACCGCATCTCAGCCGTCCAATCAAACTGTGAAATCTACGGTTTGCAACCCGCCGGTCCTGGTGGTCCCCGCGCCCAAAACACCGTTCAAAAACATGTGGTTTGTATCGCACCTCTTTTCAGCGGTAGGCGGTATTCTTCAAAACAGAGAAATTCCACTCATTCCCCGCCGTGTGTCTCCGCGTACGGCCCCGAAACCGCTCTCCATCGCGCATTATCGTTCGATCGAAGTCACGCAGTGATATCCATCACAATCGTCCGATCTGAGGGCCTTCATCCGACGACCGTCGTGCTCCGAAGCTGCATGAGTTTTAACCATAAGCAAATTACGTCCCGGGCCCACTGTCCATTGCTCCGATGCTCTTTCAACCCTCGATCTCCTCCTGAAATCGGACGGCCAAGATTTCATCATCCCCGCTGTTGACCCGGTCTTCCTCCACGTCATAATCCCACGTGTTTATCACACTTTTCCCCTCCGCATTTATAGATTACATTCATATGTTTATTTTAGTGTTCCGCATTATAAACTCTAGCCAATCCTTCTGCCATTATTTCAAGGCGCCGATTTCACAGATGGAGACATTAATGAAGTAGATAGAGAATGTCAACGAAGATTGGAAATTGAGGACATATAATTGAAGATTTCAGGGCCTTGATCTAACCTTCTGAAGGCGCAGTACCAGGTCGAAGATCTTGCATATCACTCCAAATATCTATACACAGAAAACAATGTCCTCAAGGCTTTACTTCAGCAGAGTTTTCTTTCTACGAAAGGATGGATATTTGTGTGATTTTACTGCTTTGCCGTGTCCCTAGAGAGATTTCTACCCAGTGCATTTATTTCAGTTAGCAGGCCACATAATATAGACAGCACAGCATAGACATTCAGCAGTATGGGCTCGAATGTTTCCGCCATTTTTCTTTAATTATGCAAATTAAATGTTCATCACCTACCTCTTTCACTATGTTTTTGGTTTCTCCTATAAAAACCATGAAGAAACGCATTGTAAGGGTTCCAGATTTTATCAGAAAATTACGCAGTGAAAGGCTTTTTGTATACATTTTGTAAAACTTTGGTAGGAAGGCAAAGAGCCCACAGGGTCTCAGTGAGGAGGAGCTATATCTGTTAAAGAGGATTCTGGTCTTCGGTATTTCACAGTCTGTAACTTTCTCTCATGTGTTATTTTAATATTTCATTTCATTTCATCCATATTTCCTGTATCATGTTTTGGAATGCGAGTGGCTCACTGATTTTTGGTATGGATTCATCCTAGTTGATGCCCATGCTCGAATCAGTCAAGCACTTTAAATATGGCTCATGCATGATATTCTGTTCCATTATTCAGCTATCCATACTTCTTCTATATTAGTTGCTTTGAGGGGGTGCTTTTAAAATGCTATTATCATGTATGGATTCTTAGATTGGTAAGCCCATGCATGGTGGTATTGTATATCTGGGTATCAGCTCAATGTTAACTAATATCTTCTCAATATTGCTTTCACTATATACACCTTCTGATAATTTATGTCTGTGAAGTACTTCTGAATCGGCCCACTTTGCATAAAACTGTCTCTGAATTGTCTGTTGCTTTTATGTTGAGGTTTTGCATATTGCCCCTGCAGTATTCCTTCCTCTGTGCTAGTTTCTGAAGGTCCTGGTCCCATTTAGATTTATTTTCCCTGTTTACAGGAGATAGCATGTGAGCTGAAGCTGACAACTTCATACATTATATTATATGCTCCTTGCTATGCTAAGATGTCCTAGGCACTGGTCTATCACAACTCTAGGTTTTCTCTAGGAGTTACAACACCTCGAATGGATATGCTTTCCCTCGTGAAGAAAGGGCTCATTGGGCAATTTACGGAACTTTGTTCGTCACAAAAAACAGTCCAGAAATTGGTAGAGCACAACTTGTTGGACAAAATAAAAGGGAAAATCTCTATCAGATTCTGCGGTAGGGGTTTTTACACCTTTCACTTCGAGACAAAGGAATACAAAGATCTGATCTTTAGAAATGGGCCATACTTCACGGATACCAGGGGGATTTATTTAAACAAATGGACACCAGACTTCGATCTTGAACTCGACGTCCCTAACGTTGTCCCAGTGTGGGTTCGTCTTCCTCATCTTCCCCTTCATTGTTGGGGGGATGATTATGTAAGAGCGATTGGGAATGTTGTTAGTAAGTTCATCGACATAAGTGAGCCAAAGGACAACATACAAGCCTGTGCAAGAATTCGTGTGGAGGTAGACTTGGGGAAAGGACTACCGGAGGTGATCAAGTTGAAGGTGGACAACTGGATGCACATTCAGCAGCTGGATTATGAACAATTGTCGTTCAAATGCAAGGTATGCCATGAATACTTCCATTTTGCTAATAGATACACAAAAACAATAGAGATCGAAAATAATGACCCTAAATCACAATGGGAAGACATTTAAAAAATAATAATAATAAAATAATAATAAAATAAAATAAAATGAAATAAATAAAAATAAATAAAAAATTAAAAAATAAATAATTAATTAATTAAAAAAAAAATGGTCTGCCCCAAATGCCAGAAATGTTGGAACTTCAACAACTCACCCATCCTCTCATTCTCCAAGCCCTAGAAATCCCCCTCATCTTGATCCCCCTTTGGCCCCCTCCCAAACTCCTGAACCCTCCCCCATCTCTTCCAACCCCTTCACTGCTTTAGCATCTTGGGAAGAGGAACCCCTACAGCACTCCCTCTCCACCTTCCCTTCTGAACCTCTCCCACAACCATCCCCTTCCAAATCCTACCCCCCCTCCCCCCAATCCTCAGTTGAACCATCTTCTGCTCGGATAGTCACCAGAAATGCAACAAAGGAGTTGGGACCTGTTTTGGAAACCTTGAAAAAACTTGGACTAGGAAGAAAATCCGCTAAAAATCACAGGGACGAAGCATCTCAGAAAGATATCGCGGGAAGACAAGATCTCAACCCCCATGACTTAAATAGTGAAAGCACTCGCATGGAATAGTAGGGGATTAGGGCACCACTCTAAAAACAATACCCTAAGAGATCTTGTCAAACAAGAACAACCAGACATAATTATTCTCCAAGAAACCAAACACGGAGAAAAATATATGTAAAACACCATAAATAGAATCAGAAACTACACAAGCATAGTAATAGAATCCATAGGTGCTTCCGGAGGAATAGCAACAATTTGGAATCAAAACTCATGGAAACATATTTCAAAACTAAAGGCCCAAGATTGGATAAAATTTAAGCTTTGAAGCATCCAAGAGGATGACATGATAACAATTTATAACATATATGGACCAAATCACTATAGAGACAACGAAGCTTGATGGAAAACTTTACAATCTGACATGGAAGGGTAGGACAATAGCAACTTCATCATTGGAGGTGATCTGAATCTGGTTATGCATGCAAAAGAGAAAAGAGAGGGCACTTTTACTCCTGGCCCTTCAAGAGATCAGCTGGAGAATATCATAAGAAATCATGACTTGGTGGACATCATCCCCAAGAATAGAAGCTTCATATGGAGTAACTGTAGGTTTGGCCCAGGGAACATCATGGAAAGATTAGACCACTTTATTGTTGTTGTCTCCCTCATTTCCCTCTTTTCTGTGGCAACCTCTTTCATTTTTCCTTGCTTGGCCTTGGACCACTACCCTGTCACCCTTGTCCTCGGTGAGCAAGCAAACCTTGGGCTTCTCCCCTTTTGCTACAACCCATTACGGAGTGACTCCCTTGAGGCAAGAACCATTGTGGAAAGCATTTGGCGCCAACAGGTTGAGGGATCCCCAATGCATATATGGGAGACTAAGCTAATGTTTGTGCACATAGCCCTCAAAGGCTGGGCTAAAGAATATTACAAAGAACCAGAAATTGTCAAGCAGGACACGAAGAGAATGCTAGAAGAAGTGAAAAAAGAAATACATGACCAAGGGGTGACCAAAGAAAAACAAGAGCATGAAAAGGAGTTGTATTGGGCACTATGCAACTCAAATAGAAAGGAAGAAGAAAAATGGAGAATTAAATCTAGGAGCCTCTGGCTTCAAGATGGGGATAAGAATACCTCCTTCATTCAAAAACAGGCAGCTGTCAGAATATCCAAAAATATCATTACATCCATATCTCACGATGAAATCATCATGTACACAGATCAAGCTAAGATAAAATCAGCAGCCCGCCACCATTATAAAAGTATCCTAACAAAAACCATGGAGGCGGAGGACTACGATGATCTATTGATCCACACTCCAAATATGATCACAGAAGAAATAAATGCCTTCCTAACCAGGGACATTGATGAAGGTGAAATCATCAAATCAATTTGGGCCCTCCACCCTGACAAAGCACTAGGCCCGGATGGATTCTCCATCAGCTTCATTCGGACCTTTTGGGAGGTAATTAAAAAAGACCTCATCAAAATGATTTGATGGACCCAAATAAAAAGAAATATTGGGGGCTTCACAAACTTGAAATTTCTAGCCCTGATCCCAAAAGACTCTCGGCCTTCCACCTTTTCCAAATTTAGGCCAATATCCTTGTGCAACTCCTCCTATAAAATTATCACCAAAGTCCTCGCCTCCTGCATCAAAATTTACCTTCCCAATCTTATCTCTGAAAATCAAGGCGGGTTCATAGAAAATAGGCAAATCACTAACTCCATCTTGCTGGTCCAAGAAATGATACACTCCAACATGAATGGATTGGAGAAGGGATTCGTTTTGAAATTAGACCTTGCTAATGCCTTTGACAGAGTCAAGCACTCCTTCCTTTACTCTGTCCCAAGGAAAATGGGCTTCTATGAAGACCTCATCTCTCTCATCCAGGCCTGCATTTCTTTTCCTTGGATCTCCCCTCTAGTCAACGGGAGACCTGGACATTTTTTCCAATCCACAAGAGGCTTAAGACAAGGTTTCCCCTTATCCCCCTCCATTTTCATCCTCATGGCATAATCCTTCAGTCGGGCATTGGACTACAACCACAGAGCTGGCTTAATTATAGGTATAAAATTTAGTAATGGGGTCAAAAACATGAACCACTCACAATTTGTTGATGACACCCTATTGATGGGAGGAGCTACTTGCATAATAGCCAGGACATTCAAAACGTTGCTTGAAAAAATCATGCACTATTTAGGAGGTTAGATCAATTATCTCAAAAGCTGCATATATGGATGGAATGCAACTATCAATACCATTTATAACATTGCCCAAATCTTCGGGGTCCCTTACAAATGGAGTTGGAATCATGTTAATTATATAGGGACACCTGTAAGAAATGGCCCTCTAAAGGCAAAGGTTTGGAGCATCACCATAGATAAGATGAAGAAGAAAGTCCAACAATGGGGAGCCTCTTGGCTCAACCTGGCTGGGCGTGTGGTTCTCTTAAAAGTTTTACTCTCAGCTCTGCCCCTTTACCACTTCTCCCTACTCCAAGCCCCTAATAGTATTCAAAATAAAATGGAAATAATCTTAAGGTAGTTCTTATGGCAAGGTGGTAAAAGCGAAAAGAAGAAGAAGAAGAAGAATTTCAATCTGGAAAAGTGGAGGTAGGTAACAAATAAGTATGAAAATGGAGGTCTTGTCATTCGCATCCCTAAACTGCTGAACTTTGCCTTTGGAGGAAAAATTGTATGGCATTTAATCACTAGGCAGTAAATCTGGTGGAAGCAAGTTCTAGAAAGGAAATACCTCTCCACTTCAAGGCAACATCTATTAGATCATCTCATCCCCAACAGGCCATGCTCACGTATATGGACCCTCTACAATAAATCCATCCCCTTCCTTCACAACAACACCTCCAAAGTTCCCCATGGAGGCCGCAGCATCGACATTTGGAATGACAAAATCATGGGCAAGCCTCTTCTCTCAAACGATATGAGCCTTCTGCACATTCAAATGCATCTTAGAGAGCTCGAGATCAACACCTTGAATCAAATCTCCAATTGGGAAGAGAGTAATAACCAATGGAAGGATTGGATGTTTCCAAATATGCCCCCCAATCTCCTCAATGATAAAGCAAAAATGGAAGGAATGCTTCATGGTGTTTCTCCTCTTACAAAATATGAAGAAGACAGTTATAGATGGGACCCCTCTGGGTTAGCGTACTCCATAAAAGCGGGATACGAGGTTCTTCACAATGAGCACTTCCCTTCTCCTCCGTGGGCGATCTGGAAGTAGGTTTGGAAATCTGAAGCTCCCCCTAAAATCAAAATCTTCATTTGGACCCTGGTAAAGGGAAAGATCTTGACTGCTGATAATCTGAAGAAAAAAAAAGAGGCATTCAGAGAGCCTCCAGATGCCTTCTATGATCCACAGCTAAGGAGTCAATATAACATCTCTTCATCGAATGCTCCTTTGCAAAATATTGCTGGAAATCCCTCTTAGATCCCCTCCAAATTGATATCATTGCTAACACCACAATCTATGACTTGATAGCTAGTTGGAAAGAGAATTAATCTTGTGCAAAAAAAGGGAAGAGTGTTGTCAGAAGAATCTAGGACACTCTACCTTATGTTCTCCTCTAGAACATATGGCTCATGCGGAACAAAGTCATCTTCCGTGAGCAAAAACTATGCATTAGGAAAGTGCAGAGCAAGACCTGGAGCCTAACTGCAGAGATTATCCTAGCTAAAAACAACAGTCAATTTAACATCAACAACTTGCAGGTTGAGAAAAGACACCTATTCAGAAGAGTGCTTGACATCCTCCCGATGTGCAACAAGCCTCCCACAATCCAACCTTTCCACAAATATCAGTGGAAAGTAAGGCTCAAAGAAAAGGAGTTTATAGAATGGCTTGATGGGTTAAGTAGACCCAAAATTTTCTTCGATGTAGCCTCAAAATCAAATCCTAGAGCAATAGGAGCTAGAGGTCTCATCTTGGATGAGCATGGCAACAATGTTGCCTCCTTCGAATGGGGATTGGGTCGACTATCGAACAATAGAGTGGAAGCATATGCCTTAATGCAAGGAATTCAAATAATTAAGAGACTCAATATTAAAAAGGCTACGGTTTTTGGGGACTCGTCAATTGTAATCAACATGATGTTGAACTCTGCTCTATCTCCCAACATCGCCCTCAACAGATTGATCATCAGGTGACACAACTTGAGTAATGAGATATGAGATCTATCATACTATCACATCCTCAGAACCAACAACAAGATTGTTGATTCTTTGGCCAATAAGGCTTGCCTCAGACCCCCAGGCCAACTCTCTTCCCAAGGTTGCACCACCTACTCCCCTATTCCATGAATACTCCCCTATGTGTGCCCTCTGTCGTCATGATCTTCTGTGCCCCCCAGATTTTATTCTTGCAGGTCTGTCATACCCAACCCCTCCCTTGCACTTATCCTGTGACCCTATCCCGCCATGCTTCCCGCTATTCTCTCATCTTCAGCACGCCCCCTGCTTCTCCCTCCCTCTTTATCCCACTTCCCCTCCTCACGTAGACCACCTCTCATTGATGCTCTGTGGTCATTCGGCCGCTCAACTATTTGCCCAGAGTTCTCTTTCCCTCTATCTGTTCTTAGCTATATCCCCGAAGTTCTCTTTCCCTCTTTCCCCAGAGTTCTCTTTCCTTCTGTCAGCTATCTCTACCTTTCTTAGTTGTCTATCAGTGCCTCTGTTTCCTTGACCCCTCCCTATCATAGTCGTGTTCTTGCCCTCCCTCTCTACAGTCAAAATGAGGAATGAAAATTGCTTAGAATGCTCCAACATGCAAGCGGAAATGGACCTGATCAAATCCCAGTTGAAGATTATGCAGGAGAAGCATCAGGCAGACACAAACTTCCTCCAACACCAAGCTCAATCACTCACAGAGCATCTAAGGGGAGCAAACAATCGTCACGCACACATAGAATAATCCCTGGAAATTTTGTAGTACATGGTGGATAAACGAATTGACTAGAGCTCAAGCTCCAAAAATGTAGCCAATGTCAACCCAGACAGCAATCTCAGCACCACAGACAACTCAAATGCTCGGCAAGGCAGCAAGAACTAGTCTTCAGTCCTCCAACCGTTATTTTAAATATAATGTCTTTTAAATTTACTGTTATGTTATTTTGGTTTGTTAGAATTTACAAAGAATCAGATATGCAGCATAGTAGCAATAGTCAACATGCAGGAGGTTCGGTTTTTGCCACATAACCCCTCCTTGACATTCTACTCTGTAACTCGGATGTAATGGAGATTTCACTCCCCACTTTTTTTGGAATATAAATAGTAACTGACTTTGTTAAAAAAAAAAAACATTATAGAACATAAATAAAACTTTTTTGGGTATTTTAATTTAATTTATTTAAATTTTCATTGCTTTGTGTTGGCTCTTATTTTGTAATCATGCTTAAGTACAATTGCCATGGGACCATTCAATCTTGATTTGATTATCAAAATTAATAGTGTGCCTTGATGGTTGGAAGTATAACATGGTGCACAATACGTGTGTAGGGCTGCAACTTCTCCTACCTTTCTTGGGTTGCAGAGGGCTGCAACCCCTCGTACCTTTCTTGGGTTGTAGCTTCTCATGCCTTTATTGACATTGGTTTGCCATTGGAGTTTGTAGATTCAATCACGCCTTTCTTGACATTGGTTTTCCATTGTAGTATGCAGATTCAATCACACACAATCTGTCGCTTACACATGTATATATTCTTCTCCGCAACATTTTACTTCAAGGCAAAGTATTGTTTTGTACGAGTGTATAGAAACATTAATGTGGATGTAATATCTGCTATTGCCATGGCAAAGCTAGTGTGACTAACTATGCTTTGGGCGGGTTAGTGCCTCTCAACATAAAGATTTTGAAATCAATCGACAAGTGGCAAGCTTCTTAATCTGGATCTCGCAGAAAATAGCTCTCACTAAAGCTAAGAGCTATGGGTGCAACAACCAAGTGCTAAGTGGAATGGAACATTGAGTAAAACACTATATGCAAGCAAACCCCCCTTAATTTTCTCTTTACATATTTTTACATTTTTGTTGAATTGTGGTGCTAAATATAGATACATTATCATGAAGTAAATACATTTTGATTTTTCAATATCCAAGGCACATCATGAAGACGTTGATTTGAGGTCCATTTAGCATCATATGCCTATAAAAGTATGGACAACAAACCCATCTATGGTCATTGAAATTATTATTATTCCATAGCTTCTTTAATATCCATTCAAATACATTATACTTCAAGTCCTTTCATAATACTTCAAGTCCTTTCATAATATGATTATAACATTTTTAAAGACAAAAATTGCACTTTTATTGTTTGTTATTTATTTGTTTTAATTAAAATTAAAGTTGACTTATTTTTATTACACAAAATTTTGTATTTAATATAGAATCGAAATTATCCCTTGATTGGGGTGCGAAGAGGGCACTAATCCCCATGTAGGATTATGATTACAGTAATTAATACAAGTCATCATGGCAAGCAAGCTAGTCTCGCGGAAGGTAAGTGGCGAACTAAGGACGATGGCGATGGCCGCGTGCGAAGCTGTAATATTCCCAAATGGATATTTTGACTAAATTTGCATAAATTAACTCAAACCCCAAATTATGTCGTAAAATCGACATGCATTTTAACATAATATTTCCATGTAAAATAAACATACAAGTACATGCAAATCCATAACACCATAATGCAAGAAATAACTCATCTTTGTTATAATATACTGGGGTTACATGATGAAATGAGAGAGATAGCTAAGATAATTGAAATATAACTGGCCTCAAGAAAAACTATTGTACTACTGCACTGCGCTGGCCTCCAACTGAACTGTCGCACTCTCCCTCAGGCAACAACTACCACTGAATCCACTGAAGCACCCGTTGAAGATCTGAATGATCCTCACTCCAATATCTCTGAAGCTCTGTGAAACTTCTGATATGAAGTCTCCTCAAAGAGAGTTGGGTTTCCGTCCAACACTCACTAATCACCCGAGGGTTTCTGTCCTGGGGCTACCAATAGAGTAGAGAACCAAGTTCTCAAACCTCCCACACAAGAAAGTGATCTAATCCAAGATATCCCTCAATGGCCTCCTCCTTTTCTTTTATAAATCTCCTAGACCCTTCTAGAGCCTTATTTTATTATTATTTTATTCATGGACCACTTTTCCCTCTTATTAAAATATTTCTTTTTAATGCCGGAAAGATTAAATCGGCTACCATGTCTCCTCAGGTCACTGAAACTCGTTTCCAATCGCCCCATCATGTAGGTATCCTCGTCCAGGTTCCAATGAGCTATTACACTAAGGTGTTCTATCATGTATTCTTCTCGGAATGCCACCTTGAGCATAGTTAACTGAGTTAAGCCCAAAAATAACTCAGCTTTCAAAAATTTGTCGGAATGCACCAAAGGAAAGGCAAACTGCTCAAATGGTGGAATATATCCAGCGAATTCCACCCGTCCTCATAGAAACTCCTCAAAACTCCTCCAAAAATTCCCTGGGCCCTCTGATGACACCAACCTGTACCTGTGACCTATTTTCTCCTAACTCTAGAAGTCCATCCTAACCCTGTCATAGGTGACACCAAAAAAAAGGAATATTACAGACCTTCCGCCACAAGATTTATTGCCCACAAGAAATCCAAATATGTGGGCCACCCTATTAGCCCGATGAAACTGAGGCGCAATGCTCGGATCCCATACAAATCCCTGGGTGTTGCTATGCTCCTGTGTCAAGTCACCCAAAACAGACCCCTCAATGCTCGGATCCCAAAATGATCTCTCACTATACCTGTCATCAAACAATCCTCCTAGATCCCAACGCCGCCATGGCCAATCCTCGCATAAGTCCCATGACTCGTACTACGCATTGTTTCTAGCTGTAGTTGTAACCGCATGAAGCGAAGGCCAACTCAACCACTCTCTCCAAGCCAACCCCCGATCTAGGTCGAGGTCAATCCTGATCTGCAGATGTCAAAGTAGTGCAACTAAAACATTGATGGATTGTCGGTCCACAATCCATGGCCCAATGGAACATGTAACATCCCTCCCGTCCAAGTGATCCTGCTGAAATGTACTCGGGACTAAGAATGATACTCTATCAATAGAATACCAACTCATCGCCTCTCTCCAATCCAACTCCAGACTCGATTTGATGCTAACCCTGCTCTCCTGAAGTCGGGATGGAATGTTGAAGAATAGTTAGCCTGTGCCCCACTGCCGATTGGAATCTGTAGCATCTGTCATGTCTAAGGGCCCCTGCTCCGCTATTCTCCCTATGAATAATATCATACCATCAAGAGGGTACCAACTCATGATCTCCTGCCAATCTTACCTAGAAGAAGAATCCAATGTAGTGACATTTTCATACGGAACACGCCTGGAGTGTTGTCGCCAGCCCATACTCAACTCACGCTGCTTTGTCCCATATGCCGACGAGGTCTGCCTATAGAGGAAGGCCCCTCTCTCTATAAAAGGCCAAAGTGGGTGAGATATGCTGCAAGCCCCATCGATGTACTCCTGAAGAGTGCTACTCCCTGAAAGCACTGCTACTCTACTGATTGCACGTGCATCTATCTGCACCTCATTTGTGTATCGGCCCAACGATGGATGCTCCACCTGTTAGCACTGATATTTACATCCCACCCATACCACCTTATTTTACTCTACTTTCACCTCATCTCCGTCATTATCATTGACCTCGCTTGTTTTTTTACCATTTTCACCTTTTTTCCCAAGGGCGCCCAAGTCATCACTTTCCACAAGCACTAAACCCTAATATCCTCTCCCACTGAGCTAGGGTTTGATATGGAATCAGAGACATCTGAGTAGAAGAGGCATAAGGTAGGTCATATCAGTAAGTATGAGGCCATTTAAACTCATAAGATCATGTCTCCATCATTTTTTAAGAAATCATTCCAAGGGACAAATCATTTGCCACACATAGGGTCAGTTTTTTTTCAAAATCTGTTCCTGACCAAGCATAGATGAATTTGAAAAACATGAGAGATTTTTTTTTCCATCATGGTTCAAGGAAGAAAAACCTCCTTCAGTTTCTAAACAGGTGTCATGATTTTGGAGAAATGTCAAAAATACAAGTGCCACATGAGAGTTGCTGCACTTCTGGAGTGACCTTGGGAAAATCAAATTTTCTCCTAGCTGGAGTGTCCAAATAAATTTCTTGATAAGTCAAATGAAAACTATACTGGAATATATTTCTAATGAACTATCATGAGCTCAATTTTCAGTTGAGGAATGCCTCCAAAAGTTTCCTGCAACAGCGCTCTGCATTTCTGCACCCTCATTCTGCACTTTTTGACCAGTCTTGGGAGAATAAATTTTTGACAATGAAAATCAACTCCAATCAGAAAAAAAAAGGTTTATTTGGAAAGTAGACAGAATAATATTTCCAACGAGCTATCCTGGGCCCAATTTGGACATCGAGAAGGCCTCCAAATGTGGTTTGAAAAACGGTGTTGCGCACAGAGGGCGCATTCCGCACTGGCGCTTTGCGTTTGCCTGAAAACGTTGTGCATTTGATAATGGCGTTGCACGCCTGTCAAGAGGAGGGCGCGTTTAACCTGGGTTCTTCGTGTTTTCTTGAAAACCCTTATTGATTGCCAAAAGACCACTACAATTCTCTCAAGCTTCAAAAAGGGTTTCCTACACTCTCCAATAGGCAAGTAGGTCACAAATTCATCACTCCTCTTCTCCTTAATCAGTTTATGTGATGTTTAATATGGTTTTGGTGCCATCTTAAGTTCAAAACACTAGTATCATTCTACTAGCATCCCTCTTCCATTCCCACATTTCAATTTACCCTATCCCAACCCCCCATATCATAAAACACTTTCCCATAACCCCTACATAACTATCTCCTTCCATAAGCTTTCATCTCCTTCAAAACCCTAAGCCCTAGGTATTCATTTGCCTAGGCTCCATATACCCTACCTACAATTAAATCCCCTATTCTAAAACCCCTCATCATCACTACCCCCTATCACCTCCCTCATATCACAAATCCCTATTCCCATCTCCTCAAATTTCCTCACACCAACCCACACTTCTTACACCCTCATTCCATTCCATCATCTCCCTAGGGTTTTGACACTAAATACATCATGAAGGAAGAAGAGAACATAATTCATAGTGATGAGGAATAAATAGGGGATAGAAGGCCATCTAAAAAACGAGGGATAATCATTAGACACGAGCCAACAAATACTAGAGAACTCATGGCATCTCCCATCACTGTGACATGCTTTATGCATGTAGGTTGTTTTGAGTTCTATGAGAAAGTAAAAAGGGTCTAATACCATCCTATGTTGACCAGACCAAGAGTATTTGTTTGAGAAGGTAAACCAGCACTTGGAGAAGCTCTTGGCCAAGGCTCAAAAGGACAATGATATTCAAAGAAGGATGGCAAAGCATTATTCCATGAGGAACAAAATTGCAAGGGCCAAGCTCAAAAGAGCCAATGCAAAAATTGAAGCCTTGATCAAGAAAGAGAAGAAAAGGATGCTATATATACTTTCCGAGGTAACACTCCATGCCTCAAACACATGATCAACAATCATCCCACAAATTTTGACAAGTTTGTAAATTTTTATGTTTTTAGGGACATTTTTAGCATAGTAAAAATGTCAAACGCGCATCACTTAAGGTGTTGCGCTCTTTTTTGGGGCATCCAATGAGAAAATGGTCACCACCATTGGATTCAGAATGATGAGGACATGCACCTTGTATATTTTATAACCATTTGGAGGCAAATTGGTTAGTGAAAAGGGCAAAAAACCACCAAAAAACCATGTTTCGACCTCATTTTTTTGCCTTGGCGCTGCTCATTTACCAGTCTTGGAAAAATGAGCTTTTGACAGGGCAAATGGGCTTCATTTTGCAAAGTGAAGGCATTTCTAGAAATTAGACTTGAAGGGCTTTCCAACAAGCCATCTTGGAGCAAATTTGGACACCGGCAAGGCACCCAAAAGTAGCCTTGAACAAAGAGGGCATGTTTTGACAACAAGAGGGCGCGTCGATAGGAGATGGCGCGTTTGGCAGTCTTCTGAAATTTTCTGAGTTTCACTCCTGTTTTGATTTTTATCTTGGGAAATGATGATTTTACCTTTGTAAATGATGAAAACAAATGTAATTATCATGTTTTTACTATTACCTAGGGTAAATACATTAGGTAAATCAAACAAATGAGGTGTAATGAATCAGTTCACTTAAGTTAGGAATGAGTCACTTGGACCATCCTATACTTTAGCTATCAGTTCAAATTTTTGTGTAAAATCTTCCTCACCTCATGGATTCGACCCCTGAGGATGAGTGAATGTTGTTTTCATGTATATTTTTTCCCTTTCTTCACAATAGACAAGGGTTGGAATCAATTTGATGTTTTGCTAGTTGATCAAGGAAACTTTGTACTAAGTTTGGCCAAGCTAATAAAGAGGAGTTGCAGCTACTTTTATGGGATACTTGTGGTATTGAATGTCTATCATTATTTCTTCTTGTGTGTCGTATGTTTGAAAGTATTGTGTTCATGTTCACTTTCATTTCTATGTTATGATCTTTTACAAATTAGATAATCAGAATACATGTTTGCACATGCTCTATTTTGGGTAATTGATCATATTTTGTCCATCTTCTTCTACCTAAGAAAAATACATCTATGATTTTCTTAGCCTTCTTACAGCTTCAACACCATTCCATAACATTTCTCTTCAAGTGATAAGACTTGTACCTACCTTTCCCCATTGATCCCTACAACCCTAATTCATTTTCCCTGACCTAGCTTTCCTTGACCTAATACCTTCATCCAGTGATTTCCCCAACCAAATCAAAATAAATAAAAAACCCTGCACACTATACCTAGCCTAAAAACCCTAATTTATCTAACCCTCTTGGCTATGACCTTTTTGGAGAGATCCCTCTTTGGCTTGATAGGGCTAGCTATCAAGTTAAAAGCTTGGTTTGTGGTTACCTCTGTTGGGATTCCTTCCTCGGCCTTGGGAATCTGGAAGAGTGATAACACCACCATCTCCAATAGCTCATCCCTCTCCTGATCAGGAATGTCATGCTCCTACTGTATACTAGCCTCCTACAGAACTATCCCATCAACCTCCAACATCTCACGAGGATAAGTATCTGCAACTACTGCCTCCCTGTTATATGCTCGTACATCCATCACAAACTCAATTTTGGCCTCCATATGGCTCTCCCCCAAAGGACTATCATGCATGATGTGCATAGCCCCATCCTCTGCTGACTCATGCCCCATCATCTGTCGCTCCAGCTGAATCGTCACAAGTGACTCATCGCCCAGAGTATCTCCCGTAGAGTCCCTTAACTTCTCACCCTGCACACTGGAATACAACTCTGACCTACTGTCATCAATTTCGCATGACTGCTCTTGCTCCCCAGAAGCATCCTCATATTATCCCATGGGTTCATATGAAGAAAATTCCTCATCTTAGCATACCGAAGGAATGTCCCTTTGTTCTGCCTCTGCCACATCATCTATATCACTCAAGCATGAGTGATCAGGCCCCCAAGGTTCTTTGCAGATGAAGCAAAGTCCCTTCCTTCTCAGCTCATTTCTGTTGCCTGATCCACCAAACTAGAGCAGCTCATCCCTAGTCAATTGTCTCCTAAATAGCCCAACATTCTGCTCAACCAGCCCTTGGGCTAGCTCATAAGTAGCAGGTGAGACCAACTGCTCTCTCCTCCAAATGCTCAGCAACCTAGTCTGTAACTCCTGGCAAATGGCCTCACGGTCTCTCATACATGACGACAAGATGGACTGCATGTGTGCTATGACGGTTAGAATGGCTATTTTGACTATAATATCCCTAAATGGATATTTTGACTAAATTTGCATAAATTAACTTAAACCCCAAATTATGATGTAAAATCAACATGCATTTTAACAGAAGATTTCCATGTAAAATAAACATACAAGTACATGCAAATCTATAACACCATAATGTAGGAAATAACTCAGCTTTATTATAATATACTGGGGTTACATGCTAAAATGAGAGAGATAGTTGAGATAACTGAAATATAACTAGCCTCAAGAAAATCTACTGTACTGTTGCACTGCGTTGGCCTCCAACTGAACTGCTGCACTCTCCCTTCGGCAACAGCTACCACTGAATCCACTGAAGCACCCGTTGAAGCTCTGAATGATCCTCACTCCAATATCTCTGAAGCTCTGCGAAACTTCTGATATGAAGTATCCTCAAATAGAGTTGGGTTTTCGTCCAACACTCACAAATCACGCGAGGGTTTCTGTCCTGGGGCTACCAATAGAGTAGAGAACCAATTTCTCAAACCTTTGACACAAGAAAGTGAAATAATCCAAGATATCCCTCAATGGCCTCGTCCTTTTATTTTATACAGCTCCTGGACCCTTCTAGAGCCTTATTTTATTATTATTTTATTCATGGAGCACTTTTCCCTCTTATTAAAATATTCCTTTTTAATGCAGGAAAGAGTAAATCGGCTACCATGTCTCCTCAGGTCACTAAAACTCATGTCCAACCATCCCATCATGTAGGTATCCTCGTCTCGGTTCCAATGATCTATTACACTAAGGTGTTTTATCATGTATTCCTCCCGGAATGCCACCTTGAGTGTAATTAACTAAGTTAAGCCCAAAAATAACTCAGTTTTTCGAAAGTTGTCGGAATGCACCAAAACGAAAGGAAAATTTCTCGGATGGTGGAATATATCAATCGAATGCCACCCATCCTCATAGAAACTCCTCAAAACTCCTCCAAAAATCCCCTGGGCCCTCTGATGACACCAACCTGTACCTATGACATGTCTGCTCCTAACTCTGGAAGTCCATCCTAACCCTGTCATAGGTGACACCAAAAAAAAGGAATATTATAGTATGGGTGATCCTCTCAAGGGACGCACCATGTGGTAAATCATGGTAAAACGGGTAGGAAGCGCCATAGGGATTTCATTATGTGGTTTTGGCTTATCGCATGCATAGTTCGAAGGGTGGCGGAGCAGAGGAAAGGTGAAGCTGGGAGCGTCGGTCGAGACCTCTATAACCAGTAGCAACATATTGCGATCCAAGGGCGTGTTGTATCTCTCTATAATCCTCCAAGACTCCTGTATATGGACCATGTTAATTTCTACCTATTTAATGCTATTTATTGGGTGATTGTGATGAGGAGCATGGTTTCTTCGCATGGATGGGTGTCTGGGGAAGTCCATGGGATTTCTATGGGTCGGAAACAGTCAATTTCAATTATGTTCGGGATTATGCTTTGAAAAATGGGGGATAGGGAGATGGGTAGAGGAATAATATCTTGGGCTAACCAAAGAAAGCCCAAGTCAGCCACCCGAAACACGGGGTGGCACATGAAACCAAGAAATTGAATGATCAGACAACCACCAGCCGTTGTGAGCATAGTAACCTTAGGCGGAGTGGAAATACCTCTGCAGTAGGATACCCTGGGAGACCTCTGCACGTATATTGGGGTAAGGGAGCTAAATCACAGTTGGGTGGTAACACAGAGAGTCAGGTTTGTTATTTTCTTATACACTACATTGATATGTTGATGTCGTGGTCTATGATAACATCCTTTATCTCAGTGACAACTTCCGAAAGGGGACACAAGATTACTTTAGGAGGAGCTCGGGTTCTCATTGTAGTTGTGGCTCCTATACCTGCAGAGAAGAGTCCAATGGCACGGGAAATGTCAGTAAAAGAGGAAGCGGGGGCGGCAAACAAAAGATAGACCTAGAAACGAGGGGCGCAGAGGGAAAGAGGGGAATCATCTGCTCATGGACCAAGAAGGTCTGGTCGAAAACCGTAGGTTGATCATATCACGGATGCAACACTCACTTATATTTAGGAAATTTCGATATAGGTAAGAAAGGTTATCGCGAAATGGCAGGAAGCCCTCACGTGCCAAGCTGCGGAGGAAGAGGTAATTCTGGAAGGTGAAATGACTGTGCCCGACTCGGGAAACACCAGAGGAAGAGTATCTTAGTATCAAAAAAATTTGCAATTGTACTGGAGAATGAAGCACCTGGTGGAAAATTCCATCATGCACAGCACATAGTTTATGCAAGTTGATCCGGCAATGCAGGAAATCCAGAAAGATTTCCAGTTACTGTAGTTCCAAGTTCAGCAACAAAACGCCTGTTTGGGCAGAATTGGAAAGCTCCTGAAGTGTCCTCAGCAAACAAAGATTCCTCAGTCTAATGCTAAAGACCCGACGCCCATCAAGTCCTCATAGGGCTGAGATGTTTATAGTCCTACTAGTTTTTTTCCATGTCTTTGTTTATATATGTTTATGTCCAGTGCATTGAAGTATGTAGAAGGTAGTATGTTTATGTCCAGTTTTTTGAACTATGTCAAAGTTATAGACAATTTGACATTAAAATCTGAGTATGATAAACTGAAGGTATTCTGGTTTTGGATGGCTTACAATGCCTTCCAATGGCCAACATACCTTGTTTCCTGCCACGACAGGTTGAGGCCTCTGAAGTTATTTTATTATGTAATCTACCCTTTTTGAAATTGAATGAAAAAGACAGGACCTATTGAGCTTACAAAAAAAAAATATAGAATTGAAATTATGTTTTTAGTAGATGCACTCTAGATAAAATATAGAAGATTTTATAATCACTAATAAATAAATGATATTTATTATTATTATTATGATTATCTTCAAATATGAGAAATTAAACAAATTTGTATATATTTTTAATCATTATACTTTTATTTTATTTTTAGAAGATGTAATTAGATTTTATCAATTTTATGACTATAACAAATAAATAAACATGTTCAATCTACTCATTCTATATAGATATATCATTTCTTAATTGTACATGAACTTTATTTGAAAAAAAAAACTTGATTTTGTCTACTCATATATTTGAGACAATAAGATAAATTTTTATTTTGGGTGGCTTTTGAGGTGACTATAACTGAATTTAGAATGCTAAACTTATATTTTAATTAATTTAGATATGGATTAAAAAAATATATTTGAAACATTATTTTGCATTTCTATTATTTTATGACAACATATTAATTTTTTTTATTTTAATAATTCATTAAAGTAATTTAGGCAAAGCTCAAAACAGAACCTAGTGACTAACAACAACACACTCCTAATTAGAAACATGACAAAAAAACAAAAACAACACATTTAAAAAAGCAAAAGAAAATGTTAAAATTTAACCTAAAGAAAAAAACCATCCACAAATAGAGTTCTTATTATCTAGGAGCTAATACAATTATCAATTATCTTGTTATTTTAGTTCTATTTTTTATTAATATAAAGTTGTATGCCTTTATTGTCTTATACTCTAGTTTAACTATATTTAAACTAAGTTAGAGTAGCTACATTGTAACCCTTGTTCAAATGTGGGGGCTTGTTCATACCTTTCAAAGTTCAATAATTAAACTAAAAAACACTAACTATAAAGCCTTGTTTAACTTTGGAATTGTGAAATAATTACTATAATATATATACCTACTACTTTTTAGGCAATTAAAAGAATTTGTTTTTTTCTTCTTTTCCCTTTGAAAGTAGGGTTAGGAGAATTATAACATCATTATAATTGCAAGGAATTAGAGCAATTATAACAACATCATCATAATTATGCCTTATTTTTATTTATTTTATTTGTCTAGAGCTTGAAAATTACAATCTGTCTGGCATCGCTAAAATGCGGACACACAAATTCTGTCAAAATTTTAGTTAGATATGCACTAAAATGACTGGGCGATATGATTTCACCGTATATCTCACGATCTTGTGAAAAGGTGAAAAGGTGAGTAAACCAACATTCATGGAAGCCCACCATTAATGAAAACCACCAACAAATTACAAACAATAGTGACAAATGAGTTGTCGCACGACAACTAGTGAGTTGCCTCAATGACGACCCAGTTGCGACAACTCACCAGTCACCGTTGCGGCAACTCGCTAGTCACCTACACAGAAACTCCCGAGAACAACATCCCAGAGCAAAAGCAAATGGATTTCGAGACTTTAGTTAATATATATTGCGGAAGCTATGAATTATCTTAGATAATATATACTTAGCAAATAGATACACACAAAAAAACAATGAGTTGCCTAAAAACAGTGAGTTTCCAAATAACCATGAGTGAATTGACCTTTGCTATTGTTCCAGAAAGAAAGAGAGGTAGCTCTTGTCTCGCTAAACGACGACTGTAATAATTCATGCCTAGTATTTTCCACGCATGGTATTCTGTAAATCTCCACGCCTGGTATGAACAAATGGAGCAACGCTAATCAAATATTGTTACTTATGAACAAATAGAGCAACGCTAACCAAACATTGTAATTTGTTACTTATGAAAAAACGGAGCAACGTTAACCAAATATTGTTACTTATGAACAAAAAGAGCAATGCTAACCAATCGAGTTACAGCAACGGTAACCAGTGGGTCACCATTGCGGAAACTCCATGGCCACAGTCGCAACAACCATGTAATGGAGTGAACAATATAAGGATTTGTGAAATGGAGTACCTTTGCCGATTTGCAATCACTCCATATGTGCAAAGGATTTTTCTGTGCTAGAGAAAACAGTTCGAAAAAATCCTCGACAGATCTTCCAAGCTCGACGGAAGCGAACACATTTCGAAAAAGGGAGTCGTTGAGAGATATTCGGAGCTCGGCGGAATGCCCTCGACGATTTGGAGATGCAAAATGACAGAATGACCAATTCGTCTATCGCGTTGATATTTGAGGGAGATGGAATTCAAAATGTGCGTTAGGGCGGTAAATTGGTTTACGGAGGGGTGGAGGGGAAGGGAGCATTTACTCCCCATCCACCCCTTGCATACTTTCTGACAGAAATTAACCTTCCGCGTTACATCTTATGCAGAGGACGACGCTCCAACTCGTGTGAGACGAGTGCATGAATTTGCGCAAACACCCGTTACCGTTTGCCATTTTCCGTTTGACATTTTCCATTTTCACATTCCTGAGACAGACGTTTAGGAGGGGGGGCCCAGTGGGACCCACCTTCGCCAAAAAGGCCTCACCAGTGGTCGGGGGCACAAACATCAATAACCATTCCGTCGAATGGTTAGCCCACTCCTTATTAAAATAAATAATGCATGGTGATGGTTGGAAGGATAACCTCACGTAAAGTATATGTGCAATTGTTTGTGCGAATCGCTACACATACTTGAAAATATGCTCTAAATAATTGATTAAGAAGGAAAACACATAAAATTCCAGATCTATCATAGTTATTTTGACTATTACAAATTTTAATTTACATTTCTGATGTAATGTAGACTTTAAAGACATTAGTTGTTTTAACAAACCCTAACCATTAATATTATGTTATATATTTATCATACTTTTTGGAAAGCATATAGAAGATCTTGATTCGATGTGGTGGTTAAATTGATGACCTAAACGACATATGATATATAATCTCTATCTGAGGCCTCTGCCCATTCTGGGTAGGAATCAGCCTTTTTGCTTTTCTGTCGTAGTTTGTAGCTCCTTGTGTTCTTCACTTCTTCTCCGGAACCGAGGTTGATCGTCCTATCATTTCTGGTTGCCGGTTTCTGTCTCTCTTGCTTGTAACATCTTGTACCATATTTTTGCTTAATAGAATTACTCGAATTAAAAAAAAAAAAAAAAAAAAAGAAAAGAAAAAGAAGAAGAAGAAGAAGATATATAATCTCTATCTAAAATAGTGAAAGCAATTTTTTCTATCTAAAATCTTGGAACTGGACAGTATAGGATATATAATCTCTATCTAAAATAGTGAAAGCAATTTTTTCTATCCAAAATCTTGGAACTGGACATTATAGGTGCGCTGCTTCCTTTCCTTTAGCATGGCAAGTGAGCAGCATGATTCAATGCACCAACTTCACGTTTATAAAATTTATTTATTATAATTATTAATTTTAGAGATATAGTGTAAACATCGTATTAAAATTATTAAAAAAATGTATTTATAAAAAAAAAAAAAAATGATTATAAAGTATTTATATTTTATTTTTATTTGTAATTAAAATTTTATAAAAATAAAATAAAATTCATTTTTGTTTATTTATTTTAAAATAAAGTGTTACATAGTGGATACTCTCTATTGTTTAGTTTAAATATGTTAAATAAAGACAATGTCTCATATAAAGTCTTGTATTAATTTGGCTTTAGATTTGGTAAATGTCTTATGAGTGGATAGTTCATAGATTCATCTCAAAATAAATTAATTGTTAGGATAGTTTTTATTAGGAAAAAAAGTTCTTAAATTCATTGGAAATAAATTAATTGTTAGGATACTAGTTTAAAAAATAAAAATAAAAATAAATCCTATATGTTAGTGAATATTTGTTTTTAAATTAAAATATTGTATAAAGATACAACTAATTTATATTCATTTTATATTAAAAATAAAAACAACTCTCTTATTTGATAAAAATTTTAAAATAAAATTAGTTGGTAATATTTTAATATAAATTAATATATGTTAAATAATTAAATAAGATATATTAAAATATAAATAATATCTTAACCTACTATTATTAAAAATACTTATAATAAAATAAAAATTAATTTTATGTTTTTTAATGTTATCCAACCCTACCTATTAACTTGGAATAAACATCTTATGTTTTGAAATATTTAATCAAAAATATTGCTTTCATTTTAATTTGAAATAAAAAAAAAAAGAAACATATTTTTCAAATTACAAAAAGTAAATTTTTGTAGGTGTTCAAAACTTACACTCAATCATAACCACAAACTTAAATAATATGAAAATATATTGTATAATAGATAACATCAATTTTGATTAAAAAATAAATTAATCATACCAATTACAAAAATATTTATTTTTTTAACATTTAGCATTAATAAGTCTTACTTTCTCATTTAAAATAATATCTTATAATTTAAATATAAAATGTTGAGTAAAATTCAATTTTGATAGATATTTAAAACTTGTACTCAACGATAACCACAACTTTAAATACTTTGCAAATATACACTTATTATTAGAAGACTTTAATTTTTATTTAAAAATAAAACAACTATATAAGAGCTCTTATATATGAGACCAAAAAATAATACTATTTTAAATTTTAAAAAAAGAAGACTTTAATTTTTATTTAAAAATAAAACAACTATATAAGAGCTCTTATATATGAGACCAAAAAATAATACTATTTTAAATTTTAAAAAAAAACATAAAGATATTCTTAATAATAATAATTAATATAAGAAAGTTCTATATATAAGGTTTTGATGAAGCATTTTGAAGGTCAATATAAAAATGGAGCACGCATTAACACTAATGGTATATCGATCAAACTGAAATGGTCATCCACAGGCAAATGCAACATCTAATTTTAGTGGGTTTTTGGTCATCCACATGCAAATGCGACATCCAATTTTCTTGGATTTTTGCTAAGTAAGTGTCGAATTGCAAAAAATATTCAAATATCTACTCTTAGCTAGTTAGTAGAGCCACTAAGCAATAACATGTTGATTTTTATATTCAACCAACCATGAAAAAAATAAATTAAAATAGTATAAACAAATATTAAATTTTAATGTGTAAGGTTGAACTCTGGAAATTTATGCAGTTTTTTTTGTCAAACCCAAATAATATGGGTTTCACCAAAAACTAAATACATTATCCTTTACCTCCACCATGGGTAATAAGATATTTGTATTTTAATTGTTTTAATTGTTATATATATATATATATACATACATACATATACATATACATATACATATACATATACATATACATATACATATATATATATCATTTTGAAATAATTTTTTTTTATTGATAATTTAAAATATATCATTTTTTCCAAATTACAAAAATAAAATTATTAATATTGAATAATTTTATCTTAAGAATATTAATATAATAGTAAATGATTATTTTCCACAATTAAATAGTTAATTATAAATTTCATTTAAATTTTCAAAATTTATCATACCTTTATTTAGAATTTTATAGTTCTTAACATTTTTATATGAATGTAACTCTTCATTATTAATAACAAGTTTGATTTTTTCAATATATATATGAAAAATGTGTTTAAATTGTATCATTTTTTTTTCAATTCTTTTTTGTATTTAGAGGAATGGAAAATTGGGTTGGTCTGTAGAGGTGGATCACAATGACTACCTAACTTCTAGGCGTTTATGTATGCCCCTTGAATAGGCACAAGTAAATTTGGGATTTGAACTTCGAGCCTCCTCACATATAACATTTCAATTTCATAACTTTTGCTAATTGAATCGTTCCAAGAGTTTTAAATACTTCATTTTTTAAAAGAACTAAATAAATCATCTAATCTTATAATATTCAATGTAAATTATAATAATTTGAAAAATATTAACATAGGTTTGATATAAAAATCAATATTTTGATGAGACCTTCACATCAAATTTTGAAATGATTGAAATTTTGACTAAAACTTCTAACTTTTGAAAACCATTAAAAGTCACTTTAAGGCATATTTTTTTTTGTTTTGCATTTCACTATGTTTTAAATAATACATCAACAAAATTCATTAATTAGTACAAACCAAGTTTCCATAAAATCATATGTAAAGTGGAGTTCTTACTCTATCAAACACATGATTATGAGAAGATTAAGATAAATAATAATTCAAACTTATAAAACATGTGTAATGTGAAATTCGTACTATCAAACACATGATTTTTAAAAGATGATTTTAAAAATAATAATCCAACTTATAAAATAGTTTTAAAGACACAAATGCCCAAACAAATATAAAAAATAAATAAATAATAATATTTAAAATTACAACTTGCCTTTCTTCAAATAGTTTTAAAGACACAAATCTCCAAACAAATATAAAATAAATAAATAATATTTAAAGTTACAACTTGCCTTTCTTCAAGATTATATTATGAAAATAAGAAAATTATAATAATTGAAAAAAACTAAATACTATGTTTTGATAAGATTTTATCTCAACAATGGAAAAACTTGGTTGACTTTCTACAAAAGCATTTGAAAATCATGTTATGTATTTTTATTTTTCAAAGCTAATAACTTTTACATATTAGTGTGTTTTTTCCACTTAACTTTTTAACAATATTAATGATCTAATGTTTTAACAATATTAATGACAATGTATGAAATGAAGAACAATTTATATTTTTATTTAAATGATATTAACAATTATATTAGGATATCCCGGATGCGGGTGAACTGGAAAGAGATTAATGCGATGGGACCTGGGTGCGTCAAAGTGTGGAGACACCTGCCCACCCAAGTCACGACTGGAGGAAGGCATTCAAGATATGCTATCATCGTATCTAATGCATTAACTTCTGGTGTTGTTTGAGATCCGACCTCCACTCCCTTATGCGACTCTGCATGCTCCTCAATGCTTCGGCCTTGGGCTCTCATCAATGAGAGATTAATACTGGGCGTTCTTCGATGCAATTCCATTCGAGTTGACAATATGGAGAATAGCTCTAGTTTCTTAGACAATCCTCAGCCGATGAATTGCAGGTGCTCTCCGACTGTTGGGTTCCCCAGTCTGCGCACTGTGACAGGTAGAAGAAGCCCGCTGAACTGATGCTTAGACCTTGGTGATAATCTGCACTTCTCTCGTTCTGGCCGTTGTCTGTCTACCCTGGTTTCTTTTAATTTTCTCTTTCCTCAAGACTCTTTCACTCCTGCTCCTCCGCCTCTTCTCGTGCCCTCCGTAGAGACTAAGCCCATGCCTCGCTTACGTAAACGTATGCGTTGCCACAGGGGTAGCACCAGAAGCCAACCCCTGTGCACTCCCTCTAGCTCCACCTCCGAGTCGTCTTCTCATTCCAGTGACTATTATTCGGGCTACTATCCTAATACTAGAAGTGGGATGGGTCGTGTTCATGGAACCAGCCACCGTATGGGCTCCTCGGCTCCTCCAATCCCCACCGCTCTGCCTTCTCCCACGCTTCATACGGCACATTTCTCATTCAATTGCTCTCTGAACTGCCCTCGCGTCACTGCCTCAATTACTGTTGTTTTCCATGAAGAGCCCCAGGCGGAAGAACATAGCACTTGTCCAGCGGGTCTGAGTAAAGAGAAAGCCCAGATTTCAGACCATCAGGCGGGGTCGTTGAACACGCAGGGCAAGGAGGCACATGCGAGCAGGGTTCGTGACGAGGAGATGACGCAAGGAGATCCAGGACCTTCCATGCCTGAAGCTGCTCCCACCACGGACCTGTTAAAGAAGGATGGAGATATGTCTGCATTCTGGTGCCGAATTGTGGAAGAACCGCCCGATGAGTAACTGCTCTTTTCTTGTCTGGTTTTCGTGCCTCGCGGCCCATTCTACTAGGCTTGTTTTTGCTTATATTGATGTGTCGAAATTTAGTTTTGTTTTTGAATGTTGTAATCAATGTAATCTTCAGAGGCATCAACCGATGGTACCCCTGTGAGGGCAGTGCAACAGTTTGAAAATTGCTCAAGGCTGGTTTCCCCTTATGAGGGCAGTCTTTTTTTATGAATTTTTTGTCAAGTTTGCCACAGGTCTGGGCAAAGTTTTGGCTTCGGCCATGATGTAAAATATTTCTTCTATTAATAGATTAACCTAACTTAGAAAAAAAAACAATTATATTAGGATAATTAACATAATTCATGATTTTTTTTAAAGTATTATTATTAATATTAAAATTAATATTGAAATTAATTATAAAAAATGATGCTAATATATCTTTGTTAAAAAAAAAAAAAACATAAAACAATTAGAAATAGTGTTAATATTATCACTATTATTTGCATTTTAAAAATTTATTTTTAAAAATTAAACCTTATTGTATTATAAAAATAACTACTTTTTAATTGAAATAAAATATAAAATAATTTCCATTATTAATAAATTTCTTTTGGAAAGAAACTTTTCAATGCCGTTGTATAAAAGCCCTAAAAGAATCTTGAAGAAACTAGGAGAATTGCAAATTTGATTCAGTGTAAACATGGCATGTGTTGTCCATATGGTCATCTTCTTTTCTTTTCTTTTTTTCAATAACTTGGGCTAAACTATATCAAAAAGCATAAAAAATTGTATAGAGGCTATGGGCAAAGATGGCAAGCAGTACTTAGCCTATCCCTACCCTGGTAGTTTTCAAAATAAACCAAGTTTGGGGTTGCCTCAAAGGAGGAAACCAACCCATTAAGAGAGTCAAACAGTCTTGTATTACAAAATATTCAGTGACACATATGAAAACAAAATAGTTGAAGTATGTCCTGAGGTGACAAAAATCAGAGATTAACCTTGCTACCGAACAGTCATGGAGTACCTTCATCTTCATCTCTCGTTTGGTCCTCTTCCTCTATCAGGCACCCATATTCTCTTACAATGGCTTCCTCCTTAGTTGTGGGTACTTGAGGGGGCTTCAGAGGGGCCTCGTAGACGATGGGAGCAACTGGGTACTCAACATCGTAATCTTTGGTCCAGACACCATTTGAGTCCATAACCGAAACGCCTATCTCCTCTGTCGTGGGCTCATAAACTCGAAGCGATTCGGTTTTCCTGGGTAAAGGCTGCACAGATTGCGGAATTATGGATTTCCTGCAGCCTCTTCTACCCTTACGATTTTTCGAAGGCAAAACAATATCCCCCTAAGTGTTGTCAAACGCTTGATGAGCCAAAATATCATGGTTTTTAGTTGTAGAACCTTCGGTGGATTCCAAACGCTGGTCATGGCCACAGTGAGAGCGGCCAGAGAGCGCACCTCTGTAGTTACCCCTGATGGGCTTCTGACGCTAGCGCGGGGCCATGGAGTGGTTGTCGAACAAAGGATGGGGAGATGGATGAGAGCAAGGGGGTGATGGAAGAGAGAGATGGTGAGGTAGGCTAGAGCAGCAAAGAAATGGAAAATTGAGAAGATGTGATGGCAGATAGAGCTTGCGAGGAAGACTAGAGTAGCAACGAAATGGAAAATTGAGGAGTCATTGTGCCATTTGAATGCATGAGGCACTGAATCCGAGGAGCGCAATAGCAGAGAGGGACGTTCCAAGTGTGCCTGCATGTGATGTGTGGTATGGTAGGAGGCCAAGTGTAGCAGAGTGTAGGCAAAATTAAATAATGATTTGAGGTTTCGCATCAGGATCGAGTTGGCAGTGCAGGGTGTCGTCAATTTAAGCATGGGAGGAGTTGTCCTCGCAAGATCTGGAGATTTCAACAGCATCCCGGGGTGTTTGATCCTTTTGAAGGAGAGTGAGGCAAGTCTCGTGAAGGATTTTGTCCTGGATATGATGGGAATTAGAGTGGTAAAGCGTTGAGTTGCATTCCACTACTTTGTTGGCCAGGAGATCAACTACAGAGTTTTCCTTCCTACAAACATGGTGGAATGTCAAGGCATTATGCTGTTGCAATAGATGTTCTAGATGATTGAGGTGATTGGCAAGCCTCCAGCTCGTAGAGACCTTTGTGGATGAAGAACCAAGGAGGATGTGGATTATAGCTTGGATGATGAGCTGAGAATCTCCTTCCATTTCCAGTGGGAAAAAATTGAGCTCGATGGCTATGGAGATGCCTTGGATAAACCCCTCCAGTTTCGCAGAGTTGTTTCTATCCCACCCCAGGTTTCCGTAGTAAGCGTGCAAAGGGTTGCCGCTAGAATCTCTGAAGATGCCCCCAAATTCGGCTTCCCCTGGGTTGCCTTTAGAGGCACCATCAAAGTTGCATTTGAAAAGTCCAGCAGGGGGATGGGGGGATTCCATATTTCAGGAGAGCTGATCCTGCCTGTACGTGGGGGGTTCAAAGTTTAGATGCCAATTTTTCCAAATGATGCATTCAACTGTAGTTTTCGGGAAGTCATCCTTCCCTCAATGTACCAAGGCAAGAGTTTCTTCTAAGTTGCTAAATAGCTTGGCCCAAATCTGCTCTTGAGTTAATACTACATCTTTAAATATCCGACTATTTTGTTCTTTCCAGAGAGTCCATGTTGTAGAAATTATACAAACATATGTATATCAATGGATTCAATCCGATCTAACAATGTACTAAAGCTAGATACTGAATCGCTTCTACAAATCAATTGCGGAAATGAAACACAATCGCCAATCACATGTAGCAAAGAAAGAATCAAATCAAACCACAACACAGATAATTTCTTGGGGAAAGCTTGCTGCTCAAAACCCCTTTGTATTCTATTGTATATTAACCATGGAATCATGAAACAATTACAATGCACTCTTCTCACAAGAGTCTCTTGCACTCTGTTAACTGTCTCACACTGTCCTGGAATAAACTAACCAACACTTAGCCAATTCTCAACCTCTAAACAGCATGCCTTGCTTGCATAATTCCTGATGAATGAAATCCCTATTGTTTAGGAATTTTTGGCCTTCCTAAACTGCATAAGGATCATGGGCACTCCAATAGATGTAAATTAATAATATTTAATTCACTTGATCTCTCATTAGTGCAACAAACAATTACAACTAGTTCAACTGACTCTAACTAACCTAACTGACTTAACTTATTACACATGCATTAAACTAATGCACCAACTGCAATTCGAACTCCATAACTAATAGAATTACTCTGCATGCCTCACCAACCACCCTCAACTCGAAATACATGAGCTAATGTAGAAATTATACAAGATGCATGTATATTACCGGACTCCCCTGATCTAACAAATTAATCTTATGTTAAATACAAAATCCTTCCACTTATTTCTTTGCGGAAATTAAATTGCCAATTGCAAAATACATTTGAAGCAAAATCAATCGCACATAAACACAGTTGTTTAACGGGAAAGCTTAAAGCTAAAAACCTCAACTATCATATATTATGTATATCAATGGATCATGTAACAATCTCATACAAAGCTTAGTACATCAATCTCTCGGTAGAATCAACAATCATTACACACTGTCATGCAGAAATTTGCATATCTATGCACCAATTTCTTGCCTCTTGATAGCCTACCTCCACTGCGCAATTCCTACTGAAGAAGACTCGTGAATGAATTCGAATTGGCCTTGCCTTGACTGCGCAATCCTCATTGGCATCTCCAATGTGTGTCAGATGCATTGAATGCATCACTATAGTCACAACAGATAGTCCATCTCACCCTTTCACCTATCTCTCCCCTGGGTCTCCACTGGAACTGACATGCAAGTAGTTAACTGTTGTATTTGTTTAGTTGCAAGTGAGTCTCTAGTTGTGAATTAATTATTTAATTAATTCACTAAACTCTCACTAGTGTATCTTCGGTTAGAACTAGATACAACTAGCTTCCTCTGGAAAATGAGTTTAACTCTTCATCTGCTGGTCTTAGTAATAGCTCTACCTCTTCTTCCTCTTCAAGCTCTGCTATCTCCTCCTTGCCTCAGTTCCTGGCGAGTCCTCAGCCATGAGTCACCAGCCACCCAGAATTATTGTATTCATACCCGACCCCGATTTGCCAAATCTGTTCACTGAAATAAAGTGCTCCAAGAGAATAAGTTGATATTTATTGTCAGATTATTATTAAGGGCTAATAATAATCGGCATGCATCTATTTTTAGATTATCAATCTATAAATAGATTTCGCCCAATCTTCTAAAAATAGAATCTCATCTATTTTTCCAACTTGATAAACCATCTATAAATAGCATCCTGCAACTTATAGAATATGCTCACCATGTCTAAAAACAGGCATGCCCATAAAAATAGCCTGCGGGCCCCACTCAGTGAAGGTGCTTAATTTTCACTAAGCTCATCATCTTGTTGAATCTCAACGGCTAACTCAGTTTATCACACTCAGTTAACTATTACAAGTGATCATGAGATAAGATTACATTTTATTATCCATTTTAATTAAGCGAAAATTTAAATAGACACTGCACCAAATTTAGCACACACTAGTGTAGGTGCTGCTAAGACCTATTGGTCCCACACTAGTGTAGGTGCTGCAATTTCTTGTTGGACTTCAAAAATCCCTCTAAAAAAGAAATGGATTATCTAACACCCTGATCCTGCCTCTATGGTATTCGAATGTTCTCCTGGTGAGCGCCTTTGTCAGAATATCTACATCCTGATCTTATGTGGGAATGTACTGAAGTAACATTATGCACCTCTGAACACAATCTCTGAGATGGTGGTACCAAATGTGTATGTGCTTGGACCTATCATGAAACACATGATTAACCTAGATTTTAATGCAACTCTGGTTATCACAATGTATCACTGTCGGATCCATCTGAGAACCAACAAAAACCAATCAGAATCTTTCTCATCCATATGGCCTCACATGGAGCTTGACTTGTTGTCGTGTACTCTGCCTTGGCTGAACTGAGTGCCACAGATCGTTGCTTCCTACTGTACCAAGAAATTGTTGTCGATCCTATGCTGAAGACCCCTCTTGATGTGCTCTTTCTGTCCAATGGACTGCCTGCCCAATATGCATCCGTGAAGCCTTGAAGCTTCATCCCCTCTATCTGTTTGTACCATAATCCATACTCTATAGTGCCCCTGAGATATCTCAATACATGCTCCCTGCCTTCCAAAGGAGCTTGGTCGGCTTAACCATAGCTTTACTCAGCTGGTTAACTGCGTAGCAAATGTATGGTATGGTGTTCACTAAGTACATCAGTGAACCTACTAACTACCTGTAGATAGTAGCATCCACTAGTTCTCCTGAATTAGCATCCTCTTTCCTCCAATTTCCTGGAAGAGGAGTGTCCATGGGTTTACAACTCTTGATCAGGAGCTTAAGACTGAGCTTGGGAAAAAGCTCAAAATTTTAAGTGATCAAAATTGGTTGGAACCTTAGCAACTAGATAGGCCTCGGCAATAAGATCCCGACACCGCGAACGGCACTCAAATCTGTTACCGTATGAAGAAGTTATTGCATTTTGAAATCACCCAATATTCTTCAATATTGAGTATGGGTTCATAATTTTAACGTGGAGAAATATTTTTAATTTATTAAAGTTTAACTAATGTTTTATATATATAAATATTTAATATTTTATTTGATTATAAAAAAAAATCATATATTATATTAATGTTTCTATATATATTAAATATTAAAACTTTAATTATATTAATTAAATTCCACACATTTATTTAAATTCAAATTATTTTAAAACCCAAATAAAATGGCAAAGTTTAATTCATATGGAACATTTCAAAGGTTATGAAATACACGTGGTAAATGTTACGTATGGGTGGAAGCGGAGGTTTAAACTAGCCCCCATTCAACGTGACGTAAACCCCATTCACGTGATCGCAAACTGTGACCAGGCCTTCAAACCGGCGAACGTTTGGGAAACAGTTAACCGTTATATATATGTGTGTTCACATGTGACGGCGGCGGTTGCGGGCACGGTTAATGCCGCGTTTTATAAGCAGTTAAGAAGGCAACTTTCACGCGGTTTCGGAGGCGGGTTCTCAGCATGTGACCAGCACTCCATTAAAATTTAATGTCAAGCTAACCGCCTGGCCAATTTTGGAGCGTGTCCTCCTAATTCGGCGGCATTACCTAATTTGACTCAAGTTAACTAAAGTTGGCCCACCTTTTGTGGGATTTTTGTCTAACATTGGGCAAAAGACTGTTTGGGCCATATCTTTCACATGGGAGATCCTTTCTGAGCCATTTTTATTTATTTATTTTGGGTCTCTTCGACCTTTTGGACTGAATGGAGCAGGTCTGAAATCTAACAGAGGTCATCTTCAGAGGTGTAAGCATCGAAGAAGTTGATGTGAAGTCGTGGGCAGCCCTAGGAAAACCGTGGAGGAGAGCCATTTTTGGGGATGTTGTGCTTAATGTAAGCAATTTATCAGTTGGTATTTGATGTCTGATCATTATTGGATGCAACAATAATGGTTTCAGGAGCATAAACAGAAATCTGAGGGAGTTTGTGCCATTTAGAAGCTCAGAGAAGCTTAGTGCCCGGACAGAAGGATGTGTGTCCATGGAAGCCTAGAGTTTTTTACAGGAACTGGACAACCATTAAAGGGATTTAAAATCGTATTCTCATCTCTTTGAATCATTTTGTATTCATTGTGGTTAAGTGTGGAGCTTGTAAAAGAATTTAATTATCTTAATCCCAAAGAGTCTAGTCATGTTGACGAAGCTCAAAGGAGATGTAGCCCAAGAGTTGGGGTGAACTCCTATATTATATTGTTGTTGTGTTTTTTTTATTTTTTGGTTGAATTATGTTGTTGATATACATGTTAAGTTTCAGCAAAAACAAATAAACTTAAAACACATAAACAGAATAAAAGACATACACCTCTTTCCAGCAAAAATTCTGCATAATGTCAAGTTTGAGTAAGGTCATTTTAATTAAGTCTGAGTGTTTACTTCTATTATTTCTTTAGGCAGAGTCTGTAAGAGGGCCAGGTAGCTTCTGGATTCATCCTTTCTTTGAAAGGTGACATATTCGGTAAATGCCCCTACAGTCTCACATAAAAGTTCTCACATTTACAGATTTAAAATTTGGAGTATTTGCACTCATTTACATAAATGAAAAATGGATACCTTGCACCCTTTTCAAGTACATTCCATTTTCAGATCAACTCTCCATGTGAAACTTACCCAATATCTCTTTGGCATACTTTCCTTGAGAAACAAAATGTTCACCATCCCGCTGCCATATTTCCAAACCAAGGAAATAGTGAAGGAGTCGCATGTCCTTCATTTCGAACTCCCTTAAAATATCCTCCTTGCATGAGTTTATCAACTGCTCATCACCTGTCAAAATTAGATCATCAACATAAAGTACGATAATTAAGAGCTTACCATAAACCACAATCTGGTACAGGTTTGCATCCGCTTCACTTTTGGTGAACTCCATCTCGGTAAATAGTTGTCAATCCGAGTGTACCAAGCACGAGGTGCTTGCTTCAGCCCATACAATGCTCTCTTGAGTCGACACACATGCGACTCAATGTCAAAGATCTCGAAACCTTCTGACTGCTCTATATACACTTCCTCCTCAATAACTCCATTGAGAAACACATTTTTCACATCCATCTGATGAATGCCCCACCCCATCTGCGCTGAGAGTGTAAGGATAGATCTAATGGAAGAGTACCTCACGACTGGTGCTAAAGTCTCATCATAGTCGATCCCCTCAACTTGTGAGAATCCTCGAGCCACAAATCTGGCCTTGTACTTCTCCACACCCCCATCAGCAGCTTGTTTTACCTTGTAGATCCATCTAGATCCAACCATTGATTTTCTAACCAGTCTTGGGACAATCTCCCATGCATTGTTCTTGATGATGGAGTCATACTCCTCTACCATAGCATCAACCCAAATTGATTGATGCACTTCCTCCTAAAGGGAAGATGGTTTTGTCAAAATACACTTGCTCATAAGAGCCATGTATCTCGTAAACCTGTCTGGAGACTGTTTCTATCTGCGCAGTGAAGTAGGGGCTCCTAAATTCTCTACTGCATCAAGTCTCAATCTATCAGCTTCTGTGGTGCGCCTTCTACCATTTCTGGTGGATGGCTCTGCATGAGTGTTTTCTGCCACTCCATGATCCTCCACATGTGGCTGCTCCACATCTTGAGGTGCATTATTTGGAACCAAGAGTTCCTCCTCTGCATGCAAATCCAGCTCCCTCTCAAGGGACAATTATATGGCTTTCTCCTCATCAAATTTTATATCCTATCGCACAACAATCATTCTATTGTTTGGAAAATACACTCGATAGTTGTGGGGAGTTTCAGTGTACCCCAAAAATATCCCAATCTCAGCTGTTGGTTCCAGCTTCTTCCTGGCATCTTTGGTCACATGCACATAAACAGATGAGCCAAAAATCTAAAAAGATGAAACATCAGGTTTCTTACCAGCAAAAGCCTCTTATGGTGTACTCATGCCAAGTATCAGATGAGGACAACGGTTTTGCACAAATACCATTGTGTTTCATGCCTCCGCCCACAGATGAAACGGTAAGCCTTGATCGAGCAAAATCGCTCGTGTTGCACCCACAATTGTTCTGTTCTTTATTTATGCGACCCCATTCTGTTGTGGGTTATGAGGCGCAATCAGTTCTCTCTGAATTCCTTCTTTGTTGTAAAATTTCTTGAATTCATTAGAGATGTACTCACAACCATTGTCGCTCCTAAGAGCCTTCACATGCTTCTCGGTGTCTTTCTCCACCAGTGCTTTGAACTCAAGAAACTTTGAGAACGCCTGATCTTTCTTCTTCATGAAGTAGATCCATCACTTTTGAGAAAAGTCATCAACAAATATCACATAGTACTTATGCTTTGTTGTTGAAGCAGTAGAGATGGTCCACACACGTCTGAGTGAACTCTCTCAAGGATTTTCGAAGCTCGGTTTTCCTTCTCATGAAAAGTGGCCTTTACATACTTCCCCATAGTACATCCCTTACATGTGTATGAATGCACAAGTGTACCCTTGGGAAGACCCGTAGAAATCTACTGCATGACCTTGAAGGCTCCGTGGTGAAGATGGCCCAATCTCTTGTGCCATAAATCACCCTCATCCTGGCTCACCACTTTGTCCGCCTTACCCATCAATGTTGCACAACCATCTACATCAATTTTATAGATATTCTTAACTTGAATCCCATTCTTCTTGGCTTGTCTTGTTGTTTTGTGTCATAGGAAATCTTTTCCTTCACTGAAAACAACATCATAGTCTCTATCCTCCAACATTGCAACTGAGACTAAATTTTTCTTCAAGCCTGGTACATGCATTACATCTTTTAATTGAAAGGGTTTACCTGACAGTCTCTAGAAGGGAATGGTACCAATCCTGGTAGCGCTGTACTGCCCGTCATCACTCATTTCGATACGCATCTTGAGGTCCTTCTCCTCCAAGCTATTGAAAAGTTCTTTGTCTCCCGTCATGTGAAAGGATGCACCACTATCCAAGTACCACACCGATCCCATTGCACTTGACACCATGCATGCAATGAGCAAGAAGTCAAGCTCGAATTGTGAGGCCAAAGCCTCACCAGTTGTATATCATGAAGCCTTCTTGTTCTTCTTCTTTTGTGAACAATTGGTAGCATAATGTCCATGCTCGCGATAGTGAAAACACTTCACTCTGGACATGTCACACTTCTTTCCATCTTTACCGGACTCAAATTGGGAACATAATTTCTTTCCTTTCCCCTTCTTCGCCTTGGTAGCCAAAGCACAATCTTTTTCATCTTCATTCTTAGATGAAGATCCATATCTGGTATTCTGCCTGAATTCTTCTTGCACCAAATCCGACCAAACTCGTTCCCAATTTGGTAGTTTTTCCCTTCCATTGATAGAGTCCTGATAACTATGCCAACTCTTGGGAATTCCTAAAAGAGCTAAGCTCACCAAATCATCATCAGTGACAATAATGTCGATGCTCCCAAGCTCATCCCGACATTGGACAAACTTTGTTAAATATTTCGGCATGTTTTCGTCTTTCTCCATTTTGATCTTCCTGAGTTTATACTTCAATGCCAATTTTCTATGATCACTACTGCCCTGAAATAGATCTATCAAATCTTTCCACACTGCATATGGTGTCACTTTTCCATGGAGACTTGAGACAATGTAGTCTCATACTCCCTCCAGTAAAATCCTCCTTTCCTTTACAACCTTCTTTTGCCAGGCATCAATATTTGTAGCATCAGCCACAACGGGTTTGGGAACATCATTGTCAATGAATTCTTTCAACACATTGTCCTCGAGTACTGCCTCCATTCTATCTTTCCATGTAATATAGTTAGATTTTCCCTCGAGTGCATTTTCCAATCTCAAGCCATTGAAATCCATTTCGATCCTGAATCACTTGTAGCACCAATAATGTCTTCTGCAAATTCGAATTCTATTCAGTCACAAACTCAGCTTCTCCTCCACTATAGTGATTTCCTGTGCTATGATACCATGTAGAAATTATAAGAACATATGTATATCAATGGATTCAATCCGAACTGACAATGTGCTAAATTTAGATACTGAATCGCTTCTACAAATCAATTGTTGAAATTAAACACAATCGCCAAACATATGTAGCAAAGAAAGAATCAAATCAAACCACAACATAGGTAATTTCCTGGGGAAAGCTTGCTGCTCAAAACCCCTCTATCTTCTATTGTATATTAACCATGGAATCATGAAACAAATACAATGCAATCTTCTCATAAGAGTCTCATGCACTCTACTAAATGTCTGACACTATCCTGGACAAAACCGACCAACACTTAGCCAATTATCAGCCTCTAAATAGCTTGCCTTGCTTGCGCAATTCCTGATGAATGCAATCCCTATTGTTTAGGAATTTTTGGCCTTCCTAAACTGTGCAAGGATCGTGGGAAATCCAATGGATTTCTGGCTGCATGCAAGCAACCTACTAATCACACAACTGATAGTTAACCTCCCTTTCACCTTTGTCTCAACTAGGTCTCCATTGGAACTGACATGCATGCAACTAATAATAGTAAATCATCAGTTGCATGGCAGATCATTGGTTGTGAATTAAATAATATTTAATTCACTTTATCTCTCAGTAGTGCAACAAATAGTTACAACTAGTTCAACTAACTCTAACTCACCTAACTGAGTTAACTAATTACACAGGCATTAAACTAATGCACCCACTGCAATTCGAACTCCATTACTAATAAAATTACTTTGCATGCCTCACCAACCACCCTCAACTCGAAATACATGAGCTAACTAAGTTTATCACACTCAGTTAACTATTACAAGTGATCATGAGATAAGATTACATTTTATTTTCCATTTTAACTAAGGGAAAATTAAAATAGACACTGCACCAAATTTAGCTCACACTAGTGTAGGTGCCGCTAGGACCTATTGGTCCCACACTAATGTAGGTGCTGCTAGGACCTATTGGTCCCACACTAGTGTAGGTGTTGCAATTTCTTGTTGGACTTCAACACATGTGAGTAGGCTAGGAATGAGCTGCCAAATGTGATTTGAGAGATTGCTGGAATAAGGATTATCTTGCCACACGCTGATGGTGTGGGTGATGTTACCCCAGGCTCGATTGGATCTTTTGTGTAGGGACTCAATTCTGTCCCAGAGAGTGTTGGATATGGGACAAAGGTCCAACAGGTGATCGATAGTTTCGTTTTCATTATGGCATATAGGACACCACGATGGACCCACAAAGCCTCGCTTCAGGAGATTCTCCCATGTGAGGATACGTCTTTTGCTTAGCAACCATAAAAATGTAGTGACTTTGGGCCAAAGATTAGTTGTCTATATCCTTTTCCATAGTTGGTTTGAGGGGCCAGGGTTCAGAGGTTGAATAAGATGATAAGCTTCCATGGTTGAGTAGTTTCCACTTGGAGTGTGGCCCCAATGGAGGATGTCTGGCCCTTGTTGAGTTTTGATTCTTATTTTTTATAATTCCTCCCATATGTCTTTGTGTTGTTCATTATTCCATTTTGCATGCCATCTATCGGTGGGAAGCCAATTCCTGAATCCTTGAGTGACATCATGAGTCCAAAAGTCGTGGACACAATTTTTTTCTCTCGTCTATATGACCGTGCTCCAGATGGGTCGAGGGAAGATAGAGGAGAGACTTGGCATTTTCTTCCACGAATCTTCCCAGAACTGAGCTTGAGAACCATCGCGAAGTTCCCCAAAAATGCGTGTTTAGATGAGATATTTGCGTTGACTGGCTGCATTCTAGATCTGGGATCCTCCAAGAGCAACATTGAATTTGATTAGTTCCTCGTTGGGCCAATTTCCAACATATTTGGCCGCCCATAAGGTCGCCCAAGGTTTTTGGGGGTAGGAGACCCATTTCCACCAAATACTGGAGCCCGTGATGATATTGTTGTGCTCCAAATCTCTTAGACCAAGTCCCCCCAAAGTTTTTGTCATGCAAACCTCCTTCCATTTGACTAATGCCCATTTGTGCTTGTCTTTGGTTCCACCCTAGAGAAATTTTCTTTGAAGGTTGTGAATGGCTTTGAGGACCCATTTAGGTGCAACCATAACATAAAAGAGGTATATGGGTAGAGATTGAAGAACATATTTGATAAGGATTAGACGACCTGCTATGTTGAGGGAGTGGTGAGTCCGGGAGGAAAATCTGGTCTCCATTTTGTCCAACAACTCTCTCCAAGATGAGTGTTTGATAGCTGAGTCCGTGAGGGGAGACCCCAAGTACTTGAAAGGTAGAGAAGTTATGGTGAAGCCGAGGATGCGAGCTATATTGCATTGGGTGACAATGGGCATATTAAAGAAGAAGATTTGAGATTTCTCAGGGTTGACAGTGGTTCCAGAGGCTTCAGGAAAACAATCAAGAAGGGTTCTTAGGGTGCCAGCTTCCTGCAGAGAGGGGTATCCCATGATCATGTTGTCATCCACAAATTTTTAATGAGAAATGGGAGGATGATTGTGTAAGGGGATGCCTTGAAGGTCATGAGAGCGGATCGAGTTCTTGATCAGGCGTCCTAGACCCTCGGCCATAAGCACAAAGAGAAAAGGCGAAAGAGGGTCACCTTGCCTTATGCCCCTGGAGGGGTTGAAGGTTTCCGAGGGGATGCCATTGACAAGGATAGAGAGGAATGGAGAGGAGATCAAGCTCATGATACATTGAACCCAGGTATGGCAGAAACCAAAGGCTAGAAGGACATGTTTTATGTAATTCTAGTTGAGCTTGTCAAAGGCCTTGGAAAGGTCGATTTTGAGGAGCATGCCAAGATTTTTTGAGGTTTTTAGGGAACGGATGATTTCATGGGTTAAAATAATTCCATCAAGAATCTGCCTGCCTTTGATATAGCCCATTTTATCTGGAGAGATGAGCATTGGAAGGAGCTGCTTCAATATATTAGTAATAACTTTGGAAATAATTTTGTATATAACATTGCAGAGGGCTATTGGCATGTGATTACATGGGGAAGCCACGTTATCTCCCTTTGGGATGAGAGTGAGAAAAGTTGCATTGAGAAGAATCCAGTGAGTGTTGCACGATTCCTCCACTATGTCCTAGACCTCCTCTTTGATGGCATCCCAGAAAAAGTGGAAGAAGTTGGCAGTGAATCCGTCTGGACTTGGGGCTTTCGCTTAATTGAGTTGGAAAACCGCTTGTTCGACCTCCATCAAGGTTGTGGCTTTGAGTAGCATCTTGTTGTGATCCTCGTTAACCAGTTTTGGGATATGCTGGGTGATTTTCTCAATAACCTCCTGACGCTGAGTGTTGGGTTCTTTGAGGATGTCTTTGAAGTGGTTAAGCAGTTCCTCTGTGATTTCCTCATGATTTTCTAAGTGCTCCCCATTTTGAGTCTTAAGGATGGTAATTTTGTTGTCCATGTTGTGCTGGATGGTGGAGTGGTGAAATTTTTTTGTATTCCTTTCTCCTTCCTTGAGCTAGCGAATTTATGATTTTTGTTTCCATAGGATTTCTTCTTGACATCTTATTTCTTCAAGTTAGGCTATTAGCGTCTTTTCCAGGGCCTCTGTGTCTGCTAATATGCCTTCTAAGATGATTTTTTGTTGGAGCTGTTGCATTTGTGTTTCCAACTCTCTTTGGTTGTGGAAGATATTTCCAAAGGTGTTATGATTCCACAGTTTCAATTTTCCTTTGAGCATCTTTACCTTCTACTAGAACTGATACTTTTTTGATCTCAAGGGCGGATTGAGGGTAGTCCACCAATCTAAGATGAGATCTTTGAAACCCGAATGTTTGAACCAAAATTGTTCAAAGCGAAAAGGTTTGGGAGTGGCATTTCTAGGTCTGATCCATTGAAGCTGGATCAACCAATGATCCGAACCAGATGTCGGAGTAATGGTGGCAGCCAGCTCCCCACCCAGGTGTATGAAATCGTTCGTGATGAGGAAGCGATCCAATATAGATGCAATTTGATGGGATCCTCCCCTCCAGTTATTCCAAGTGAAGATTCCATTGGAGGTTTGAAGATCTATTAGATGATTACCTTGGATGAATTCCTTAAATTTGGTGTTGTATGTGTCAAGATGGGTCGTTCCTCCTTTTTTTATCCTAAAGGGTTGTGATCATGTTAAAGTATCCTCCAATCAGCTAGAGAGGGTGAGTTCGCTAGTTGTTGAGATCCACTATGCTGTTTAAAGGCTCTGTTTTTTGCAGCACCGCCTGTGAGAAATAGACATTCGTGAGATGTCCATGAATGCTGGTTCCTATAAGGTGGAAGGAGACTTGAATGAAATGGTAGTTGGAATAAATGTTCCCTAGGGTGATTAGCTGGGGATTCCAAATGGTCGCAAGGCCTCCCAAAGCCCCACACGCATCAACGGCAAAGGTGTTGCAACCTTTCCAAAGTCTATTGAAGATGGTATCCAGATTTGAGCTGGAGCATTTTGTTTCTTACATAAAGAAAATCATGGGATTTTTCTTAGTGATTCTTTTCTTGATTAACCTATGCTTGGAGGGGCTATTTAGCCCTCTGATATTCCATGAGATGAGCTTCATTGAGAAGTGTTGGGAATGACTGAATAAAACCTAGTTAACTTAGGATAGCGCCCTAATTCTACTAGCTCCTTGCCCAAACCAACCAGTCGTTGTAGATCTGTTCTTCTTCCTCGTTTTCTGGATTATTTCAGGATGTGTTTGGTATTCAGGAGAGTGCCGCCTTGAATTCTAAGGGAGGGTAGCTATTGCGCTCAAATGAGGACTTCCTCCAATTTCTAGACCTGTTCTTGGGGGATTGAGAGAAATTCTTTCCTCTTGCATGCATCTTCAAGACCCATAATGTCTAGGTTCCCATAATCAATACTCTCTGGTTCTTCTTCCATTGCTTCTGGGATTTATTCCAAGGTTGTGCCTTTGCCTTTACTTGAGTTTTCCATAGTGGGTGTTGAGGACTAGGGTTGTAGAAAGGATTCCAGTTGGATTTTAGTCTTAAGAGCCTCTAGAGGTTGGGATTTCTTCTGCGAGGGCTAATCCGAGTCTCTTGGGATCTCACTCATATCCGCAGTTAGATTAGCTAGGGCTTCAAAAATGTTGCTTGTAGCTAGAAATTTGTTGTTCTAGTTTGTGTTTGACTTCCGGGTATGCCTTTTTCTTCTAGAGACTTTCGTGAACCCTTCTGTGTCTTTGGCTGTGGAGGCATTATTCATAGTGGAGCTTTGTTGTTTTGGTTCATTTTTTACTTCCAGGTTGCCTTTTTCTTCCAGATACTTTCGTGAACCCTGCTATGTCTTTGGTTGTGGAGGCGTTATTTAGAGTGGAGCTTAGATTTAGGGTGCAATCTCTGAATAGGTGCCCATGCTGGTGGACTTTCCTGCATCTAAACGACACATGTTCATAATCTACTGTTTGGATCCATTCATAATCATCATGAAGTAGGTTTACCTCATCAGGGAGAGACTTTGCGATATGCATGTATACGCATATCCTTGCATAGGCAACATTTTTGTTGATATTTGTATCTTCCGCTTTTTAATGAATTATCCGAGAGAATTGCCAATGTCTTGAAGGGTTAGCTCATCCCAGTAGTCTTGTGGTAGGGTGTAGAGTCGGACCCAAAAGAGAGCCCAACTGAAATCTTCTTTGTCCGGGTTAAAGCGTTCGACCCAGTTGTGAAGATATAGACCTGCTGAATTGAAGAAATATGGTATGCCGTCCAATATTCGGTTCTTATCTTCAATGCATGTGAAGATCACATTGAAGAAACCCTTTGCGCAGAGTTGTAGATCGATATGGCCTTTGGGTTTACATTTGGAGGCGATCCAACCCAAGAGGGCCTTTTCTGTAGGCCAGAATCCCATGAACTTGCCTATCAAGGCATGGTCCTTCATATACTGGATTATTCTGTTGATTCGATGAGTTGGGAGCTCAATCTTGGGTCATTTTGTTGCCTTGGGGATGCATGTGGAGGATGTGACTGTTGTTTCCTCTTCAACAACTTCTGTTGGCAGATTCGTTGCGAGTGACGTCCTGGAGGGGTCAGGGAACGGGACAGAGTTTTGTTGATGGTCGTTGTCAGCCCCTATTGTCGCTCCATTAGGAGAACTAGAGGAGGGGGGATCCACCACCCCCCCACTGTTGTCCGCCATGCGTGAGCCTGATCGAGCACATGGAGATTAAAGGGGCCGCAAGGCGAGGATAGAGAGTTTGCCAGGGGCAGCCTGCCCGATGACCACCAAACCCTAGAACATGGCTGTAGGGTTCGGAGCTAGTTCACAGAGCATTCTCCTTTCATGCAAGATGTTTTGATTTATAACTTTAATTATGCCAAAGACATATTTTTTGGGAAATTTTTGAAGGGAGTGGTCTCTATAAAATAGTTTTTAGAAAACATATCATGTTTTTTTTTTTTTCTTTCTTTATAAATTATTATTCATGTTGCTCCCTGGTAGGTATGACGACCTTAAATTAATCCGCCATTTGACCAAAAATCAAATTACAATGAATAAGTTTAACATTATAGAACGGAAAAAACAATAATAATTTTTTTAGTATTTTAATTTTATTTATTTAAATTCTCATTGCTTTGTGTTGGCTCTTATTTTGTAATCATGTTTAAGTACAGTTGTGGTATGAGCATTCAATCTTGATTTGATTATTAAAATGAATAGCTTGCCTTGATGGTTGGAAGTAACTATAACATGGCGTGTGCCGGGCTGTAACTATAACATGGCGTGTGTAGGGCTGCAACTTCTCGTGCCTTTCTTGACATTGGTTTGCCATTGGAGTTTGTGGATTCAATCACACACCATATGTCGCTTACACATGTATATATTCTTCCCCACAACATTTTACTTAGAGGTAAAGTATTGTATTTTACTAGTGTATAGAAACATTAATGTGGATATAATATCTTCGACTGTCATGTCAAAAGCTAGTGTGATTAATTATTCTTTGGGCGGTTTATTATCTCTCGACATAAAGATTTTGAAATCAATCGGCAAGTCACAAGCTTCCTAATCCGCATCTCACAGAAAAGACCTCTCACTAAAGCTGAGAGCTATGGGCGCAACAACCAAGTGCTAAGTGGAATGGAACATTGAGTAAAACACCATATGCAAGAAAACCCTCCTTAATTTTCTCTTTACATATTTTTACATTTTTGTTCAATTGTGGTGCTAAATATAGATGCATTATCACGAAGTAAATATATTTTGTTTTTTCAATATCCAATGCACATCATGAAGCTGTAAGTTACCCTATAACTCGTTGATTTGAGGGTCATTTAGCATGATATGCCTACAAAAGCGTGGACAACAAACCCATCTATGGTCATTGAAATTATTATTATTTCATAGTTTTTTTTTGAACTTGATGAGACTACATCTTCATCGTGTCCAATATATCACCTGGATTGGGCAGAGAATTGAACCCTCGAATTCACATCAAGGAGTGCCTTAACAGAACACCCTATCACAGTCTATCCAAGACACCATGGACTATTTCATAGCTTCTTTAATATCCATTCAATTACATTATACTTTAAATCCTTTCATAATATGATTATAACATTTTTAAAGACAAAAAATTCCACTTTTATTCTTTATTATCGATTTGTTTTAATTAAAATTAAAGTTGACTTATTTTTATTATAGGAACTTTTGTATTTAATATAGAATCGAAATTATGTTTTCAAGTAGTGAATATTAAAAATTATGTTTTTAGTAGACACACTCAAATAAAGTATAGAAGATTTTTTAATCACTAAATAAATAAATGACTTTTACTTTCTTTTCTTCTTCTTCTTCTTTTTCTTCTTTTTTTTAAATATGCGAAATTAAACAATTTTGTATATATTTTTATTTTTATTTTTAGAAGATGTAATTAGATTTTATCAATTTTATCAATATAAAAAATAAGCAAAAACATGTTCAATCTACTCACTCTATTTAAATATGTCATTTTTCTTAATTACATGAATTTTATTTGAAAAAAAAACTTGATTTTGTTTAGTGATATATTTGAGACAATAAGATAAATTTTTATTTTGGGTGGCTTTGAGGCAACTATAACTAGAATTTAGAATGCTAAACTTATATTTTAATTAATTTAGATATAGATTATAAAAAAAAAAAAAACATTTTTATTTGAAATATTATTTTTATGACAACATATTAATTTTTTATTTTATTTTATTTTAATAATTCATTAAATTAATTATGCTGTAAAGCGTCCTTATTTGAAAACAACTCTTCCAAGTTGCTACGTGTACCATTATGAACCATTGATTTTGATGTTAAACGATTGAAATAATGTCTACCTTAGGATTATATATTGTTATTATTAATCAGTTACAGAGGAAAACTGTTTTAGAAACAATCGACTTCATCCTCGCTCGGTCATACGATCACAACGAAAATCTGCGGACCTGGTGCAAGATGTTAGCACCGACACTGTCATCTTCAAAGTAAACGTTGCTGAAATTTGCGTGGGAAGCGAGCCACAGATCCACAGACACCCCATCCAGTGCCAATGCGTGGCGGTCAAGCCATTCAAGAACAACGAAACAATCGTCACAAGATGCAGGGAGGCAATGCTTGGGTGGTTTCCTGAAATCCACCGACGGACATATCACCTTGGCCTTTGTAGTCAACTTAATAAGATAACGGTGATAAATTGGCGAGGCAGCTAATTCAATGCAAAGACCCACTTCGTGAATGTACAGAATGACCAGAATTCTTACTTTTCCATCCGTGACGTCAAGGCGAGGGAGGTAGAGACGAGCGAAGAAGCATGTTTGAGGATCCAACACCATGTCCTTGGATACCACTTGTTCCTTCTCCTCGTCAAAATTATCGTCCTCTGAAGAAGGGGGAATTGTTTCAATGTCAATTAATCGTTCAACCGTTCCATCCTCGTGCAATCTGAAAACACCAAGAGTGTCAATTACGATCGGAAATGATGATGACGACTCCATAATTACGTGGAGAAGATTTGAAACCAAAGCAATATATGATCATAAGCAGAATCCGCGAACGACTTGTGTGGTGGGAATGCTGGGTACATAGCGCCGAAGCTCGTACACACAGGGAAGGCCTCACAGCTGCCACTGCCAAGCCAACTATGGCTGTGATCACCACCATGGTTTTGATCACATTGTTCTTCTGATTCATGTTGCTGAAGCTGCCAAATGAAGAGAAAGATGCCTCCATCAACTTTTGAGCCAGGCACAAGCCTCAATAAGCTATTTTTTGTGTAAATTCTAGTTCAACCATGACAATATGTATATTTGTAAATGAAAGGATTCGAACCTAAGGCCTTTAAATATCGGTAATTGTGAGCGACTTGTTATTTTTAGTTCTTCAATGTTTTCTGGTGTTCTTTTTGCTTCTATGATATTTGTGGGGGGGTGACTTTTATGGAGACCCTCTCCATTGTATATGTTTCAGGTGGCATATACGGTATATCGTATATGTTTCAAGTAGTATATTATACGATATTAAGAGCATACAATTTTGTATATATATTATACATCTTTTTTAATTTTAGAATATAGTTTTATTAGTTTAAAAGCTATATATATATATATATATATATATATTTATTTATTTATTTATTTATTTTTATTTTTTTGCCCTTTCAGTTTTATTTAATATTTAATTAAAAATGGTTATAGTTATAAATTTAAATTATTTTGTTTTAATAAATTAAATATTAAAAAAAACTATAATATCAATTTTATTTATACATTAAAAAATATATTTAAATATTCTGGATGCGGATGCTTGTTAGTCCCACGAGGACAACTGGTACGCGTGGTGGCCATTTCCCAACGCCCATCGAGCGTGGTGGCCACATGGCTCTCCACGGCAAACTTAATTGCGCCTTCATTGCGCCTGCAACCTCATTCAATGCTCCATCGAGCCGGCGCCTCTATAGTTTTGTTTCGCCTGGTATGCGCATTATGGACACCATCTCTCTGCTCGACTCTCTGTTCGACGAGCTCTTCGCCTCCATCCGCGTCTGTATGGTGCCTTTGGCCGGTGCGTGCCCTGTCCACTGTGCTGAGCCAAGCGCTCGCACAGTCACAGGCCGGCGCTGCTCGTTATATAGTTGTATTGAGATCTTACCTGGTGTTCACTTCTCTAACAGCAAGTTTTGTTCTGGTGCGACCGCTGCCCCTCAGCCTATTTCTAACCCGTCTGTCGCTCTGCATTTATGTGGTCGGCCTCTGTTCATTCCCAGCTCCTCTGCTGCGGCTATCCATATTCAAGAGCCTCCCGACGCCGAGCCTGCCATGCCTCGACTCAGGCAGCGTATGACAGCCCGTCGAGGTGGCTCAGCTGGGGAGCGCCCCTCTTCCAGCAGAATTGCCTCTGAAATTCCTTTTGATTTTGTTTATGGTCGGCCGCCTGCCTCCCTTCAGCATGAAGCCCCCCATCTCACCGCCTCTCATGTTCCTCTGCCCGCTAGCAGGCCTTTCATCCGCCAGACCACTCAACGAGCGGAGCTGAGGTTTGATAACACCTTCAACCGCCCTTCAATTACTGCCTATATCACCATTACTTTGCGAGAGGATGCCACTATCAGTTCTCCTTCTTGGAATGTCTCCACTCCCGCCTCTCCCGACCCCCACCTTACCTCTGTCGCACCTCGCTCCACTTCGGCTGCTACTCCCCTTGAAGACCTGGCCAAGCCTGATGCTACAGCCAATTCCCCCCGTGGTCTCTCTCCCTTGCAGGTGGAAACTTCGGAGGCACAAGGCGCTATGGATCAGGGCGCTATGGATGCTGATGCGGATGATCCTGAGGACTACTTCGGTTGCCCGATTCTGGAGGAACAGCCTTCTCCCGTCACCTCCAGCTGACTCAACAATGACTTGGAGCAGTATGGTCTTAGATCTTGCTTATTTTTGTAACGATGCTAGTTTTCTTCATCATATAGCAGCTCACTGGTTTTCGTTTATAATAGTGCTAGCTTTTTGTTACTGTGTCATTACAATCATAACTATTCCGCCGGTTTCCCTTCATAAGGGCGGCAAGACTGCTTTTAAAGAGCTGGTTTCCCTATATGGGCAGCTTCTTTTCAGAACTATGCTTGACTTTCAGGCCCAGTTTCAGGCTAACGCAGCTGAACTGAGGCAGTTTTGTACTATTACTTATACATAAATAGAATTAGCTCAATTTAGAATATATATATATATATTTAAATAATTAAAAAATATAAAGTTTAATCAAAAGTTTATATTCTATTTTAAATATGTTTATTTTAAAAGTTTAAATTCTATTTTATATTTAATGGTAATGAAATAGTTTCACTTTAAGTTTAATATCATTCCAACTTTAATCTTTCTTGGCGGACCATGACAAAGTTCGATTTCAAAATAAGGAGTGGTTATATTATGATGCCAGTATCTCTTTCTTAGTATGTTTCATCTTAGGACCATTGTTGGAGTAGAGATTACTTCAACCAAGTACTTCACCTTATGGGTCACCTTTACCATGGTGCCTAGGAATACATAAACCAAAAAAACGTTGTGCAAAAGAACTAATACTTCTTTAAAAATGATATTAACATATATAGTTGTAACCAAATTATGTAACTGAATAGCCCAATCCTGTAACACATATTCCTTTGATAAATGTGATAATATCTGTAACACATATTCCTTTGATAAATGTGATAATATATTTTTTAAATTGAAAGGGTTATTGAGTGTTTTAAGATGTTTATATATTCTCATAGTAACCCATTAATGTTCATGTATTTTTATTGTTGTCACATAAATTAATGTTCATTTCTTTTGAGTAGCCATTGAGGATGTTCTCGTTTTTTTAATGCTATGATGTAAATTAATGTTAGTTTATTTTCAATGATACGAGGTAAAAATTATAATTACACATTAAGGTTTATGTTGGATTATTTAAATGATGTAATTAAATTTTTTTTGGTTGAAATTTTTGAAAAATGAAAATGTATGATTACTCAAGAGGAAAAATGATGAAATTACTTATGTGTTTATCAAGAGATTTTGTAAGTTATATCATTAAATACCTAAGTTATACCATAGATGAGTTGTTATTCTTTGTGGTTTTGATGTAATCTCTTTTTTCCCATTGAAAATATGTTTTTTGGTATTTATATACTTATGGTTCTTAAAGAAGAAAGGGTTATACTAATCAAACACCTCATTTTCTAATCTTCTTTAATGATGATATTCCATCTTAGGACCAAAGAACTGATACTTATCTAAAAATGATATTAACATATGTAGTTGTACTTAAAAATTGAGCATACAAGCTCTATTCAATTAATCAAACAAATAGAGTTACATATATACATGATGTAGAAATTTCTCATTTCCCACCTCGGTTTTCAGTTTCACCTTATTACTCCAAAATAGTTAAATGCCCTTTCCCATATCCATACATTTAACAAGCTGGAAAATAAATTTTGCTGAAAACACAAATTCTGAAAAAATTACAAAATGCTGAAAATACAGAAATAAAAATAAGCAGATGCAAACAGCCATTCAACACATTTAAACACAGTGATTTTTGGTCAATGTGACCATGGAAAAACTCCCTACAACTCTTGGGGAAAACCAGTTCGAAAGCTCCTTCTTATTTCTGGAAAATGCTTTTTACAATGAGAGAAATATTCAGCAAACAGACTTTACAACTTATCTCGTTTTTCGTGCTTAACCACCGCCTCGGAAAATGTGCAAACAGCAAAAACAAAACAGCAATAAATGCTGTACGTCCTCCTCGATTTTCGTGCCCAGAAATCTGCAATAAATGCAGCTGTACGACCTCCTCAAAATCTGTGCAAACAGCAATAAATGCTTCTGTCCAAAATCTCGATTTTTGTGCCAAAAACACAGCAGAACTTTGTTGTATGGAATCAACCTCGATTTTCGTGCAAGAGGACATCCACTTGTTGTACTGCCTGCCTAGAAATTCGTGCCAACTAAACCAGCCTTCTGCTGCCTCGATTTCTATGCCAAACTTGCTGTACGGCCTCCCTTTCTAGAAAATCGTGCCCAAAAAATCTGCCTTTCACTGTGCTAACTCAGCTGTACGGTCTTGCTGAAATGCTGCCTTGGAATGTGTGCCAAGCTGCTGCCTCCTTCTCCTCACTGCCCATAAATCTCCCTTGCTCTCTTGCTCTCCTTCTCTCAATCCGCTCATGAAAGAATGAATGATCTTTTCCTCCTTTTCCTCCTTTAACCTAACATTAAGTGACTTTTGGGGAATCCCTAAATCCAATGGCTGAGATAGATTGAGATCTAGGGCTGAGATTAAATGCTCATTTAAATCTCACTTTCTATTTTTTAATTCACCCCACTTTAATAAAGACCCACTTAGTCATTTATTTCCAAAGTAGCTTTTCCTTTCTAATTTTACATTGACTTTATTAAAGTCACTTTAAAATTAGACTTTGGTAACTTTATCACATAAAGTCACTTTTAATTAGATTTGACTTTATAAAATTATAAAGTCACTTTAGGAGAAAAATTAAATTCTTTTGGACACTTTTCCCTAGGCCAAAGATCAAAGCCTTAGGGAACCACCTGTCCTCCGGTAACCAAATTTCAACACTCCCTCTTACCGAGGAAGGTGTTCCTCACCACACCCATCTTGTCTCTGAAGTAGACATGCTTGCCCCGTGGTAAGGCTTTGGTAATAATATCTGCAACATGCTCATCAGTGGGAATATACTCAAGCTTCACAGCTCCTTTCTGAACATAGTCTCTGATGAAGTGATATTTGATCCCGATATGCTTTGACCTGTCATGAAATACTAGATTCTCCGTGAGTTTAATGCAACTCTGATTATCACAGTAGATCAATGAAGGTCTATTATGGCGTAAAATAAGCCAAACAACATCTTGCGAAGCCGTTGGCCTCCACGACCCCATTGTTGGCTGCCATATGCTACAGTTCCGGCTGAACTCCAGTACTCTTATTATTTGCTTTCGGTGCAGAACCATGACACTGCTGCTTGAACCCAACCCAAAACAACACCCTGAAGTGCTCTTCCTATCAGAAGCACAACCTGCCCAATCAGAATCAGTGTAACCTGCCAATCTCACTCCATCCCCCTGCCTGTAGTCCAGACCATAATCCACTGTCCCCTGCAAGTATCGCAAAATGTGTTTTGCAGCCACCCAGTGAACCTTCCTAGGCTCACGCATAAACTGACTCATCGTGTTGACTGCAAAACAAATATCTGGTCTAGTGTTGACCAAATACATCAAGGAACCAATCAGCTGTCTGTACAATGTGGGATCCACCAACTCGGAATCCGAATGAAGCTTCTTCCAGTTGGTGATCATCGGTGTCGACATGGGTTTACAATCCTCCATGTGGAATTTGCTAAGGATATCCACAATATACTTCCCCTGCCCCAGGAAGAAATGCCCCTCCTCCTGCCACACCTCCAAACCCAAAAAGTAATGCATCAAGCCGATGTCCTTCATCTCAAACTCCGTCGCAAGATCTCTCTTGCAATGCTCTATGAGTCTCTCTGCACCTGTAATGACCAAGTCATCCACATACAGCACCAGAATGAGAGGCTCCTCACCTATCACAATATAGTAAAGGTTCGGATCTGCCTCACTTTTTGTGAAACCCATCTTCTGCAAGTAAGTATCTATCCTGGAGTACCAAGCTCTGGGAGCTTGCTTCAGGCCATAAAGGGCCTTCTTCAGTCTGCACACATGGGACTCCTTCCCATGCACCTCAAAGCCCCGTGGCTGCTCAATGTACACCTCCTCCTGTATGAAGCCATTGAGAAATGCGGTCTTCACATCCATCTGGTGGATCTTCCAACCCATCTCTGCTACTATCGATATAATGGAGCGGATCAAAGTATATCGAGCCACGGGAGCGAAGGTCTCCTCATAATCAACTCCCTCTACCTGGGAGAACCCTCTAGCCACAAACCTCGCTTTGAATTTCTCAATGCTGCCATCTGCAGCATGCTTTACCTTGTAAAGCCATCTGAAAGTAACCACGGATTTTCCCTCAGGCCTCGGCACCACCTCCCAAACATCATTCTTCATGATAGAAGAATACTCCTCCTGCATGGCCTCTCTCCAGACCTGCTGGCTAGCTGCCTCCTCATAGCTAGAAGGCTCAGAGTCAAGGATGCCGGTAGCCATTGCCATATAGCTACAAAACCTCTCAGGTGGTCTGCTCTCTCTGACCGGCCTCTTAGGCTCAGCAACAGATGTGGCATCTCTCAAGGTGTCCTGAAGCCACTTGGGCTTCCTCTTCCCTGAGCACACTTCTCCCGCCGGAGAATAAAACTCCTCCTCTTCAACATCAGGAGCCTGAACTCCTGACTGTCTGTCTGCTGTCCTCCTGCCTGCACCTGAACCTGTAGATGCTGAGGTACCGTGTGAACTGTCCATCAGTGGACTCCCCAGTGAACTGCTTTGTGGACTGCTCTGCATGCTGCCCGTAGCACCACCTCTCTGACTCGGTGAGCCACTCCCCACTGACGGACTTGACATCGTCATAGATGTACCTCCGGATCCTCCTGATCCCTGCCCACTGGATCCCTGCGACTGACTCAACTGCTGCTGAGGGTCTGGCTGATCCAGATACTCTAACTCCCGTGACCTCCTAAAGGCCCTGTCCTCCTCGAACTTCACATCCCACCTGACAACAACTTTCCTCTGTGCAGGAATGTAAATCCGAAAGGCCTTGGAGGTCTCACTGTAGCCCACAAAGATACCCTTCTCTGCGGTGGGCTCTAGTTTGGTCCTCTTCTCCTTGGGTATGTAGGAGTATGTAATGCACCCAAAGATGCGAAGATGACCAATATCAGGCTTCTTCCCAGAAAAAGCCTCCTCCGGAGTCATGTGCCCCAAGGCACGATGCGGACTCCTGTTCTGCAAGTAAACAGCTGTGTTGCAGGCCTCTGCCCACAAAAACAATGGCAACCCCCGATCATGTAACATGGCTTTGGCAGCCCCTCCGATGGATCTGTTCTTCCTCTCCGCAACCCCGTTCTGCTGGGGGTTGTAAGGAACAGTGAGCTCCCTCCTAATGCCTGCCTCCGCACAATAGTCAACAAACTCTCCAAGGGTGTACTCTCCTCCATTGTCCGACCTCAGGGACTTGATCTTTTGACCTGTCTGTGTCTCCACAAGAGCTCTGAACTCCTGAAACCGCTTGAAGACCTCACTCTTGGTCTTCAAGAAATAAATCCAGGTCCTCCTGGAGTGATCATCAATGAATAAACAATAGTACTCATATCCACTCAAGGAAACATGAGACATCCGACCGCTCACATCGGAATGAATCAAATCAAGTATCCCAGTCGCTCTGCTGTCACTGCTGGGAAAAGGGGATTTGGCAAACTTGCCCATCGCACATCCTCTGCAAGTATCAAAGTGATCGGTACTGAAATCTGGCACACCTGTAGTGATCTCCCGCAAAGTCCTCAAGGCTCCATGATACATATGCCCCATCCTGCGGTGCCAAATCTCACACAGCTCAGAACTGCTAGCTCTGCTGTCGGTACTACTGCTCAATGCCAAAAGGGGTTGAAATGCAAACTTGTACACCTTTGCATGGCGTACACCTATCACTCTAGTTGAATCAGCTGGAGCGCCCCTGGGATACATCAGCACCTGTCCACCCCTGAACAGTATCTCATATCCTCTGTCCTCCAAAGCTGAGACGGATATGAGGTTCTTCCTCATCCCTGGCACATAAAGAACATCTGACACCTTCAAGGGAGGTTTAGACTCCCTCTGAAATGTCAGTGTTCCCACACCGACTGCTCTAACAACTCTGTCATCACCGAGTATTACCTCTATATCAGTGCCACTCTCTGAAAGCTCTGAGAAGTACTCACGAACTCCTGTCATGTGACGTGAAGCCCCACTATCCACATACCAGATACCCGAAGATGCTCCGCTAATCGAGGGAAATGCATGCTCCCTCTGAACCTCTATGGCACATGATCCCGCACTAGAGGACTCACACGCAGTGAACCCAAACTCCCGGTCAAAACGATCCGCAAAGTCCTCAACCTCTTCTGAAGCTGCCATGCTCTGGTTCTTCCCCTTCTTCTTCTTCTTCTCCGGACACACAACTGCATAGTGTCCCATCTTCTGAAAATTCCAACACTTCACCTTTGGAATAGTCCTTCTGTGAGTTATCCTGTTTACCTTTACCTTTGCCTTTGCCCCCACCATTGCTTGTGGAAGCCTGCTTCTTCCCCTTGCCTTTCTTGCGTCCTGCCAACAGTGCTACATCCTCATCCTGCTCAACTGGCTTGGCTGCCCCAAGCTGACCTTTCCTGATCTCTGTTTGAATGCAATCATCCCAAAACCTCTCCCATGTGGGAAGGGTCTCACGTGCACAAACCCCATCAGCAAAGTTCATCCATGAACGGGGGAGGCCATTCACCGCAATCCGCACCAACTCAGTGGGTGGAATGGCCTCTCCAATCGCTGCCAACTCATCTCTCACATTAGTAATCTTTGTGAGATATCCAGCTGCACTATCATTACCCATCTTAATGGTCTTCAGCTTCTCCTTGAGGACCATTTTCCGGTTCTCATTAGTACTCTGGTAGAGATTGGACAATGCTGTCCACATCTCATGAGCATTTCTCTTCCCTCTCACATGAGGAATGCAATGGTCTTTGATTCCGTCTAGAATCAGTCTCTTACCCTTGTTGTTCTTTTTATTATATGCTGCCAACTGAGTAGCATCAGTAGGCACATTTACAGGGTTCTGTGTGGTATGCACCATAATATCCCAGACTTCTGCCTCCTCAAAGATACTCTGCATTCTCTCCTTCCAAATGCTGTAATTGGAATGCCCATCCAACCTATCCTCCACCCTCAGTCCCAAAGACATCCTGCTGTCCTAAAAACTGAAAAAATAGCACTGCTGTAGTAAAGATAAAACTGTTGTTTGTGAAAAATCAGCTCGCTGGAATTTTCTGAGTGAAAAATCAGCAGGCTGTAATTTTCCTCCTTGCAGTCCCAAACTGTTTTTCAGCACTCAAGCTTTGATACCATGTAGAAATTTCTCATTTCCCACCCTGGATTTCAGTTTCACCTTATTACTCCAAAATAGTTAAATGCCCTTTCCCATATCCATACATTTAACAAGCTGGAAAATAAATTTTGCTGAAAACACAAATTCTGGAAAAAAATTACAGAATGCTGAAAATACAGAAATAAAAATCAGCAGATGCAAACAGTCATTCAACACATTTAAACACATTGATTTTTGGTCAATGTGACCCTGGAAAAACCCCCTACAACTCTTGGGGAAAACAAGTTCGAAAGCTCCTTCTTATTTCTGGAAAATGCTTTTTACAGTGAGAGAAATATTCAGCAAAAAATCAACAAACAGACTTTACAACTTAACCACCGCCTCGGAAAATGTGCAAACAGCAAAAACAGAACAGCAATAAATGCTGTACGTCCTCCTTGATTTTCGTGCACAGAAATCTGCAATAAATGCAGCTGTACGGCCTCCTCAAAATCTGTGCAAACAACAATAAATGCTTCTGTCCAAAATCTCGATTTTTGTGCCAAAAACACAACAGAACTTTGCTGTAAGGAATCAACCTCGATTTTCGTGCAAGAGGACAGCCACTTGCTGTACGGCCTGCCTTGAAATTTGTGCCAACTAAACCAGCCTTCTGCTGCCTCGATTTCTGTGCCAAACTTGCTGTATGGCCTTGCTGTACGACCTCCCTTTCTAGAGAATCGTGCCCAGAAAATCTGCCTTTCACTGTGCTAACTCAGCTGTACGGTCTTGCTGAAATGATGCCTTGGAATGTGTGCCAAGCTGCTGCCTCCTTCTCCTCACTGCCCAGAAATCTCCCTTGCTCTCTTGCTCTCCTTCTCTCAATCTGCTCATGAAAGAATGAATGATATTTTCCTCCTTTTCCTCCTTTAACCTAACCCTAAGTGACTTTTGGGGAATCCCTAAATCCAATGGCTGAAATAGATTGAGATCTAGGGCCGAGATTAAATGCTCATTTAAATCTCACTTTCTATTTTTTAATTCACCCCACTTTAATAAAGACCCACTTAGTCATTTATTTCCAAAGTCACTTTTCCTTTCTAATTTTACACTGACTTTATTAAAGTCACTTTAAAATTAGACTTTAGTAACTTTATCACATAAAGTCACTTTTAAATTAGATTTGACTTTATAAAAATTATAAAGTCACTTTAGGAGAAAAATTAAATTATTTTGGACACTTTTCCCTAGGCCAAAGATCAAAGCCTTAGGGAACCACCTGTCCTCTGGTACCAAATTTCAACATAAGTGTTAATAACACCATGATGTAATTTAATTTAATTCAATGAAGGTTAAATATTTTATGAATTTGGAGTTGTTTTAATTTCCATCATTATAATTTTTTTTTTATCAAAATTGTAATTTTGAATTTGATGAAATTATTATTTTTAATATACAAGTAAATTCAAGACCCTCCAATATGCAATGGGATTATGCAATGTAAACATATAATATTTGCAATTCCATGAATTCAGAATGATCCTTACTAACTTTCATGTGTAAAAACCAATTTCCTTTCTTATTATTTTAAATAGGCAAAACAAAAAAGCTTAAAACATTTAGATTATGGCTTTCATAACCACAAAAAAAAAAAATTCATGTATGAAATGCCTTTTTACCTATATCATTATCCTTAGGTGGATTAAGATACATAGTTTCAATAAAGAGTAAGTAGTCATCATTTGATTTTTTTATTAGTGAGAAATTGCGAAAATTTATTTAAAACATGTGTCCATGTATTTTATGAAGATGAAGAAACCCATCATAAATCAATTGACAATTAGCAGTGAGAAATGTCATCATTCATTGTTATTTGTGACTACAAACTTATTCATTAACATTATTTAAAGAAAACCACACCACCTTAAATGCCCTATTGTTGGTCGGTAAGAGGATAGATTTTCAGTATTTCCAAAGGCCTCTAAATCTTGGGTCATTAACCTATTTCCTTGCATCCAAGGAAGATGAGCCCCTAGCCAATTAGAAGAAATTTTAAGTGTTACTCAAGGACCAAAAAGATAGCTTGAACCTATACATTATCTATAAGAAATCCAACATCCCTATAACCCTCACTAAAGTTACCTATGGTGAGATCATATATTTTTTAATAAAGTGTAGTTTCAATCCCATATATGAAACTAAATACTACCCATTATATTTTAATTTCTTACCCCATAACATGTGTTTCCTCTTTCCCCATAGTGGGTGGGTAGACAGAACACCTCACCCGACCTCAAGATTAAAGTAGTTGCAAACACAAGGGAGGGGAGCTGCCTTCCACCTAGCAACCTACATGGATACTTAACTGCCAAATGAGAAGACAATTATGTGGTAAGTTAGTAGTTTTGCAGAGGTGTAGTGTTGGTTCATGCAGAGTTTAGGGAAGATACACTTGCATTGGTTTTCATACATGGAAGGAGGGTGGTTTCTCATTATGGGAGGTCATGGGCAGTGGTAAGAAAATAATGTCTAAAGACAATGAGAAGGAGATCGATTGGTAAAGAGAGAGTACCTCTGGTTGCTTTTAAGAAACCAACCATGGCAAGAGGCAAATAAAATTGGAGCTCTTGGATTAGCAAAGTTAATCCATGGAATAATTGAGGCTAGGGGATTTGATCCTGATTTTGAGAAATGATCATTTCAGACTCTTCACTCCATATTGGATGCTATTTTGTAGAGAAACCAATACTAGCATGTTTTTGTTTCTTGGTCTTCTGCCCTTGGAATTATGTTTCGATCTTGAATTATCTCACTAGTGGTTTTCATTCTTTCTCAAGTTTTATAAGCTTATGGTTTTTTCTCCCCTTGTTTGATTTAATAATACTGAGGGGTCTATCTATGACTTAATTTTCTCTCACAATCCCTCATGTTGTTTAGTTTTCTCTCACAATCCCTCACATTGTTTTACTCTATCAGTCCTTCTCTAGTCTCTTCCCCTATCTCTCAAGTCGACTTTTTGGTCGCCCCTCGCATCCCCGTGTCCTTCTCCTCCATTGGAATTCCTCCTCCCTCTCGTTGCTCTAATTCTCTTGCCCTCCCTGTGTTGTGACTCATGGCTCCTCTCTTTACCTCTTCTTCTCCATTCCCCCCTTCCTAGCTATCCTCCTCTGTCGCTCTCCCCTTCTACCCAACCCATATCTACCTTCTCCATAGCATGGTTAGATGTAGTTGTCAAGGTCGCCTCATAGAGGCAAGTGAGATTGATCCATCCCTTCCTTGCTTCCTCACTTAAGTCCTTCCACTACAAGGAAAAGACCCTCTAGCGGAGGTTATAAAGGAGGTTTTTAGTGTTATAAAATTGGCCAAAGTTGTCAAAAAAACATTTTCTACAACATCTGTTTATGGTTACAGAGGTTTTGGCGGAGCTTTTAACAGAAATTCAACACAACTAAAAAAGTGGGCGGCCGGAGGTTATTACGAATGTTTTTTTCATTGGTGCGCTACTCTGGCTTTAACACACCAGTGCGTACATGTAGAAGGCGCCCAGGGCAGCCGAAGGAGAATGTATCGGGCCGTTAAGGTATAAAAACACACCGAGCTTAGCGTTGGTGATACAATGCATGAGGCCGTTCTAATTGGTCTTGGGATTTGTGCGGTGCCCATAGGTCGTATCAACGCACCGGTGCTTAGACTTATAGAAACGCACCAATGCGCAGTATCACAGAAAGGCATCGAGATTTATAATTGGTATCGGTATTCGTGCGTTGCCCATAGGTCATACAAATGCACCGGTGCTTATAGACACATAAACGCCCCGGTGCGCAATATCACACAAACACATCGAGATTTATAATTGGTATCGGTATTCGTGCGATGCTCATAGATCGCACAACAACACGAAGGCATATAGACACATAAACGCACCGGTGCGTCGTACCACACAAACACATTGATGTTTTTAATTGGTTTTGGTACTTGTTCGGTGCCCATAGGTCGTAGAAACACACCAGCGCGCTTCATAATACAAACGCACTGGTGTACAGTTACTAACACGCACTGGTTTTCATTTTGTATTTTTTAGAAACATTGACCTGTGATACTGCAATTATTGTGATTGTTTTAAATTCATTATTCATCAAAAGTCGACACATATTATAACAATATTCATATTAATTAAATTTTTATTAATGCATTTGAATGTGATGTTTGGATTAATTTTTTATATCATATCATAATTATTGTGGTTTTTTAAAATTCATTATTCATAAAAAATCGACACATATATATCTTATAACAATATTCATATGAATTCAATTTTTATTAGTGCATTTGAGAATGACAATGGAGAACACAATAACAACAATGGAGAAATCAATAGAATAAATTAAAACATATTTTATGATATATATATATATATATATATATATATATATATATATATATATATATATATATATATATATATAGTCTTTATCATACAAAATGGGACAATTATTGGTATCCCTTTGTCTTTCAATTGGGACACTATGTCCATTACATTAAACAAAATGTCTGATTTCACAGACATATTTCAAAATATACAACGACTTGCTTTGATATCCAAACATAGTGATCATCATTCTTTGCTTGAACTGCTGTCACTGCTAGAGCTACTTCAATGACTTGGGTTATTTTTAGGAATGTTTTGTTCACGGTGTTGATTGTTTTCTTCTTCTTCACCTTCCATCTACAAACATAAAAATAAATTGAAATGAGTGTATACACATTGGTGAGAATAATGAAAATTACAATATTAAATAATATAAATAAATGTAAATCGAAAAGAAAAATGACGTACCATAGCAACAATTGACTCATAAACTATACATATTCTTTCAAAACCATGTACCATGCCATCTTTCAAAATTTCATCTGTTGGCGCAGTTCCATACTTTGTTTCCTGCAAGTTTTATACCCCATAACAAATCATATATTTAATATAAAATATGTTTTTGTTCTATTAATTATAGACGGAGCTAAGTAAAACAAGATCGATAGATGCTTACAAATTCCACAATTAATTTCTAATATGCCAACATATACTCACAACCCATATTTAACCCAATTTCAATCAATTCGTATGATGGTTCTTCTTTGTATGTTAGCACATGTTTGAAGACATCCAATGATTATTTTTGTAACGCAACTTAAAAAATACAAAAATGAAATCTAGTTAAGTTGTTATAAGGAATTAACAATTACTCACAAACTTAGATATCAACCCTTTTCTTCCTTTTTGTCCTGTTTTATGTGCTGAATGGGTTCCATTTTCTTTTCTTTTCTGCAAGAAAATTATTGAAAATTAATATTTAATTCTAAATTGTTTATTTATGGTACCTAATGATCGAAAAATTCAATGATTACATATTACATTTGAAGCACGTTGTTGTTGAGATGGCTTCTCCTGCGATGCAATTTTGTCCATTTCTTTGACCATCTCCTTGTACACCTTTTTGGACATTCCTACTAGCATATTTCTGATATCAACTCGTTCATCTTTTGAGATTTTCATAATCTTCCTGAAAATGTAACATGACAATAAAATATTTAATTTTTATATTGATATATGAAAAGTAAATATAACAAAAGTGATATTTATAAATAATTCTTGACAAACATTCAAAGGAATATTACTTTTTCATTCCTTTTTTTTTTGTACGTTTTTGCTATTAAAATTCTGATATGTCTCATTGACCAATTCTCTGGAAACTCTTCTTGTAGTTTAGATAAAATTTGGTTCTTGGAATCATTGGATTGATTTTTGTATTGTAAGTGGAAAGAACGTCTATACATTCTTTCCACTAGATCCCTCAAACTCTTGTAAAAGTTCCCCCCCCCTTTCGATAACTTCCAACACCACTCCAGATGAGCTAACGAACAATTCATTTTCATTTGCATGTTTTATTTATTTTTTTCTTTTCTTAGAACAACGTTCATTTTCTGAGTTGTTGGTCCCTGTAGAACATTAAACAGATGTGAATTAATAGACTGTTTGACACATGTCATCTAAATTTTTTAAGTATATTATTAATGATAATTAAAAAAAGAAACTCATATTGGATCGATAGTATTTTTTCATTCACCTGATTCATCCTTTTGAAATGTTTCCATCAAGCTTTTACGCCCTTCTGGTCCTAGATCAGACATAATCTTATCGAGCTTCGTCATTTTGTGGCTCTACATGATACACAATAAACAATACATATTAGTTAAACTTACATATGGTTCAAAAATAATATTTTTTTTAAAGAAATTACAAAGAACTTGCCTTTTTTGTTTTTCTTGATGTGTTATCAATATTTTTGTTACTTGATCTCTTGTCAGTAATTTCTTTATCAATCTGAAACCTGTACCATATCATTCATTAATACAATTATAAATAAATTGTCAACTTTTCAGGTAAAAAATAAATCTCAAGAAACCGGTGCGCCTTTCTTGATGTACGCACCGCCGGTGGTGCGTGGGGTATTAAAAATGCACCGCAAAACAATATAATAGACCGTACGATGCGTGGGGTATTATAAATGCACAGTAAAAACAGTGTAATAGACCGTACGGTGCTATCCTCGAAACATTGAGCACCGGTGCCCTATTTCAGATATGGCGCACTGATTTAAAAAAAAATGTTTTCAAAATTTTTATTACACAGTACTTGCGCGGTGCGCTTGATAATACAGCGCACCGGTGCGCTAGGTTATGCAGGGCGCACTGATAAAAAAAATCCAATTTTTTCCAAAAATTCACGTAATGGCTGAATGGATTGGGATCCGACTATGCAAGTCGTCCCGTGGGTTGGATGTGAATCTAAAATGAAAAGCCCTAATTCTGAAATCACAGAAATAGGGAGAAGAAAGGCCAAAAATAAAAAATAAAAAATAAAAAATAAAGGGTTTAGGGTAAAAATGGATAAAACTGCAAAAAAGTAAAAAAACTGCAGCAAAAAAGTGAAAAAAAAAATCAAATTTAATCACGAGATCGTTTGAAATTCTATGATACAAGGTTTGAATCACCAGAGGTTTGGTTTATGACTGTCTGAATACTTCTGTTCGAACGTATTTTGTTTCTCCACAGTGCCCTCCTGCTCTCTTGCTCCAGGTATGTCTCCTGCAAATATCTGGCTGAAAATTTTAGCAAAAATAGCGAAATAATGAAAAATGTTTAGTATTTAAAGAATTATTTTATGAAAATAGATTTTTGAAAATATTTTTCCGCCCATTTTAATTTTTCCGCTTTTGTTTTCACTTAAAGAAAATAGAGTTGTGCTTTTTTTATTTTCGTTTATTCGTCACCGGTGCGTCACTTAATAGCACCGCACTGGTGCGTCGTTTTGTAACACCGACACTGATGCGGTTATATGTACAGTAGTACCAATTTGCAGTTAAGGCACCGAAATTATTTTTAGGTGTGTACACCAAAATTTAGTAAACTACAACCATAGAAATTGTGAATTAGAATTTTGTTTATTCTTGAGAATTAGAATTATAATTAAAATTGAGAATTGGAATTGGATAAATTCTTGATGGAAATAACTATTCTTTCAATGCATTTTGTTTATTGCAGGAGGTCCCCACTGATTGTGTGGAGAGAATGCAATGTGGGGCATGTGAAGATGCAATACTACGGGGCGCAAGTGGGCAATTGTGGCATGTGAACCTGTTATAATTGGCACTTAACTATTTGCAACCAATATGTTTTAGAATATAATCTGTAGATAGACGGATGGCCTACCAGCAATTAGTACGTATAATCTGCACAAGGGTAATGTTATGGGAGCAATGACAACAAGTCCTTCATTATGCATTTGTTAGTAGAATAAGACCGATTTTCGACTAGACGATGCAGTTATTACATGTGGAGGCAATGGTTTCCCATAGAAAATGAGTATATGGTTGAGTAGAGGAAAGAAATTGCAAAATAGGCTATTACATTAGCTTTTCTAATGGGAAACTGATTTGCAGGTGGAAATATGGTAGCTGCAGGTATCTATGCTTTTATTCCCACAGAAATGGTCACTGGATTTCCATTTATAATACAAGCAAACTTTTTACTAGTTTCATCCACAGGACCACAACTCAGACAAGTTAGAGATTCCATTCAGGTTCAAATGAAATCCGAAGATGTGATTTTATGCGACGTCAGCTTTATTGGTAAAAGTTTATGTAAGCAAACCGAAGCTCGGGCAATACTCCCAACTGCTTTTAAACGCATTCTGGAGAATCTTTCCCTTCATGGGACCTACCAACCCGATCAACAACGTCAATTGATATTTCTCTGTTGTCCTTAAGGGAATGAGAATCCTTCCCTTCATGGTGCCTCTTGGCTTTATCAACTACCTCGATTGATCTTTCTATGCCATCAACTCTGCTCTCCATTTCTCCATCATGGGACCTCTTAACCCTATCGCCGGCCTCAACCGAATGCTCTCTGTCGGTCTGAACCTGTACTCCTTTTCTCCTTTTGTACTCTGTCGAGCTCTGTAGCCATCTGCATCCCTGTAAGCGTCTTTGTCTGTCTTTCTCTTTGAATCACTCATTTTATCTGCTATAAAATTCTCAGCCTAAATTCGAACTCTCGTCTTTTCAAACCCTCATCTCCTCAGAAAAATTCTTGCTCGTGATTCGAACCCTCCGTTGCTCCAATACTGCACTTTACAGAATAATCATGTTCCAGTGCGCGCTGTTCTATAGGCGCACTGGGGCGTTTGTAAGATCGAAGTTTTTGTTTTGCCGCGGTGTTTTATGATGCACCAGTGCAGAAGAGTTGTGAAGCACCGGTGCGTCTGAGTAATAAGATGCACCAGTGCGAAAGAGTTGTGAACCACCGGTGTGTCTGAGTAATAAGACACACCGATACGTGTTATGATTCGCTGTTCGTAGACTGTCCATCACAGCGAATCATCTCTTTCACACTGGTGCGTCTTATTACTCAGACGCACCGGTGCGTCTGAGTAATAAGATGCACCATGAGATGATTCGCTGTTCGTAGACTATCCATCACGTGCTGCGGTTCGACCACGCCTATAACATGCAACAGTCCTCCTCAGTCGCGTAACAACTGTCGTAGCTCCTGTGACATGCCGCATCAGGCTATAAATGTCACGCGGCATGCCTCTCCACATCCGTAATAGCCTATCATCGACCTATATGTCTCTGTAATGAGCGGGCCTGATGCCCGCATCGACAATCAATGCACTGAGTTGGTTGCCCAACTCCATCCCGTATCTAGTATCAGGTCGACTGCGCCTAGCAAAAGGTGGTACCGGTGCACCGGCAGGAGCATGTCTCTTTGCATCGGCCTCCTGATCATGATCCTCGGCATGTGCCATGTCCTGATCGTCATCAGGATCCACACCTGGATCATGTGGTGGTTCTAGCATCTCCTCGCCATCAAAAGAGCCAATGTCTGCAAAATATATACAAGTACACAACAATAATTAGACAATTTCATTACACAATTTAATAAAAACAAGTTAAAGAACACGTTAGAACAAATATAAATAAAATAGTAATATTATCTTTATCATTTAGCGGCTCATCGTCTGTGAAGAGGACGTTGGCACACCCTCGCCAATCCAATCCAGCATAAGGACATGGGACCATAATGAAGGGATGCAGCTCGTCAACACTGGCCAGTAAGTCCAGTGCATCATGTGATATCCTAGCTGGAAACATAGTCTCTCCCCTCTTGCGCATCATCTGCCCCCACATGTGCATCTGGTCCTCCAACATCGGCCTACGAGGCTACCGAACAAAAGAAGGCCTCATCTCTGGAAACCTCTCAAAAAATAAACAAAAAATCTCTGAAGCAAAAGGGAAGTTGACCCTCCCTTGTGCATGAGCACTACATCTATCTAAGGTCATACAAAACTGCCTGAAAAAAATGGCAGACCACCTGACAAGTCGTGGTTCATGTACTAAAGAATCAACATAATATAAAAGCGAGAAACTAATGCGTTACCCATCACCGATGTTGTGTGAAATGGACGAAATGAGAAGTGAGAGACATTGCACGTCCTGTCTACCAAATGCACCAATACGTAGCTGACCTCCAGGGACCTGAAACTCTGAAGGAGACAATACATCTGCTCCAATGTATCTTTGGGAGTAAACTAACTGATTCCCTGCTACACAACCTGCTGGAACCTCTAGGAATGAGGGAAAATCCACCCTTCTCCTCGATAGGCCTGTAATGAAATGAACCACTGGTCAGGACCAACCTAGAAAGCCTGTTGGTGGGCATTCCACCTGCGGATAAGATGTCTCAAAAACACACTATGGGCCTTTAGGGAAGTAGCCTCCTCATAGAACTTGAGAAGGCCTACTTGCCTTAAGAGCCCCTGGGTATCTGTTGTAATAGGGCGAGGGTACGCATCTCTCTCCCTCTCTCATGCCTCCCACTAGCGAACCATGTCATACTGCTCCGCCTGTTGTTGCTATTGTTCCTCCTCTTCTCTCTGAATCATTGATATATTAAATAATATTTTTTTATTAAATCATATATGTATTTAGGAATATACATATATAATTTTTTTTTGGAAAAAAAAAAACAGATCAGTTGGTGTGCCACAAAAACAGTCATGCATCAGTTCCAGTGCGGCTTTTGTTTGTAGAGCACCGAAGGCAGTGCCCCAGATGATATAAAATGCACTGTATGCGGTGCACTTGAAATTTTTTCAAGAACCGTTGATATATATGGTGTCAGAAGAGCGGTGCGCTAACTAAAATATACGCCCCGGAGCATATAGTCGTGTCAGCGCCTTGACTTCCTAACAAATTACATAGTCAACGATGCGGTCTTTTACTTGACCGCATCGTTGACCCTGTCGGAATGTCGAATGCAGTGCGTTGACAGACACCGGGGCAGATATTTCCGTCAACGCACCGCGTTGCTATTCCCATGGTCAACGGTGCGACCGGCTAAATGACCGTACCACACTTTTTTTTTTTTTTTTAAAAATAAATAATGCGGGGCGTGTTTCGGTACTGCCCCGAACACGGTGCAAATACCATTAGCACCGGTTGCGGTGCGACCTGTAAATTTTACAGGCAGCACCACTTACCGGTGCGAGCCGAACGACTCCATTTCGCCATCGAGGAGGCATATTGGCTGTAGAATTTGCAAAAGAAAATTTTCCCACCGTTTTGCAAAATGCAAGCTGGATATTGGTGGCCAATGCACAACAGCAGTGTGTGCAATGGGTGCAATGGGAGCACTGATGTCAGGGCGGCTTAGAGAAGGAGAAATTGCATCGGTGCTTGAGAGCTCTAGAGTAACTGAGAAAAGTGAAAAATGCGGTTTTTTTGCCGTAATTTTTTATTATTATTTAACCCTATTCTGGTGTGCGGGGTTTTATAGCCGCATCAGTGCGGTTTCTTAAGACCGCACCGGGCGGTTTCAGATTTGGCGCGTTGTTTTATGATGCACCGAGGCGGTTCCTTAACACCGCACCGAGTTGTTTTAGTTTTGGCGCGGTGTTTTATGATGCACCGGGGTGGAATAGTTGTGAAGCACCGGTGCTTTACAGTAATAGGATGCACTGGGCGTGTGTGTACGGAGCGCGCGGTGTCCAATGTGCCAATGTTTTGTGCGACCAGTGCTTTCTCTTATAGAGTGCACCGGTGATTGAGAGAAGAAAAGTGAAAAATGCAATTTTTTGGCCATAATTTATTTATTTATTTATTTTTTTTAAACCCTGTTTTGGTGTGCGTGTTTTATAGGTGCGCCGATACTGTTTCATACGAATGCACCGGTCAGTTTATGTTTTGGCGCAGTGTTTTATGATGCATCGGTGCAGTTTCTTAACACCGCACCGGGCTGTTTTTGTTTTGGCACGGTGTTTTATGATGCACCATCGCGGAAGAGTTGTGAAGCACCGGTGCGTTACAGTAATAAGACGCACCGGGCGGGTGTGTACGGAGCATGCGGTGTCTAGTGTGCCAATGTTTTGTGCGCACCGGTGCTTCTCTTGTAGAGCGCACCGTTAATTAAGAGCTCTAGAGCACTTAAAAAAGTGAAAAATCCGATTTTTTCTACTGTATATATTTTTTTATTTAACCCTTTTCCGGTGCGCGTGGTTTATAGGTGCACCGGTGCTATTTCTTACGAATGCACTGGTGGGTTTCTATTTTGGCGCGTTTTTTTTTGATGCACCGGTGCGGTTTCTTAATACCACACATGGCAGTTTTGGTTTTTGCGCGGTGTTTTATGATGCATCGGCGCGGAAGAGTTGTGAAGCACCAGTGCTCTACAGTAATACGACGCACTGGGCGGGTGTGTACGGCGCACAGTTTTCAATGTGCCAATGTTTTGTGCACACTAGTGCTTTCTCTTGTAAGGAGAACTGGTGCGATGTTGAATGATAAGCGCACTGAGCGGAAAACATCCGCAAAATCCTCCGCCTGCCAACGTCCTCTAGTAACCTCCACTAGAAACAGATGTATGGGGTGTTTTTATAAGGGGTTCCTAAAAAAACAAAAATATTCTAATTGCTAATTTTAAGGTTATTTCAAATTCTAATCCGTTAAAAAGCTTAATTATGGAAAAACTAGAAAAATACCTGTACATTTCGCCATCGAGGAGACATATTCGCTGTAGAATTTGCAAAAGAAAAATTTCCCACCGTTTTGCAAAATGCAAGCTGGATATTGGTGGTCAATGCATAGCAGCAGTGTGTGCAATGGGTGCAATGGGAGCACCGATGTCAGGGTGGCTCAGAGAAGGAGAAATTGCACCGGTGCTTGAGAGCTCTGGAGTAACTGAGAAAAGTGAAAAATGCGGTTTTTTGGCCGTAATTTTTTTTATTATTTAACCCTATTCCAGTGCGTGGGGTTTTATAGCCGCACCGGTGCGGTTTCTTAATACCGCACCGGGCGGTTTCAGATTTGGCGTGTTGTTTTATAATGCACCGAGGTGGTTCCTTAACACCGCACCGGGCTGTTTCAGTTTTGGCGCGGTGTTTTATGATGCACCGGGGTGGAATAGTCGTGAAGCACCGGTGCTTTACAATAATAAGATGCACTGGGCGTGTGTGTACGGAGCGCACGGTGTCCAATGTACCAATGTTTTGTGCGACCAGTGCTTTCTCTTGTAGAGCGCACCAGTGATTGAGAGAAGAAAAGTGAAAAATGCAATTTTTTGGCCGTAATTTATTTATTTTATTTTTATTTTTATTTATTTATTTTTATTTTATTATTTTTATTTTTATTTTTAATTATTTATTTATTATTATTATTATTTTAACCCTGTTCTGGTGCGCGTGTTTTATAGGCGCACCAGTACTGTTTCATACGAATGCACTGGTCAGTTTATGTTTTGGCGCAGTGTTTTATGATGCACCGGTGCAGTTTCTTAACACCGCACCGGGAGGTTTCTGTTTTGGCGTGGTGTTTTATGATGCACCATCGCGGAAGAGTTGCGAAGCACCGGTGCATTACAGTAATAAGACTCACCGGGCGGGTGTGTACGGAGCACACGGTGTCTGGTGTGCCAATGTTTTGTGCGCACTGGTGCTTTCTATTGTAGAGCGCACCGTTAATTGAGAGCTCTATAGCACTTAAAAAAGTGAAAAATCCAGTTTTTTTACTGTATTTTTTTATTTAACCCTTTTCTGGTGTGCGTGGTTTATAGGTGCACCAGTTCTATTTCTTACGAATGCATTGGTGGGTTTCTATTTTGGCGCATTGTTTTTTGATGCACCGGTGTAGTTTCTTAATACCACACATGGCAGTTTTGGTTTTTGCGTGGTGTTTTATGATGCATCGATGCGGAAGAGTTGTGAAGCACCAGTGCTCTATAGTAATACGACGCACTGGGCGGGTGTGTACGGAGCGCACTATTTTCAGTGTGCCAATGTTTTGTGCGCACCAGTGCTTACTCTTGTAAGGAGCACCGGTGCGATGTTGAATGATAAGCGCACTGAGCGGAAAACATCCGCAAAACCCTCCGCCCGCCAACCTCCTCTAGTAACCCCCACTAGAAACGGATGTATGGGGTATTTTTATAAGGGGTTCCTAAAAAAAAATAAAAAATAAAAAGATAATAATAATAATAATTTAATGGTTAATTTTAAGGTTATTTCAAATTCTAATCCACTAAAAAGCTTAATTATGGAAAAAATAGAAAAATACCTGTACATTTCGCCATCGAGGAGGCATATTGGCTGTAGAATTTGCAAAAGAATTTTTTCCCACCGTTTTGCAAAATGCAAGCTGGATATTGGTGGCCAATGCACAGCAGCAGTGTGTGCAATGGGTGCAATCGGAGCACCGATGTCAGGGTGGCTCAGAGAAGGAGAAATTGCACCGGTGCTTGAGAGCTCTGGAGTAACTGAGAAAAGTGAAAATACGATTTTTTGGCCGTAATTTTTTTATTATTTAACGCTATTCCGATGCGCAGGGTTTTATAGCCGCACTGGTGTGGTTTCTTAAGACCGCACCGAGCGGTTTCAGATTTGGCGCATTGTTTTATAATGGACCGAGGCGGTTCCTTAACACTGCACCAGGCTATTTCAGTTTTGGCGTGGTGTTTTGTGATGCACCGGGGCAGAATAGTCGTGAAGCACCAATGCTTTACAGTAATAGGATGCACTGGGCGTGTGTGTACGGAGCGCACGGTGTCCAATGTACCAATGTTTTGTGCGACCAGTGCTTTCTCTTGTAGAGTGCACCGGTGATTGAGAGAAGAAAAGTGGAAAATGCAATTTTTTGGCTGTAATTTATTTATTTATTTATTTTTATTTTTATTTATGTTATTTTATTATTATTATTATTATTATTATTATTATTTTTTAATATTTAATTTTTATTTATTTATTTATTTATTTTTTTAACCCTGTTCTGGTGCGTGTGTTTTATAGGCACACCGGTACTGTTTCATACGAATGCACTGGTCAGTTTATGTTTTGGCGCAGTGTTTTATGATGCACCATCGCGGAAGATTTGTGAAGCACCGGTGCGTTACAGTAATAAGACGCACCGGGCGGGTGTGTACGGAGCGCACGGTGTCCGGTGTGCCAATATTTTGTGCACACTGGTGCTTTCTCTTGTAGAGCACACCGTTAATTGAGAGCTCTAGAGCACTTAAAAAAGTGAAAAATCTGGTTCTTTTACTGTATTTTTTTATTTACCCCTTTTCCGGTGCACGTGGTTTATAGGTGCACCGGTGCTATTTCTTACGAATGCACAGGTGGGTTTCTATTTTGGCGTGTTGTTTTTTGATGCACCGGTGCGGTTTCTTAATACCACACATGGCAGTTTCGGTTTTTGCGCGGTGTTTTATGATGCATCGGCGCAGAAGAGTTGTGAAGCACCAGTGCTCTACAATAATACGACGCACTGGGTAGGTGTGTACGAAGCACACGGTTTTCAGTGTGCTAATGTTTTGTGCGCACCGGTGCTTTCTCTTGTAAGGAGCACCGGTGCGATGTTGAATGATAAGCGCACTGAGCGGAAAACATCCGCAAAACCCTCCGCCCGCCAACCTCCTCTAGTAACCTCCACTAGAAACAGATGTATGAGGTATTTTTATAAGGGGTTCCTAAAAAATAAAATAAAAAAATTAATGGTTAATTTTAAGGTTATTTCAAATTCTAATCCGCTAAAAAGCTTAATTATGGAAAAACTAGAAAAATACCTGTACATTTCGCCATCGAGGTGGCATATTAGCTGTAGAATTTGCAAAAGAAAATTTTCCCACCGTTTTGCAAAATGCAAGCTGGATATTGGTGGCCAATGCACAGCAGCAGTGTGTGCAATGGGTGCAATGGGAGCATCGATGTGAGGGTGGCTCAAAGAAGGAGAAATTGCATCAGTGCTTGAGAGCTCTGGAGTAATTGAGAAAAGTGAAAAATTCGGTTTTTTGGCCGTAATTTTATTATTATTTAACCCTATTATGGTGCGCGGGGTTTTATAGCCGCACCGGTGCGGTTTATTAAGACCGCACCGAGCAGTTTCAGATTTGGCGCGTTGTCTTATAATGCACCGAGGCAGTTCCTTAACACCGCACCAGGCTGTTTCAGTTTTGGTGCGGTGTTTTATGATGCACCGGGGTGGAATAGTCGTGAAGCACCGGTGCTTTACAGTTATAGGATGCACTGGGCGTGTGTGTACGGAGCGCACGGTGTCCAATGTGCTAATGTTTTGTGCGACCAGTGCTTTCTCTTGTAGAGCGCACCGGTGATTGAGAGAAGAAAAGTGAAAAATGCAATATTTTGGCCGTAATTTATTTATTTATTTTATTTTATTTTATTTATTTATTATTATTATTATTATTATTTTTTAACCCTGTTCTGGTGCGCGTGTTTTATAGGCGCACTGGTACTGTTTCATACGAATGCACCGGTCAGTTTATGTTTTGGCGCAGTGTTTTATGATGCACCAGTGCAGTTTCTTAACACCGCATCGAGCGGTTTCTGTTTTGGCGCAGTGTTTTATGATGCACCATCGCGGAAGAGTTGTGAAGCACCAGTGCGTTACAGTAATAAGACGCACCAGGCGGGTGTGTACGGAGCACACGGTGTTTGGTGTGCCAATGTTTTGTGCACACCGGTGCTTTCTCTTGTAGAGCGCACCGTTAATTGAGAGCTCTAGAGCACTTAAAAAAGGTGAAAAATTTGGTTTCTTTACCGTATTTTTTTTTTATTTAACACTTTTCTGGTGCGCTTGGTTTATAGGTGCACCAGTGCTGTTTCTTATGAATGCACTGGTGGGTTTCTATTTTGGCGCGTTGTTTTTTGATGCACCGGTGCGGTTTCTTAATACCACACATGGCAGTTTCGGTTTTTGCACGGTGTTTTATGATGCATCGACGTGGAAGAGTTGTGAAGCACCAGTGCTCTATAGTAATACGACACACTGGGCAGGTGTGTACGGAGCACACGATT